>JABTXL010000266.1:1214508-1313013 GCA_025134845.1 Neodon shergylaensis
CTGCAGGAATCCAGCAGGTAAACACAGCAGGGCTGGGGGCATTGCTGCAGCGCTGTACTCTAAGCATCTTTCCTTGCTGCGACTTCTACATCCCTAGCAAGCACTCTTCAAGTGCTTCCATTACCTTTTATTTGTGTATTTTATGTATATGAATATTTCGTCTGCATGTATGTCTGCACTCCAGGAAAGACATTGGGTCCCATGGGAACACAGTTATCAGCAACTGTGAGTCACCATGTGGGTGCTAGGAATTGAACTCGGGACCTCTTGAAGAGTAGACAGTGTTCTTAACCACTGAGTCACCTCTCCAGCAACTTCCCCATTGTCTTTTTAATTCCTTAAAAGTATAGTTCTGAATTAAAAATAAGACTTAAAATCTCAAATACTTTAATATTGATTTTCCTTATATTTTGAGAGGAAAAATTTTTATCTTGTCCTTAAGCACTGATAGGCACCTAGTAAGTTTTATGTTTTAGAGCTGGCCTTGGTGCTAATGCCCAGCTTTCCTTACAGCAGTTAGTCAGCTCAGACTGTCATGACAAGTCTCCTAGATCAGATGTTGTCAAGTCAGGATTATGGCTTGTTGGTTTCTAACGAGGCTGTCTTCCTGGGTTACAAGCTGCATTCTTGAATGACTTTTACTTGAGGCAAGAAAGCTCTCTGATGTGTCTCTTCTTAGGAGGACACTGCTTCTATGAGCTCAGGGCCCCATCAGTACAACCTCATTTAACCTTATTTCCTCACTCCAAATACAGCCACACCAATGGTTAGAGTTACAGCATGTGGACATTCAGTCCATAACAAGTAGTAAGAAATTTACATAAACCTTTGAAGCCAAAAAAAAAACCAACACATAAGCTTGATGGTTGATCTGAGTTTGAGTTTCCCCCAAGAAGCCCTGGGTATACCTATTCAGTATTCTCCTGTTCTTTAAAACTGTTAAGTGTTTCTCATTTCCACTATGATTTGGAGTAATAATGTAAATTTTTTGTTTTCAGATAATACAGCAAACACGCCAAGTAGTAGAAACTGAGCAAAACAAGGAAGTTGAAAAGTGGAAGAGACTTGCACAGCTGAAGAATCGGGAGCTGGACAAGTTCCGCACAGAATTAGACTCCATCTTAGATGTGCTGCGGGAGCTGCACCGACAGGGGGTGGTTGTGCCGGTTGCCCTTGCAGATGAAGTGAACACAGCAGGGTTTTAGTCGGAACTTGGATCTGCTTGACCTCACCGATAAAGATGTGCCACTGTCGGGACAGCTTTGGAAAAATAAGGATCTAGTACAGATGTGTGTGAACAGCACCAGTTACGTCAGAATAAACCGCCTGGAACCAGCAAGGAAAAGAACATTGGTCATGGTGTAGTTTACTGAAAACCATTAGCTAGTCACATCGGAGATGACTCAGAGCAGGTTCCCTAATGTCAGAAGACCATGACTAGCGAGGTTGACTGCAGAA
Organism: Neodon shergylaensis; assembly: GCA_025134845.1. Classification (NCBI taxonomy): domain Eukaryota; kingdom Metazoa; phylum Chordata; class Mammalia; order Rodentia; family Cricetidae; genus Neodon; species Neodon shergylaensis. Next base: position 1,215,967 of record JABTXL010000266.1, read on the forward strand.
AGGCTCACTCCCAGGCTACCGGGGAAGGAAAGCAGTGCCCATCCTCAGCCCCATTTTATCCATACATGTGTACTGTTCGTTTTCCATACGACAGAACATCTGCTCTTTCTCATGTTCTGGGAAATGTTCCGGGAAAGGAGTGTGGGCCGAGTACTGGGGACAGTCTCATCAACTGTCAGCTGAGGTAGCACAATCTCAGTAATTTAGATGACAGTTGTAACTTCTGTCCAGGGAAACAGCAGGTTTTCTTGGGCTTTGTGGACCTGATTTAAAGTGACTACTACTGGCACAGTTTGATGTATCCATTACTGTCAGGTCTGTAAATAACAGTCCTAATTTTTGGCAGCTCTAAAGTTATAAACAATATAAGAAGTTTTACTTTTTCTGTTGAAAAAGAGCTATTGTGTCCATTAGGGAAAAAAATCTGATAACAATAGCTAGCTTATTTTATAATCCCATCTTTAAAAGCAAATCAGAGATATATAACATATGGTGATCAAAGTCACAGCCAACTGGCTTTCCATGTCTCTCCCAGTCTGTCATGCAGCCCTTGCTGGAGAGTGTGCTGTCCATGGAGACACACCTGGTGTCTGTACTGGGTCCTCCCTGGTCATCCAGGACATCTGGTTGCTCTTAGTAGCCCCAGGCAGCATAAGAGCTGCATAGTAAATTTAATTTTTAGTCACTTTAAGATGTAAAGACTGTGAGCTAAATCTTTAGAATATAATTTACATTAATAGCACATTTTGACTTGGACTACATTCCAACTGCATATGCCAGTACCTGCAGTTCTGAGGTAATACTTGCTAAGTAGAATGTTCCATAGGGGACAAGTGAGTGACCGCGTGAGCAAAGATTGTGAGGTATATATAGCACCTGCTAAATACAAGAAGTGTAATTACTGTCTTAATGCCAACATTTTGTAATGTGTTTTGTTTCTGAGAAGGGAGTAAAACATTTTCAATTTTTTTCTTGTACAACATTTCAAAGTTATAATATAAATAATTTATTATTCATGTGTCTTGTGTTTATCAGTATACATGCCTATGAATACATAGCTTCCCACCCCATCCTAGTTTTTTTTTTTTTTTTTTGGCTGATTCTAGATATGAGCCTGAGCCACTCAAAGTACAAAGCTGGTTCTAAAACAAGGAAATTGCAGAAAGGTCAATGTTGACTAGTAAGCCAAGTTCAAAGGCATTATTTCTGTTTGTATATGGATGGCCTGCACAAACTTGAGAAGTGGGGATTAGCGTGCCCAGGAGCTGTAGCAATCCTGCTGGCCACATCCAGTTTCAACATCCTTGCCTTGTAAGGGGGGCTGCTGCAGTGGTCTAGAGAATGCACAAGAGGGGGTGGCATAGCTTACACAGTGACTCTTAGTGAAGTAATGGGGTTCAGAGGGTCCTATTTACTACTGTGTGGTCCTTAAAAGTCTAATTATCTTTTTGAGCTTCATCTTGGAAACATAAAAGTAAAGGCATCCTGGCTTTATTGGTCCAAATGTGTTTAGAGGCTATGATGGCTTAGGAGCGTGAGAAGTGAAGACGCTAGGACGGAGGAGTTCCTTGGAGAAGAATGTGAGCCTGCAGTGGAGTGGCATGGTGTGAAGACTGACTGGGCTCGGGATGTGTAGCGGCTGAATTCCAGTGAGATGTTTCCCCTTTTGACAGTACAGAGCATCCAATCCAGAGCGCCATACGCACGCCCCTTTGTTTTGAGACAGTCTTGCTGTGTGGCCCAGGTTTAACTCAAACTTGAAATCCTCCTTCCTCAGCCTCCTCAGGGCTAGGACTGCAGGGTGTAAACATCACCCAAGTGGGCTCCCAATGGTTTCATTTCTGATGGTGCTGGTAGTGGTGTTTTAGTTTTGAGACAGGCTCTCATCTAGTCCAGTGCTGGGATTTGAACCCTTTGTGCATGCTAGTCAAGCACTCTGTTGACTGAGCTGCACATCCCCACCCTGGTGAACTCTATTCACAAGTGGGCAATAGCAGCTTTTCACCACCAGAGGGCATCAGCCCTTCATTGACTGAAATATTAATGACCTATCCTAAGTCAGGTGCTAAGCAAGGCATCTAAAGCTGGTTTACCTTGAGGCAAAGAGCCACCAACCCTGGTTGTTTCTGCACCTATAAGTGGACTCGAGTCCCAACAAGCTCCCAAAGGTGAGTTATGAACCTGTAACCAGAAGGAGTTGTGGGGTTTCTTATTCAAGTAGAATTTAAGGGATTGATGTAAAAATTCATATGAAGGAACATTAAAGTCAGATCGGACCAAACAAACGGATACATACCCACAAAGCAGAGATTCTGAATAAAGAGCTCATCATATTGGGGATGTGATTGGTGATGTAGCTCCATCAACAGAGTACTTATCTGGTATGCACAAAGACCTGGGTTCAAATCCCAGTGCTGGACTAGATGAGATCCTGTCTCAAAACTAAACTTTGCATTTCAAGAAGTTATAAAAGGCTCCTAACAGCTTGGCTGAAACAGGATCGAAAATGACTGATAGCAAATTGCAGAAGTTTAGGGATAGGATGTTACCATGTAATTGTCACGTAAAGATTAAAACACTGCAAGGGTCCTGGGCCAGTCTACATGTTTAGGTGGACTTTCTACTATTTACTTAAGTTTTTGTAACAGACAGCTTCTTGCAGGACATTTCCATCTTGATTACTGACAGGCACATTTGAATTAATTCCAAAGGAAGGGTCAATGACATCTTTGCCCTTTACCAGAAAACTTCCTGTTCAACAGTAGTCTGATAATCTCTCCAGCAGTTCCGAAAGTCGTGTCTCCATTCAGGGTCTGAGAAACAATTCAGATCCCTTTCTTCTAACCAAAAGCAATGTTAGCAGGGTTAGAAAGAAGGAAAAGTATGTTTGAAGGTATGAGAATAGTGATGCTTTGCCAGGAGGGAAGGGCCTTCCGATGGGCCTCGGCAAAGCCCTTGTTGCCTCCACCTTCCCTCTGTGTGGTATCTTAAAGTTTAAAAAGTGACATTGTGATTGCTCTCTGTCCTTTGGTATTATAAATTATAAGAAGATCCAAATATAATACTTGGCCCATCGCTTGCAAAATTGGTGTTACCAGGACATGAGACAGGACTCTGGCTCTGACACTTGATTGGGTTATGTTGGATGACTTCAAGCCTCCTAATCCCTAATAGTGTCGTGACTCCTAGGAGAAACCCCCACTAGCAAAGTGCCACAGAAATAAGCGGTTCCAAAGCAATGGCTAAGCCACTATAGTGATGTATAAAGTTTACTAAGTTTTCTGAATTTTTTTTAACAGCACTTGCTATGTGATTCAGGATGGCTTTGAATGCCTGATATTCCTCGTCTCAGCCTCCTAAGTGCTGGGATTATAGGCATGCCATTCTGGTCTTAAAATCAGAATGCTCTGGATTTCCCAAATCATTATCCAAAATTCTGGGAGCACTTTTCTATTTATAAAGCAGCCTTTAAAATCATAATGCTTTTCTAGGGATTAATGGGTACTGCAAATAATTAGGATTTCCATAATATCACCAGAATTAGAGTGAAAGGAAAGAAACCAAGTGCGAAGCCTTCGTAAGGGACCTCAGCTTCACATCCCCCAGTGAGAGTCACCTGGCACACTGAGCATGGTGGGAAGGCCGATTCCCTCATGCAGTTGGTTCTGCTCAGACGTAGTTGAAGCCACACAAAGGGCAGCTGACACACATCACTGAGAAAGGTAGGACCCAAATTCCAGACAGCAGCGGGCGTCTACAAGCAGGGGCACATGTGCCTCCCAAAGGAGGGCCTGAACAGGGCTGGGAAGACAGCAGCTCAGAGGCCAGATGCTGTTGATACTGGTAAGGATCTTATTCCTCCAAGAGTACAGGGATGAGAGGAGAGGTCCCTGAGATACAGCCACACACAGTCATCACAAGCCATTTAGAGTTTGGGTACATTGGCAAATAATTATCCCATTATTCCTGAAAGTAAAGCAGCAGCAACAAAGAAAAGCTGGAGAACTTGAACAATGAATTAAATAATTCTAAATATGTTTTAAGTGCCCCTTACATTATGTAGGAAATTGAATACACTAAAGTGGAAAAGAGAGAGTAAGGTAAAATTATTCACGAAGAAGCAAGCTGGTAAATACTCAGTTAATGCCACATTCTCCCATTGAAGGACAAAGGACCATTCCATAACAGTCTGCTGCTGTACCACCATGATTTTGCTGTACCACCGTGATTGTGCCCCATCTCGTCTGATCCGGGAAGCTCAGCATCAGGCTAGGTCAGTTCTTAGGAGAGAGGATGTAGTCACACCCTACACTGAAACCTAGCGGGATTGTCCCCCTTGAGTTTTGAAATTTAACGGGACCTATGACCCATGAACAGGAATTTTATAACCTCCATCTTAGACTTTTCACACCAGGGGACCAAAAATATTTTCTAGTTCTACAAGTCTATAGATGGGGATGACTTTCTATGCAGGACTGCCACTGGCTGAAATGGTTAAAATAATAACAATATGTAGCTTGAAGCTGATATGGATTGAAAGTAGCATTTTGAGATGTTTTACAAGGAAGATGACTGGGCAAAGAAGACAGGAAAGGCTACTGGCTGTCAACACATCCACATCCTCATGGAATCCATCCTCTAGAAACTGGTCCTATGTTACTTTCCATGACAAAAGAGAGACTTGGAGTGGGTTGTCCTCAGTATCCAATGGAAGTAAACCAGAGTCCTTGTCAGGGGAAAGCAGGGCAGTCAGAGACATGGTGAAAGATGTCACAGTAACATGAGATCATGAGCCAAAGATTGAGCCACTTATAAAAACTGATAAAAGCAAGATGGTGGATTCTCCCCCAAGCCTCCTATGTTAGTCTCTTTCCCTTCCTGTGCAAAATACCTAAAAGAAATTAAGGAGAGTGTATTTTTGCTCATGGTTTCAGAGGCCTCAATCCATGGTCTTTTGGTTTCATCCTTCTGAACACATCAAGACAGCAAGAGCATATGGTGGTCAGGGAACAAGGGCCAGCAGCTTCCCAAAGTATACTAACAATGAGGTTCTCTACCTCCTAAGTTTCTGACACCCCCAATAGTTAATTAAACTAGGAACCCACTATCTATTAATGAGCTGACAGCCCCCATGATCCAATCACCTCCCAGAATCCCACCCTGGCCATTGCTGTGCTGTGGACCAAGTACCCAACCCATGAGCCCTTGGAGGACATTCCAAGTCCAAACCACAACTTTTCTAGATGAAACACGGCACTGTTAATACTTTGTTTTTAACTGTCTGGGGATGATTTTAGACTTGTATGCTATGATGGTAAGAAAATACATAAGCCACTGTCTGCCCTCATTTACTAGAACAGCCATGGAAAATTAACTCAGGAACCCAACATCTACATGATTTACCTGCAGCCTGCTGGGCTGGAATGAAGTTCTTGCTCACAAACCTTGTGTCTTTAGGAAGCATCCATAAGGCTGAGAGAGCCTAACCTGCTAACTTTTAAGGGGTTGTAAAGTCTAAAGATTTTCATGCTCCTTAACATTCAGTACTTAAAATTAATATGCAATCGGGAACATTCCTCCTACTCATTAGTACTCCGAGTTCTCTTATGGCTAATCAACTTCACATGATCTCAGTTGCCTTTCAACCACTATTATGAAGTAGCCCATGATTTATATTTAATGGAATAAATTATCACTACTCGTGCAAGTTAATAAGATCAATCTTCTTGTGTTGCATAAAAATATACATGAAGGTATCATGTATCTGTAAGGATTCATTAAAGTGTTTTAGTTATATTATACTAAATAGTCCATGCTTTGTTCTGCTACTCTTTTTTAGTCTCTTAAAGAATCAAACTTCCCTTCAAAGTCATTTTAGGGAAAGGAATTTACTTGGGTGGAGTCATCCCCAACCACGCTCCTGTATGACTGAGTCTAGGATCCCTGAGATGACATTGCCACCACACACTCTCAGAAATCAAGAGACAGGGGCGAGAGATGGCTCAGTGGTTAAGAGCATTGCCTGCTCTTCCAAAGGTCCTGAGTTCAATTCCCAGCAACCACATGGTGGCTCACAACCATCTGGAATGAGGTCTGGTGCCCTCTTCTGGCCTGCAGACATACACACAGACAGAATATTGTATACATAATAAATAAATAAATAAATAAATAAATATTTAAAAAAAAAGAAATCAAGAGACATTGCAGACATGGGATAGCTTTTTAGAGAAATGAAAACCTGCCTGTGTAAAAATCAAACCAGAGAACGTTCCTGTGCAATAAATGCATTTATTTTGCAACTGAAGCGAGACAGATGGTGGATGTAAAAGACGGTGCCACCCAAAGATTAGCAGCTGGCCATGCATACAACTCACTGTGCAGAATTGAGTTGTTTTCGACACCAGCAAAGTAGGGTGGATTCCTTTGTGAAATGAACATCATGTTGCTCCCCCACCCTGAACAGCTGTTAATGTACACACAACCCACTGGCCAAATCAGTTCCATGCCAGACAATCAACACCTACACGCCTGCCAAGCAGACAGACCACATGGCATACAGTATCTCGTTCTGAAGCAAAACAATCCAGCAGCGTAACCACAGGGACAGCCAGAAGAGACTCGCATCAGTCAAATAACAATCTGCCCTACCATTTTTTGAGAGCTGAAATGCTTGTGAAATACTTTAGGCTGGCATTCATGGGGCCAGAGCTGTCCCAGGTTTAAAGCACAGACAGATGGAGTTCCTCAGGTAAACTGCCTCAGCGTAACTCAGCAGAAACACTGTCTGTCACAGTGTGTGTGATTCTCCTGGCATCCTGGTAAAGGTTCCCCAACTAGAATATGACTTAGTGAAGGGCCGGGTGGAGGGAGGGTACCAAGACCTGGCGAGCCTGCCATCAGAGCTGCTAGGGTGCCGTGTTCTATTTTCTACTGATATATACATGAGCTCGTGTTGGATGCTAAGTCTGAAAGTTACAAAATACTAGAGCTGGGATGCTTCATCTACCGCAGACATGCCACCTGACCTTTAAAGCCACGGCAGTCCAGAGAGGTAAAGCAGCTTGTCACAGGCAAAGAACGGTGGCAAAGGGCTAAATGAGAATGCAGTGACCTAACCTCACCTAGGGGAGCTCGACTGCATATGTGGCCAATAGTTTCAATACAGAAACTTTAATACTGTGTGTTTTTAATCCGAGAAGAAAAAAGCAAAGTCACCACCATCCCCAAAAAAACAAAATGGTGTCTTCCATCTCCAAACTCTACATGGCTATCACTAAGTCCCAGCCCTAGCCTAAGCCTTAAACTTTAAACATCATCCTCTCTCCCCTCTACACACACACATGGGCGGGAGGGCAGGGTGTGGAGTGGGTGGAGGGTTCTTGCTATACAGAGACAGAACACATCCTCAGGAAAGCGCCATTTCTCAGCCCAGGTCTTTCCGTGAGGTCTGAGAAACCGGCTTATTTTCTAGAAGAACAGGTGGTTCCGAAATCAGAAGGTCATCTTCCCCAAAGGAGGAGTTCTGGTCCGTGTTTACGAAGTTGGGGATGTCAAACTTCATAAACCTGCTCAGCTGCTCCTCAGCCTCCGCACTGCTTCGGATGGCTTCCTGGAGATGGACATCACTGTCGATGGCTGTTGTCTGGTGGCAGACTTTCACCCTGTCCAAGTGTTCCACTTCATTGATATAACAGTGGAAGAGAGACCTGGACTCCTCGTTACCCTGACGAGAGAACACCTTATCTGACTCCGGTGGCTTTCCAAAGTCTGACACGAAGCTGTTCATTCTGAACCTCTTCTCTGACGACTCTGCATTGCTGTAAAGACAAGAAGGGGAGGGCACCATCCTCAGCTCACTGGCTTGCTGGCTCATGGAGGAGATTCCCATGAAGCACCTCCTGGGTGTCCCATAAGCGCATGCGGACCACCAACAACAATGAGATACATCTCTCCTAAGCATAGGACTCCAAGGCAAAAGCCTCCAGAGAATAGCTGCTGGATTTTCCTGAGGGCAGATAGGGTACAGGACCCCACCCCCTAGCATCCTGTAAGCACTCCAGGGATTCTTAAAGCTCCTGAGTTGAAATCAATTTTTAAGCTTGATTTTGTGCTTATGTATATGTGGTGTTTATGTGTATATATGCGTTTGTGTGTGTGCACCTGTAGAGACCAAAAGTGGATATCCTGTCTTCAATTGTTTCTGCACCTTCTGCTTCTTGTTCTTTTTTTTTGTTTTGTTTTATTTTTTGTTTTGGGTTTGGGGTTTTTTTTTTTTGGTTTGTTTGTTTGTTTGTTTTTTACTTTTATGAGTCAGGGTCTCTCACTGAACCTGTGGCTCACTGATTCAGCTTTGGCTGGCTGGCCAGCAAGAACCAAGGAATCCTCCTGCCTCCACCTTCCCAGTGCTGGAAAACAGACACACACCACACACTGGTTTTCATGTGGGTTCTGGGGATCCAGAATCAGTGTCTGAAATTTACATGGATGTCACTAAAGCAACTACGTTATCTCCCATCCTCGCATCAAAGGCAGTTTAGGTGCTTCTGAAGAAACAAGTCCGGTCTTGCAAACCTTCAGGACCTCTGGAGATACTCAGTGATCAGCATTGTCATAGAACCCCCAACGATCATTGCTGGAGTGATACTCAAATTCACAGGCCTATAGCATACAGCACGGGCCTCTAGCAGACGGCACAGGCCTACAGCACTTCCTGGTTGGAGCCCTGTCAGTGTCTGCCAAGTTGCCTCCTTCCTCTAAGCCCCTTCTTGGGCATCTAGGAGCCATCTCTTCAAGAAACCTTTTCCGGTTCTTATGACCTGGGGTAGCTGCCCTGCAGGGACACCGGATGCTTCTCCTCATTCATCTTCCTCTGTGTTATGCCCATTTATTCACTTCTCTGTCACCTCCTTTATGTCGTAAGTGCTCCAGGGTGGCACTGTGTGCTTCTTGCCTACCACATCCCCACTTCCAAAAACAGAGGTAGGTATATAGGTATTAATGGTGTAGGTATATAGATACTAATTGTGTAGGAATATAGATACTAATTGTGTAGGTATATAGATACTAATGGTGTAGGTATATAGATACTAACTGTAGGTATATAGATACTAATTGCGTAGGTATATAGATACTAACTGTGTAGGCATATAGACACTAATTGTGTAGGTATATAGACACTAACTGTGTAGGTATATAGATACTAACTGTGTAGGTATATAGATACTAATGGTGTAGGAATATAGATACTAATGGTGTAGGAATATAGATACTAATTGTGTAGGTATATAGATATTAATTGTGTAGGTACATAGACACTAATTGTGTAGGTATATAGACACTAATTGTATAGGTATATAGATACTAATTGTGTAGGTATATAGATACTAATTGTGTAGGTACATAGACACTAATTGTGTAGGTATATAGATACTAATTGTGTGGGTATATAGATACTAATTGTGTAGATATATTGATACTAATTGTGTAGCATATTTTTGTTGGATGAGTGAATGAATGAACACATCGATTATGAAGATATCTGAAATTAAAGCAAATCTTGGCTTGGCAAGATACTTCTTCTACAGATCCTACAGGCTGGAAAAAAGTCAAAGGCATGCTCGGCTAAGGCCTAAAACTGGAAGCAGATGAACCTGAATGGAGAGATAACTGGTACTGAGTGTAGACTCCAGAGACAGTGATATGGAAAGTCCATCAATCAGCCCCATGCGGGTCTCTCCTCTATCTGTATCTGGCTACAGGAAACCACCTTGTCTTTGCTCCCTGCATCATCAAGAGCTGCTCAAGAATCTGCCATGGGGCTTCCTCCCCAGGGTACTTGGCAAGCACAGACCATCTGGTATTTCCACAACTGACCAGCCTGGGTGGTTTCACAGGCTGAGATACCATGGGAGCAGGCTGTCTTCCAGCTATTAGTGCAAATGCCCCTCAAGTATGTTCAGTGTTATAACACAGCATTGCTGTTTACAAAGCTCACATTCAAGGACCTTGGGTTACAGGTTAGGGAGAGGGTACAGCAGCCAAGAGTAAGCGCTGACTGTTCTTCCAGAGAACCTGAGTGCTTAGGACTACTTATTGTTCCAGATCCCAGGGTCTGACACCCCCTCCTGGCCTCTATGGGCACCTGCACACCTAGGGCATACAGATACACAGATAAATACACACACACACACACACAAATTCTTAATTAAAAACCTCAAGTTACAAAAACTATGTTTTAAGTTTATGATCTTGTGAGTCATATATATATGTATATATATACATATATACATACATATATATATATCCTTGGCAACATACAGCCCACAGGCCTCAGTTCACACAGGCATGCTAGAGGGTAGTCATCTTAAAGCAGCTTGCTCCTTGTTGAGTCATACCTGTGAATACTCTTAGGTAAGTGATGCAGTGACTAACTAACTAGTAGGCAGTGGGGAGCTTGCAGCTGTACCCTGCCTTCAGTAGTCAAGAATGAAATACACACATTATTGATAGATTCACAAATGTGTGCCTATGGTAGCCTGGGTGCCACTCCTCTCATGACCAAGGAGAGCTAACTGCAACTTCAACCTCTCAAACTTGGGAGGTCCTGGGGGGAAAACTAAAGCTTACAACATCTATAATAGCAGTTTAAAAGGAGTTTATTTAAGACCAGCCACCTCTTCCACAGTTCTGGCTATACCCATGAAAATAGAAAATTACAAGTTTCAAACATCTTAAATTCCACCTTGGCTAAAATGGTATCTGAAATCAGAAACCTCAAGATTCAAGAACTAACTTTGAAAGAGTGGGCTAATATCTGGTACCGTCATGATAAGAGAGTGCTCAAAGAATCTTGCAAGGAAATACTATGCCCTGGAATCCCAAGTCAGTTGTGACAGTTCACACCCAATCTACACTGCTGTTCTGAAGCCAGAATCTGGCTAGACATCTTCCTACACCATCCTAAGGACTGAGAAATAAATACTCTTTATTTTGCTAGAAACCAGAATCCGTTTTCTCATTGTTTTGAGAATGTGTATTCTTTATTTTTAATTTGGATTTCACTAATCATCTCCAACATCCTGCTTCCCTGGCTAGACCTCACTGTCCTGAACCTTTTTCTCCTATAGTCTCCAGGCCCGTGGTGTTATCTGCATCAGAATAGACAACACCTCCCAGAAGGGCCTGGCTAGTTCTCTAACCCATGGTTAACCCATGGTCCTTACTTGACATGCCTCCCCCCAGTTCTACTCACCTCAACTCCCACACCCTCTGCCTGATATTCTTAACCCTGCCCCTCACCTTCGTCCCTTCCCATGTCCCCTCACTCCATAGTAGAGCCACAGTGGACCTGATTGCCCTTCTTCATGCATGCATTTGTGATGTCCAGCAGGTCTCTGGCCTGATGTGGTCATTGCCTCCATGGCAAGACTCAACAGAAGCCATGTGTCCACCCACCCCTATCCTGCTGTCTTTCTTCTGGTTTCTCACAGGTTATGCTTTTCTACCTTCCATAGGAGGCATTTGCTTCTTGTCTTTTTGTTCCTATACACAGATGTGCACATTGGTAAATACCTGTGTCATTCAAAGGGCTTTGCAAGACATAGCCTCGACGGCTGCTATATGAAACACTGAATCAAGACTGCATCTATAGGCTTGTCCCAAACCCTAACTGCTATGAGACATACAGCCATCCCCAGATGTGTCTTTTTGTGATAGAAACCCAAAGAAAATCAAACACACCTCTAACTGCAGAGGACAACACAGGTTATGCCCTGAGTCAGCCCCTAAGAATTTCCCCGATTCCCTACAAATGAAATGCTTGTTGCTGGGCTGAGTCACCACAAATCAATTACCCTCATCATCTACTCAGGGAAGGAGGTGAGCTGAGCAGAATGGGGGCACCTGCCATTTCCAGCAGCCACTTCCACGGGGCTCTTACAAGGTGAGAAACATCCTCCTAAGAATGAAACTCTGTGAGAATATAGCCACCACCACTCAGGGAGACACAGTCAGTGTTAAGAGTTTATACACGGTATAAATCAGCCTGACAGGGGTGCCAGGCACACACTCCTGTGAAAGCCCTTCTGTGTACACCTTCTGCTGATTAGCAGGGAGATGTTGGGCTGTGTGGGCAGAGAAAGGTCTACCCTTAGAATTCTTCTCAGCACGGCCCTGGGCAAACAGTTGCACACATGTAGTAAAACCTCCTAATTGAGGGTAAAACAAAGGCAACTCAGCAAAGGTTTCTGGGGTTGGACCCAACACGGCTTTTCTGCCTGTTGACAGTGGTCACTGGCATCTTGAGATCCCAGGGTTCCCTAGCAACCACTCACCATGTCTGTTCCCTACCAGCTGCTCCAAGGCTGCGGTCAGCACCAATGGCTCCCAGCGCTGACATTTTCATGCTGTCTGCTCTTGTTACACACCCCATCCTGTAGTGAGTGCCATATTCTGCTAAATTACAACCTGAGACAAAATGTCATTGCCAGTTTTATAAGATCACGAGCTAGCCCATATTCACCCTTAAATAAGAGCTACCTCTACCAGGATATGGGTCATCTAGCAAAGGCTACAAAAGGAGGCCATTTATGATAGATGTCCGAGGCTTGGAATTTTTTTTAAGAAGCCTAAAATATCTAACATAAAAATGGATCTAAGACCTCTCTAACCAACCCCTCTCTCTGTCAGATGTGTGCTAATGGGCTATAATGCTCCAAGAAACCACTTGGGCTCCCCGCTGACAAGCAGGACAAAATGAACTCTCACTGTCTCCACAACGTCCAGGTAAGAGCTTCCCCGCTACACGCAAAAAAAAAAAAAAATACTCCGTGGGAAAATTATCACCATCAAAGCTGCTTCTGTGGCCTAAAATGTTTTAATAAAGAGGAGACCATCTGGATCCCTCCCTCCAAACCTTTCTTTCCTCACGACCATAGGCACCTGGCTCTCCTCTTCTAGACAGGAAGCCCACCACAGTTCCCGGCCCCGAGTCGGCATTTGGGCACAGCTGGTTCTGATCTCAGGAGGAAAGGATGTGTACCTACTCCTAGCTAAAGGACAGAAAGGTCAGAATCCCCGTGTATGCTGTCCCAACTGAGGAGCCTGAGGGGTGGAGACCACAGTGCTCTAGAGCAGTGGTCCTCAGCCTTCCTAAGGCTGTGCCCCGTTGGTATAGTTCCTCATGCTGTCACCTTCCTAAGGCTGTGCCCCGTTAGTACAGTTCATGCTATAGTGGTCTTCTCAACCATACAATTTCATTGCTACTTCATAACTGTAATTTCACTACTGTTATGCATCCTAATGTAAACCTCTGATATGCAACCTCTATGAAAGGGGGTCATGACCCACAGATTGAGAACCACTGCTCTAATGGAAGCCGCCACTGCCAGTCACTTGAGAAAGGCTCAGCCTCTGAGTTTCTCTTCTTACAGCCCATAACCCAGATTAGCCCAATGAGGCCCTACCAGTGCCACATCATAACGTGGCCTCAGACTTTGTGAACAAATATTTAAACTGTAGCTCTGGGCTGATCCAGTTTCCTGAGAGTGAAGGACATTTCCCTTCACCTTGTTAGAAGCTTACAGGGTCCCAGTAAGTCCTGGTCTATAGCTGAGCGCACTTCAGGATGACTCCTTAAGGAAGTAGACTAGACAGAGTTCTCTAGAGAAACAACAGAAAGCAAATCTACCCCTCTCCCTCTCTCCTTTCCTCCTCCTTCTTCCCCTCCCCTCTCCCCCTTCGCTCCACTGCGTGCATGCGTGTGTGTGTGTGTGTGTGTGTGTGTGTGTGTGTGTGTGTGTGTGTGTATGTAGAGAAATTTCACTCCAGAATTGACTCATTCATACTCTGTAAGCCCCAAAGGCTGTAGACTCAAAGAAGAATTCTTGTCTTGGGTGTCGGTGTTACTCTTGAAAGGTGCTCAGCTGAGTGAATGAAGCCCACCCACCTTCTAGAGGGTAATCTGCCTAGCCCACCCACCTTCTAGAGGGTAATCTGCCTAGCCCACCCACCTTCCAGAGAGTAATCTGTCTAGCCCTCGCTTAAAGGATGCAGATTTAAGTATTAACTTCATCTTTTAAAAAAGTACATGTACAGAAACACCTAGTGTAGTGTTTGGCCAAATAGCTAGAGATCATGGCCTCGTTAGGTATATGTACTTGTATGTATGCCACTTGCGTGCCTGGTGCCAAATGAAGTCAGAAGAGGGCATCAGATCCCCTGGAACTAGAATTAAAGATGGTGGTGAGCTACCATGTGGGTGCTGGGAATCAAACCAGGGTCTTCTGGAAGAGCACTCAATGCTCTTAACCATTGATCCATCTCTCTGACCTATTTTTTGTTTGTTTGTTTGTTGCTTGCTTGTTTTGTCTATTTGTTTCAACCTTCCCTTCTCTTCCTAATACAAATGTCACCATATGTTTGGATTTCCTAGAACAATTCTATGAAAAGCAAAGGTGTGTGGGGTGTGTGTGTGTAAAAAGGATGAAGAAAGGGGAGGGGGAAGAGGAGAGAGGGAAAAGGAGAGTATTGCTGGTGACATTCAAAGGGGTCTCCAGCATATGCCCGCTTATACTGTAACATAACAGCACTGCCCACCCTTTGGAATGTTTGTATTTAGAGGATTTCTCTAGCTCCTGATGTCTCCAGCAAACCGAGGAATGGGCTGAACAGTTCCCTTTCACTGAGATCTCCATTATGGTTGAAGTCTAGATATAAGAACTCACAACAAGCAGGAGAGACCGCCAGGCTCACCTCTGTAAACACATCAGCATGTGCAGTCAGTTTCCTCCATAGAAACCCTTTCCATGGAAAGGGAGAAAATGCATCCTAACGTCAACATAAAAATCAGATCTGGGATCAGCATGAAGACGGCAGGGAAAGATCAAGAAGCCTGAATTGATAAGGGCAGGAAGAGACAAGAAGCCAGAGAGAAGGGTGATCTCTCCTAGATAGCACCCAGATCTGGGTAGCTAGTAAATCCATGCCCTGCTCACCTCCCCATCACTGGATCGGCCCAGCACTGGTCCTCCCTCCGCCCCCAACACCCCATCTAGTGCTATGTGAAGCAGAGAGTTGCCCAGACTTACTCTTGGTGTGGGGCGCCTGTCTTCGTCAGCAAAGTCAGCACAAAAAACATGAAAATCACAAAAACGGCGAGTCCAACCCAGAATCCGATCACAATGGAATCTGCAAGACAGGGAAGGTGAAATTAGTGTTTGGTGGGATTTGAATCAGTTTAGAAACATGTCAGGATGCTGAGCTTCCTCGAGATTTCAGAGTGCACAGAATCTAACAAGTCAGTCAGCCATCACAATGGGGCATGAAGACAAGTCATAGGTTGGCTCAAGTTTCAATCTTCTACTTTGCTGCCTTGGATTAGACTGTTTTCTTTCAGAGATATTTAAAATGAGTTGACTCTACTCCAGCTCATTCATGTTCATATTGATGCAATTCAGGTCTTGGCCACTTTCTGGAAAGGACATATAACCTAGCCTCCTGACCAGTACAAAGGAGTGAATCCCTTCTACTTTCCCTGCCTTGACCCTTTTCTGCACAAGCGGCTTTATCCCAGCTATGACGTTGAGGCTGGCCTACACTGGCAGGTTGAAAGTGCCACTTATGGAAACTGAGGCAAAGACCCACAGTGGAGTTGAGGAGTGGGAGGAGTGAGAATATGAGCAAAGAGGTCAAGACCATGATGGGGACACCCACTGAAACAGTTTACCTGAGCTCACCAACTCCAGCCAGACAGGGAAGGAGCCAGCATAGGTCCAAACTAGTCCCTGTGAATGTGGGTGACAGGTGTATGGCTGGGCAGACTGCGGGGGCCACTGGCAGTGGCACCAGGATTTATCCCTACTGCTTCTACTGGCTTTTTGAGAACCTATTCTCTTTGGATGGATGGATACCTTGCTCAGCCTAGATATAGTAGGAAGGGCCTTGGGCCTTCCCCAAAGCAGTGTGTCTTACCCTCTCTGAAGAGTAGATGGGGGTGGGGTTAGGGAGTAGGTGGAGGGAATAGGAGGAGGGGAGGGAGGGGGAACTGAGATTGGTATATAAAATGAAAAAGGATAGTTTGTTTTCTTCTAAAAAAAAAATAAAAGAATTTAAAAAAAAAAGTGCTTCTCAGAACACTTTACCCTGCAGCCAGGAAGATATCCCGCAGGGCTGGCTTTTATTACAGTGGCCATCCTTGTCTCCTAATTTCTCCTACTTGAAATCCCATTTGGACAAGGGGACACTCTATCCCTGTGTTTGTGTTAGCCCTTGGCTAAGCCTTCCTCACACCATCAATTGAACAGAATTTTTCACCCCTCTAGAGCTGGTCAAAGTCTGCCCTGCAGGTTCCACCCTGTATAGTTAGCACTCTGGATGAAAATTAATGACTCATTTCTAGTATCTTAATTCCAGGTGCTAAAAAACCAGCGATTTCTTTAGCCCTTGCCTTTTAATCTAATGGAAATAAGGCAGAAGGTAAAGAGGGTGCGGGAGACATCTTCAGGATGGTTCAGCAGGGCAAAGCACTTGTGGAAGAATCCTGACCCTGAGCTTGTGTTCCAAACCCACGAAAGCTGCCATGAGAGAACCAAACCCACAGAGCTGTCCTCTACGGGAACAGCAGGGCATGAGTGTGCGCCCACCCGCACATCATACACACACACAATAATAAGTGAAAACACATAAAGCAAATCACCAAAAACATATGTACTCAAGTATAGCTGATTTGAAATTATAAATCTCAGTACCCCTGGGCATGTGCTGTGATAAAATGGTGTTTGGTTATCTTCAGGTCGACATATTGTATTTTAGCAACTGCTTCACAGAAAGAGCCAGCTTTAAAACTGTAACAGGCTTTCTGTTGGGCCACCAACCAGCTCCCAAATCATGACATGGAGACTTGTTATTAGTAATGAATGCTAAGCCTTATCTTAGCTCTTGTTCTAATCTGTTTCTCTTTATCTACGTTTTTGCCTCGGGACTTTTTATCTCTCATTCTGCATATCTTCCTTTCCTCTGTATCTGGCCCTGGCTTCTGGCCCCAGTGTCTCCCCCTCTTTCTCCTTCATTCTGTCTTCTCTCTCATTCCTCTAACCTAGATTTCTCTGCCTACTTATTCTCTCTGCCCCACCAGGCTTGCCTATCCCTCTCCTGCCTACCTATTGGCTGTTCCGCTTTGTAATAGACCAATCAGGTGCCTTAGGCAGGCAAGGTGAAAGAGCAACACATCTTTACATAATCAAACAAATGCAGCACAAACGCATGTAGCACATCTTTACATAGTTAAAGTAATTTTCCATAATATTCCACAGCATAAACAAATGTAACACATCTTTGCCAAGCTAAATATTCCACAACAAACCCTCAAACTACATGCCAGTGTCATGTTTCAGTCCTAAAGTTAGCATATAGTCCCACTGTGATGAGTGGAATTTCCAAATCTGTTTACTGAGAAGGTCTCTCCTGAGGAGAGTGAAGTAGGGGTTTCTGAGGGCCAAGGAAAGAAAGAAAACAGTCTCGTGGGCTGAGCAATGTCCTAAGCTATACAAAACTTGACCATGCCTCTCATGTAACCCCCTTGTTGTTTAGTAAGCCTTCCCAAAGACCTCAAAGGAAGAGCAGAGTGGCTGCCCCAGGGGTTTCTTCTCTATTAAAATGCATATGTGAGATACTAGTCCGTCTTGGAGCATTCCTCTCTTCTACACTCAGGCCATCTTTAGACTCCCACCTTAAGGATTTAAAATGGCCAATAAAATTATATGTTTGCATATATGACAGACAGAAAACAAAAGTCATATAAAAGGCCCCACTTTACTGTATTGCTTGCTCTGGGTTTTTGTTTGTGTTTGTTTGTCTGACCCAGAACTGCTATGGTGATTAAAAGCTGCTTTCTCAAGGAAGCCTCAGAGATGCAGCTTCCATAGGGATCAGTGGACTGGTCTGCAGCATACTTCCACTTTCCTAAGCAGGGAGTGGGCAGAGGAGCAGGGAAGGGATGCTGAGACTGACGCTACAAGCCAGGAGCTGAAACTGCCACTGTTATCAGTAGCCACCCCACGGTACTGGGCATCCATCCCACAGTACCCGGTATCCCTAAGACCCTGGAGTGGCCACTGCTTCTGAGGCCACATCTTCACCAGTGGCCTCTCCTCCCCTCTCTTCAGGACTCAAACTGCCTCATGCTGCCAAGTGTGAGTTTCTCTCCATGACCCCTTCTTTCCTGGGGTTTCCACAGCACCTGCATCCTTGGCCTCTCCTGGGCTCCTCAGCCCTTTTCCTTGATTCTTTCATGCCTTTAAAACCAGTACCATGTGGGAGACTTACAGATTATAAAGTTCAGCTGCCAACTTGGAACTCAGCCTGGGGCCCTCTAGACCAGATTTTACCTCGACGAAGCCAGCCTCAATCACAGCTGATTTCTCAGCTCCAGCTCACCTTCATCCATTTCCCCAAGAAAACAAAGATTCCGCTTCTCTAGTCCTGAGATGTATCTCACAAAGAGCGCAATAGAGTCTGTGCTTCCCTCTGAAACCTCATAGTCCAGACTTATATCATCTGCGCTGTGAGCAGCGTTGCCTTCCCGGTTCTCACAAGAGCTCACTGAGCTCTGAGCACTCAGCCCAAAGCTCCAAATTCCTCCTCCATAGTCAGGTACAAAGCCACAGTACTCCATTTCCCTGGCACCAACTGCTGTGCTAGCTTCCTCCTGGACTCCCCACCCCAGGATAAACACTGACCAAAACCACCCTGGGGAAGGAAGAGTCCTCACCTCACAGTCCAGCAGGAGGAGTCAAGGCAGGAATTCAAGGCCAAAACCTGGACAGAAACTGAGGGAGAAGCCACAGAGGAGAAACGTTCCTTACTGACTTGGGCTTGCTCAACCAGCTTTCTTCTACAACTCAAGACCACCTGGAGGGGGTGGAACCTCCCACAGTAACCTGGCCCCTCCCACATCAATCCCTAATCAAGAAAATGCCTTCAGACTTGTGCAAGGGCCAAATCTGATGGCTGAGAGTCTCATCTTCTCAGGTGACTCCAGTATGTGACAACTTAACAGACACTAAGTTACCCAGATGCCCACCTTCTGATGTTAGCTGTATCCTGGGGTTCAATCCCAGGACACCCTCCCCCCCATTTCCTAATCACACCCCCTCACCAACCGCTTGGCCTTGAAAGGCATTTAAACGCCAACAACTTTCAGATTTATGCCTTCTTCATCATCCCCCCTTGTCTTCCTGGATGTCTGGTAAGTGTCTTAATTTTACAGGTACAAAACTGAGCGCCAGTGTTCCTCTCTGACACCCGTCTCTCCCTTACTTCCTCATCCAAGTTAATGGCAATTCCATTCTGCCAATTACTCTCTCTGGTCATAAAACTTCTAAGCAACCTTACCTGATATCTCTCTCTCTCTCTCTCTCTCTCTCTCTCTCTCTCTCTCTCTCTCTTTGGATTTTCGAGACAGGGTTTCTCCGTAGCTTTTTTTGGTTCCTGTCCTGGAACTAGCTCTTCTAGACCAGACTGGCCTCGAACTCACAGAGATCCACCTGCCTCTGCCTCCCAAGTGCTGGGATTAAAGGCGTGCGCCACCACCGCCCGGCTTACCTGATCTCTTAAACCATGCCAAGCACTGACAAATCTGGAGAGACCCCGCATTTCCAAATGTCTGAAATGCATGCACTTCTTGCCAGCTTACTTTAGCCTGCACCTTGGCACATCAATGGCTGTGGTCCTTGCTTCTAAGCTCGCTCACTTCAACCTCAGGCACAGTAAACCCCAGTAGAACCTAAGGCAGAGGCTTTTCCTCTGTTTCAAAGCTTTATCTGACTCCTTAGAGAAAAGCCAATAGTCTTAGCCGGATCTCTATGCTCCACCCCCACCCCGTCCTCTTCTCCTTTACACTTGGCTTCTGCCACTCTGTATGGAATTTACTCCCCTGGCCCTGGGATGACCTCCTTTATCCTTGCATGTTCCAGTTCGTTCCGGCCATGGAACATTTTCTGGCCTGTTCTTCCCTCAGACACAGCTCATTCTCACAGTTCCTTTAGATATCTCCCTCAGATCTCTCCCCTTCACCAAAGCCTTCCATGGCATGACAGAAGCCAAGCTGTGAGAGGAGGGGCGTTTGGATGTTCAGCTCACTGCTGTCTCTCCAGTGCATAACATGATTCTATTCATAACAGGTGCTCAGGGAATATGCTGCAATCACAAATGAATGATTTCCACACTGAGCATCAACCATGTTCTTTGAAGGCTGAAGAAGGTCATCTGAGGATGCACCTGCTCTTGCCAAACGTGGTCCATGTAAAGGGAGTTGATCAAGATGGCCACTCTTGCCCACAATATACACTTCCTCTGGAAAAGGTCTGTTGTCATTCTATTTGCCAGACCAGCTTTCTGTGTCACCCAATAAAACAGCATGTCATTAAGGGTTACTGCTTCTTTTAAATGGAAGTCCAGGAGTCGGATAGATGGCCGAGCAGTTCAGAGCACATGCTGTCCTTGCTGAAGACGAGGTTTCGATTCCGAGCATCCATATGATGACTCATGATTGTCTGTAACCCCAGTCCCAGACAACCTGGTGCCCTCTTCTGGGCTCTGCAGGCACTAGGCACACATGGTATACAGACATACATGCAGACAAAGCACTAATACACGTAAAATAAATAAAACTAATAAAATGGAAGAATGTACAGATGGTCACATTCCCATGGTGGACATTCCTGTGGGTTTCCTGTATATCAAGGGGACAGGCACAGCTGTTTATGTTCTGTTCCCTCTCGGCCTCAAATATTGTCAGGTTCCTGTGTCAAGAGCTCTTTCCTTTGGTCAGAGTTTTCCCATCGGCGCAGCGAATGCCTGAAAATTTTTGTATTTTCATGACGTTTGTGTTGAAACAAAAGAATTATCATTAATAATATGCAAATGTGCCACAGCTTTGCCTTGGTTTTTAAAGGAAATTCTTCTGTTTTTTAACAGTAATCATTTCTATGACAAAAAAGAAATGCTCAAAGCAGAGCTGCATTGGTTGTCTCTGGAAATGTGCCAATAGAAATTAGAGCAGCAGGGCTACCTGTGGAGCCCCTTAGACCAAGGAAAAGAGACAGGACCAGACGGGCATAGCGCTGACAGAAAGGCTCACATGACAGGGAACATGGCACTCCGCCAGTCTTTCCGATTTCCACCAAAATTCACAACAGACAAGTGTCCTTTCCTGGAAGTTATCCTATTAAAAACAACAGGTTAAAGGACTAGCAATTTTAGGAGGGTGATTTCATACTCAGACCACAAGACCCTTATTCATATGATTAACGACTGCATGTCCTAAGAGGTTTCATGCGCTTCCTCTTCATTCCCATAAATACTGAGCAGATGTCAACAGAGGAACAAGAAAAGCACTTCATTATTACTGCAAGTGTGAAAGACACGTGGTTTAGCGAGTGGCTTTGCTTAAGGAAGAAAAGTAGAGATCCCTCCTTGCAGCGAAAGAGGGAGTGGGTACTGCTGGTGGGTACTAGGATCACTGCTGCCCACAGGGAAGGGAGGGAGGGAGAGGAGGGAGGGAGGGAGAGAGGGAGGGAGGGAGGGAGGGAGGGAGGGAGGGAGGGAAGGAGGGAAAAGAGCATGCCTATGATTCTGATCTTTCACATTTCCCAATGTGGCACTTGGTCTGGATCAATTTAGAGCTTAAAATGGAGAGCTGGAGAGAGGGCTCAGCAGTTAAGAGCACATACTGTCCTTGCGTCAGATCCACGTTCATTTCCCAGAACCCAGATCGGGTGACTCACAACTACCTGTATCTCTAGCTACAGGAGAACTGTGGCCTCTGAAGGAAACACACACACACACGATAGATAGATAGATAGATAGATAGATAGATAGATAGATAGATAGATGATAGATAAAACAAATCTTAACAATGAGTCTAAAAATGTTTACAGTATTTATGTATACATTTCAAAACTACTGGATATCACAGGGACAGTTACAGCATGACCCTGCATGGTTGCCAGTGCCCTCTTACAGAACTGCAGTGCTCTGTGGCAGATCACTAACCATGCCAATTCCCTGAAGTGCAACTGATGCCAACATCTCCACAGTATATGCGGGGAGGCTGCTCTCTCTGTCTCTGTGAACACCACTCTTCAGGAATCCAGCAGTCCAATGGGATTTTTAAAATGTTGTTTAATATTGATTTATTTTTATTTTATGTGCTTTAGTGCTTAGCCTGTAAGTATGTGTGTGCCATCTTTGTACAGTGCTCATGAAGGCCAGAAGAGAGCACTGTATCCCTTCAAACTGGAGTTACAGGTGGTTGTGAGCAGCCCTGTGAGTGTTGGGAATAAAACCTGGGTCTGTCTGAAGAGCAGCCAGTGCTCTAAACTGCTGAGCCATCTCTTCATCATTCTAATAGGTTTGTAAATGACACTACTGTCTATTACAAAAGAAGAGTCTTCATACAATCATTCTAGATTCTATTTCTTTTTTTTTTAGATTTATTTATTATGTACACAACAGTCTGCCTGCATGTATGCCCACACGCCAGAAGAGGGTGCCAGATCTCATTACAGAGGGTTGTGAGCCACCATATGGTTGCTGGGAATTGAACTCAGGACCTCTGGAAGAGCAGCTGGTGCTCTTAACCAGTGAGCCATCTCTCCAGCCCCCTAGATTCTATTTCTATACACATTTTTGTTGTTGATCTTCAAACACTGAGGCTCTGAGGGAGTAGTTTTTTGAATAATTAATGTATACTTTTTAAAAGATTTTTCTAAGGCTAAAACACAAATCTATATTCTTCCACCAAGGGGGTGTTGTTTCAGGTTCCTTGAAAATCAGAATTATCAATGCCACCATATCATACAATTCCGGAACAATCAGCCTTTGTGGAAGGGGTACTTGGTATTTAAAGATAGAAGGCCATTCTGTAAGAAGATAGCATATTAGGGAAAGGCAGTCACAGGGATTTCACAGGTTAACAGAAACATAAGACAGTGACTCCAGGGGGCAGCACAAGACTTACATTTATGAGCCTTCAGTCCTTCAAAGGAAACTGGTCCAATCTCATAGTACTCATACTCCCAGGTGTAGTCAGAATTAGAAGCTGACTGCAGGGATGTTCTGTTAGAAACCAACCTCTGGGCAGACATCTCCACCCTGCGCACACGGAAAAAGGCAAGTGCAGAATTCATCAGTCCATTCTCAGTTACCGCAATTGCTCTCAGAGGCACGCAAGAGGGTGGGGCCAAAAGTCTCTAGGTCTTAACCACTGGGTCAGCAGCTGTCTAGACCTCACACCATGTAGCCACTATTCCCTTTCATTTCCACTAGCCGAGAACATATATGAAGTCAGAGACAGACATGCTGTCTTTGCGAGTGTGTGAACTGTACCGAACGCCTGGCATGCAGTCCATGTGAACTTCTGGGAGATGGAAGCGGGGAGGGAAAGGAGAGACTGTGTCAGCACCTCTGAGATTTTGCATCAGCCTCATCACCTAGACCTGTGTGTAGTAACATCAGTGTCAGGACCGAACTGCCAGCACATCTGTCTTGAACATCTGTGTGTAGCATTGAGCTCAGGACCTCTGGAAGAACAGCCAGTGATCTTGACCTCTGAGTCATCTCTCTGGCCCCGTGAATACATTTTTATTCTCGTAGCGATAGCCTCTCCTCCTGCTCTGCATGGTGATCCATCCAGACCCTGTCAGGCATGCTACTTAGACTGGTGAACACAGACACTGAACTCTAACCCAGAGATGGACCACCAAATGAACATGGGATGAAACCTGGGGAAGAGTCCAACCTAAGCTCCCATCTCTCTGTCCTTGTTCAGCTCAGAAAACCTCAGACTTGAGTCAGTCCCATAACCCCATCCCCTCAGGTCCTATCCAGTCATTTAATATATCTAAACAAAAAAGCTGGAAATGTTAGATCATGGCTCATTCTATGACATCAGTCATTCTAGGAAACCAGATCTAGTAAAGAAATCAATGTGCCTTGCCCTTTCTAGGGAGAGGATGTGGGGTGGGGTGGAGGGAATGGGAGGAAGCGAGGGAGTGGGAACTGGGATTGGTATGTGTCAAGTTGGGAGCATAGGCCCCTACCCCATGCATCTATCCCAGCCCCCAGGCCTGCTTTGGACTCCAAATCCCAGCAGGCCAGGTCCTGACCCCTCCCTGGGGTGGAGTCAGGACCACTCCCCAGGGTATTTAAGTGACCCCCCCCAAAGAGGAACATGTGGTCTCCCTTTCTTCCTGGGGGGGGGAGGTCGGCTCCGGTTTCCCCCTGGGGCCACCCGAGAGTGCAGAACTCCCATTAAACCTGGATATTTCTTAATTCGGCTTGTTTTGATTTGGCTTGATTGGGAATTTTTGTGTTGGCAGGGAGCGCGCATTAGGAAATATTCCTAACAGTATATAAAATGAAAAAAAGATAAACTTTAAAAAAAAATAAAAAAGAAATCTGGCACTGTCCGTCCCCTGCTGGGAGCATTGAAACCTACAGGTGTCAGCAGGAGAAAACAAACCTGAGGAGAACGTTCCTCCCCTGGAACCCTGGTCCCTAATACACTGTAGCAACTATGAGGAGGTATAAACACGCACTTCTCCCCATCTCTGCAGTCCTTGGCCCTGAGTTAGGTCAGGTTCCTGATGCCTTTAAGCCATGCATTCCCCTGTGAAACGTTACAAAAGTGAGTCATCCTCTTAGTTCCCAAGGATGTTCCCCCCGATGGCTCACGCTAAATGGGATGCCTTCCTAGAGCACAAGGGAAACAAGAACCTCTATTTTCTCAGACACTCGAATTGGAACGTGGCTATTAAAGCAGCTCTCTCTCACACACCCACTGCTTCTGCCATTACCACTTCTTCCCATTAAACAAGGAAGATATAAAAATGTGCAATTTGATTGGGGAAGGTCAGGGGAGGCAGATAAAATGGTGAGTGGACAGCGTGGGTGCATTATTATTAAGCATGCTGCTGCAGCGAAGGAGAAGTCTGACAACACCCAGAGCTGGCAGGACATGGCAGCGGCATCCACATGATGGTTTGACAGGCATGCAAAATGTAAGAGTCATGGAGGCTCACACCAAGGTCCCAGGAAGCCACTGAGCTAGGCCGGAGACAACAGGGTCAGGGTCCTTGTAAAGCGGTCATTGAGAGGCTACGGTATGAAGAAATGGAGACTCCCATGCATACAGAATGTTGAGATGCAGTGACTTTAGGATATCTATGGCATAAAGCCATCTAAGGCACAAAATTCAGCTATCCCAAGAAAGAGGGTATATGTGCTATAGGCAACAAAATGGGGAACTGGAGCTACCTACGGCTGCTGGAGCCCACCAGATGCCACCAAGAACCCCAGATGCTGGGCATGGAGCTGAAGGTTTGGTGTTTGCCTTGCTGGATTTCAGTCCTTTGGTCTAATCTTTCCTTCCTGTGTCCCTATTCCTCCTTTCTGGAGTGAGAATGTTTGTCTCACTCCTTTGTATACTGTAAAAAAGGTAACTTGGATTTGGTTTTCCAGGAGCTCATAGTTAGGAGACTGCCTTGAGTCTCATAAGACACTCTGATCTTAGCTTCTCAACAATGTTGGAACTTTTGAGACTGGGGAAGCCCTTGAAGACAGACCCCTAGCTTTTAGAAAGCAGAGTTCGTAGAGGAGCAGTCACGGGGGCTTGTGTGTAAGTAAGCTAAGGAGATCTCGGCCTCTCTTCTTTTTTCACTTCTGGGTCACCATGAGCTAAGCAGTTTTGCTCTGCTGTGTGCTCCTCACTAAGATGCCATGTCTTCTCAGTGGCCCAAAACAACGGGCAAAGAAACTGTGTACTGAAACTGAGTGAGAGCCTTTCACCCTCATAAGCTGATTGAGACAAAAAGCCACTGCAAAGGACATGGCACTGGCCGCACCAGCTCCTCTCACTTTGAGTTACTTTGTCTCATAATTTGTCACAGTTTGGAAACTGTACTTTTTAAACAGTCCCTCGAATATGTTATGCCCTTTGCCCCCTGCACACAGGACATCCCCTATGACGCGAAGTCTCTTCACCCTCTCTGCACCCCCACCCCCTTCCTTCCAACTCATGAGTTAGCAAACCCAATGGCCCTGTTCTTACACAGCTTGCCATGGAAGAATGCTTACATATCTAAATGATTGGAAAAAAATCTAAAGAGCTATCCATAAACAATATGAAACTCAAAAGCAAGCACCAAGTTTTAAAGTTTTATTGTAACTTAGCCGTCTGCTTGTTTCCTGTTTTCTCTGGCTTCCTTGGCATTCTAACTGCAATAGAGATAGCCCAAAAGCCTACATTATTTGTGTTCTGATCTTTCGTAGAAAGCATTTGCCCACCTGTGCTACAGAGACATTAGAGAATTATCTGGGCCTCGGCTTTCCCCCTACATAACTAAAGATGACGACAATACTTGCTTTGCAGAGTGGGCATAAAGAACGCAATGGCGTATGGGAGATGAATAGGTGAGGGGCTAGAGAGATGGCTCAGCTGGTAAAGTGCTTGACGTGCAAGCATGAGGACCAGCGTTCAGATCTCCAGTATCCATGTCTGTAACCACTGGCATGGGGAGACAGGAGGAACCATGAGGCTTGCTGAACTAGTGACAGCCAAGTTTTGAGACCATGTCTCAAAAATTAAGGTAGAGAACAATTGAGTAAGACATGGATGTCAACCCCCAGTCTCCACATGCACAGACATATACATACACACACACATAAACATACACATACATAAACACACAAAGATGAATAGTGAGGTAAGATTCAAGGTATGCCTACACTGTTACTATTACCTAAGTACTTTTCTGGAAAGAAAATCCTGTTTTTATTCTTCAGACACCTCCAACTCCTTGGCCAGCAGGTTCCTATCAAATCAACCTGTGGTTAATAGATCTGGGTAAATAAAGAAAATTAAAAATAACATATATGGGATGCCACTCAGGGCTTGTCTATCATGTGTGGTAAGCCTGGACTCAATCCCCAGAACTATGAAAATTAAAAAAAAAGGGAAGAAGAAATGGAAAGAAATTATTTATAAAAATAACTCAAATGATAGCCATTTGGATATTTAAAAGCTGTAGTTATCAACATTTACGTCTCAGGGTTCCTGCGACCGGCTGACTTACCAACTTAGAAATACAATAAAAGCTGTTTCTTTTTAAGGGAACTAAGATGAAGTCTCCTTGGATCACTGCAAATTGACACTGCAGCCACCGAAATAAACAGAGCCGAGGGAGACAAGAAGATAATGATAAGAACATGAAACAAAGGAAATAAGACAACGTTGTTTCCGCTAAGCGGTATGCCGCAAGGACCCGGCTACCCTCCCCATAGCTCCACAGCAATACACAGCGGAGACCACCAGGACTGGAAGCAGCTGCCTGGCATCTTTACAGCACTCCAGGCAGTAAACACGGCCTGTGCTAATCTGGAGACAGCAAACGTGAAGGAATGCTCCTTCTCTCCCGCACACCTTCTACCCTACTTATCCGTGTGTCGTGATCCCAAAAGAAAGACTCCATCATAGGAGGATTCAGAGCAGAGACCTGACAAACGTGGCAGTGAAGGATACTGGGAGCAGCTGCATGCTTCTGCAGCGAGACAAAAAGAAGAGCCAAACGCATCTTCCCTTCCAGGTGCAGTTTCAGTAGCCTGGAGTAGGGGGGAATGAAGGTCTTGTTCTTACCACCTCTCTCCTCTCTGCTCTTGACTCCCAACGGTAAGCCCGAGGACAGAACCTGTGTCTATCATTTAACTCTTTTAAAAGCCCATCAGGTGCCCTTGGAAAGGTCCGATAGGCAACGCTTTTCCATCCAAGCCCCTGGGCAGATGCTTGGGATTTGGAGAGTGAGGACAAACAGGTAGAAGGCTGTGGGAAGCACCATCTTACCCCTTCACATTACAGACACCAGGGCTGTCTCTGAGCTTGGCTGAAAAGGAGGCTGAGATTGTTGGCTGTTTATATTGCCATCCCTTCTGTCTGGGAAGCCTGCCCTAGAGACTGTCCACGATGCTGGCTGGCTCAGAGGCAGTGACACTCTGACACTCACACTGGGGAGATAAAAGCTGATAATGTCTTTCTGGTATACAGACGGGGAACAGGGGGCGCTCCCCCTCAGCACCCTGTTACTCTAAATATCTAATCTAGGTCAGATTGCCCCCACCTCGCTGACAGGAAACACATCCTAAACCAGCTCCTTGGAGTGGCAGAAAGAGAAATTATTCTTTTAAGCAACTGAAAGTGCAGTTGCCAACAAATACAATAACAAACATTAGGACTACACCTTAAAACTACGGGGGCGGAGGGGTTACCTGTTTCAGGTGAGCATAAGTAGTTTCAGAAGAAGCCAGGGTGGGAAAGTGTGATTAGAGGGCTTCAGACATATTTCCCTATAGTTAAAACGCCAATCACCTCTGCTCCCGCCCACATTCCAACACTTCTATTAGCTTCCCCGACTCTTTATCCTTTAAACCAGGTCCCCTAGAAGGGACAGGAGCCCACTCAAGCTTGTCTGGCAGGCCTTGCCCTTTCCCCCATTACCTCTGCCTTGCTAAAGACCATTAGATTCCATTCCTAAAGCTAGGCACCAAGTTCTGTTCCCTTAATTGGCCACTTCCTCCTCCTGAGGCTATCAAAAGCTCCCTTTGGTTCACCTAATTAACATGCCCAATAAAAATTTAACACCTCATTCTACCACAAGGCTTCCCCCCCCCCATACCTTTATTAGACCACCATTTGCCTAAGGGCCAAGTCTTCCCTCTATCCAGAGGCAGTCCTTTGTTCCTCCAAGACAAACACCCCTTCCCCATTCCCTTGTCCCCTTTCTGTGGTGGAATATTATTTGATCTGGGCAAAGATGCCTTACATTTGTTTATGCTGCATTTGTTGTTGTTTCTCGTTGCCTGCCTAAGGCACCTGACTGGTCTAAATAAAAAGCAGTTCAGCCAATAGCTACCCAGAAAAATGATAGGTGGGACTGGCAGGTGAAGAGAATAAATAGGAAGAGAAATCTAGGCTTGAGACAAAGGAGAAGACAGAAGAGAGAAGAGAATAAGGGAGAAAGAGAGGGAGGCACCTGGGGCCAGCCAATAAATACAAAGTAAGACATACAGAAAGAAAGGTAAAGAACCCTGAGGTAAAACACAGATAAAGAGAAACAGAATAAAATAAGAACTAAAATATGACCAAGCATTTATAACTAATAACAAGCCTCTGTCATGATTTGGGAGCTGGCTGGTGACCCAGAAGAAAAAGCCTGATACAGCTTCCCCTTCTCCTACATCCCCTACCACCGCATCATCGTAGCCCATTCGAACACAGACCTCCCCCTTTCCTCTTATTACACCTGCAAGGTCATTTGCTGCTCTTTTCTGCCTGAGTCACTTTTCTTCCCCACTTAAGGAAGGATCTCTCTGTGAAAACAGGGGTTTGGGTGAGGTTTGTGTAATCCAGGGTCCAGGAGGAAGCGCTCACTGTCCAGGGGTCTCCTTCACTCCTGGGCATTTCTCTTTCTTAAGAACATGCATTTCTCCCCATCTCCTGAACATGCAACTCCCATGATGGACCAGAGGGGAAAAAAAAAAAGCCTCATTATCTCCACCCTTCTGCCATGAAGGTGTTCATGCCAGAAAGCCAGTGAGAGACCTTCATTTCACTATTAAAGGGAAACACAAATACAGACCTTTGCCAAGTAAGTGCCAACAAGCACGACACGGAATTCCGTATGGAGGCATCCTTAAGGCAAACAGCAATCTAACTCACTTCTGTGAATGTCATTTCTTTGAATTGTGAGTTTTTCTCCAATTCACCTCACTTTTGAAGTCACACTAGCACTAGAGATATTACATATCTGTATATGCCTGTACACACACTGGGTTCTTTCTCCTTTCTCAAGGACACCACACACACACATTTATCCACACTGTCAAGCTTTCTGCCATCTCCTGCTGTTTCATAGGAAGTACTCTACAATGTGATTGACAGCTAACAGGAAGCATCTCCGGTACTGTCCCTATTCGCCCAGGGTACAGCTGCGACTTGTTTCAGAGCACACTATAGAACAAAAATCATGTCCCCCAGGACTGATGATGCCCTCTTAAAATCAACATTAGGGCCAATATAATAACCTGCAAATAACAAAGAGAGCTGAAAATTGTACCCAGATAGGTACTAAGCCACTGCATTAAATAGACTCAATCAGTTAACACAAGGGCATCCTTTCTCCAATCCCTGGTGCCTCAAAGAGAATTCCCTCCACTCATTACACTTGGTGTACCTTAATAATAGCAAACAGACCCGAGAGTGATGTTTAAATTAGGGTCTCCTGGCTCTACAGTTCTTAGTTAAGTACAGAACATGCTTCTCAACTAAACTCTATGTGCTGAAACATGACAGTTGTCCTTGACCATTGGATGGTGACAGACCTTTCCAGACTTCCCCAGGAAAGGTTAGCACGACACTAAGCTAGTCAGTCCTCCCCTGGCCTCCTCTCTCCCTGTCTCCTTAAGCCATAAGACAAGGGTCTCTTCTACTTGGCTCACTGCTGGAGTTCCAGTCACTACGAGTCACGTTCTCAATGTTCATGTCCCCCTTTTAGTCACAAGTGCTCAGTCCTCATGAATGGGAGTAGCACCCAAAAGAAGCAGTACCCAGTGCACCGCCTGCCCATATGAACACACAGCAGCAAAGCCAGGCTGTGAGACTCAGAGCCCCTGCCAGACACCTAGGGTGCTGGTACCTTCACATTAGACTTCCAGCCTTCCATAATTGTGAACAGTAAATGTCTATTGTTTATAAACCTAAGGTACTTTTTCCTAAAACCAAGAATGGACTGAGTACACATAGGTGAGATGGCTCAGTGGGTAAAACACTTGGTGTACAAACCCAATGACCCGAGTTCAATTCTCAGGACCCACGTAAAGGTGAAAGGAGAGAACCAACTCCACCAAGTTGTCCTTTGAACCCCCCACACACAAATACACACTGTGCTCACACAATAATAGTAAAGTTAAAAAAAAAGACGAAGATAGTCCCCAGGCCGAGATCATAACAGAATGCTCTATGTGTTATGGAATCTCATGAAGTCCATGCATTATGGAGTTAATTTTTGCTCCTTTCAACCCTGAACACGAGAGTAAATAAGAAGTGCTTCTCAATCAGGGCTCTGTGGGAGGGAGCTGAGAGCTCTCCAAAGCAAGAGGAGCTCAGGGAATGGTGGACAGCGCTGAGCCAACCAGGAACCTGAATATCCTCCCAGCCACAAGCATACAGCCTTGCTTCTTTCTAGAGCTTGGGGTTCCAGAGTCTTTTTGGGGATCAGGATCCCCTCTCTCCATCTGGGAGTCTAAACCAGTTCTAGAAACACATATAGAGTTTTAAATTCTTCATTTTAAAGCTTCCACTGCATTTGTGTGAAAGCCTCCTATGGCTTAAGTCCTCACCTCCCAATGCAAGGGCTTAAAGAGATTTGGTGAAATTCCTTCTAGAAATTTCTGTGACAAAATACTAACCTGCTTTTTACTTATGTCAATAACTTTGCATGTGTGCCTATTATCAAAAGTTATGGGTGTTATAAAACAGCACAAGGTGGACCTGGCAGCTGAGAGCCAGAGGTCTCAAAGTAGGCTGGAGACAAATATGTCATGCACATAGAGCTTGAGTGTGGTGTTTATTGAGATAAAAGGAATGGGGAGGGCAGGGGGTCGGAGGGAGAGGGAGAGGAACGGAGGGAGGGAGAGACAGACAGAGAGAGAGAGAGAGAGAGAGAGAGAGAGAGAGCTGCTTGAGCTGCTTGCCTCTTCAGAAGAACAGTGGGAAGAGAGCGGGAGTAGGAGGGGCTTGTCTCTTAAAGGGACCTTTGCACCTGCATAGTCAGGGAACTGCTTGCCATTAGTAGAAGAATGACACACTATTCCAGGTTTCCAAGGGGCAGGGCCAAGGTGTGCCTGGATACTAACAATAGGTATGTATGTGAGCACATACACATGATTGTTTATGTATACCTAGATACATAATTGACGGTGATAAGTAGTAAATTGATAGACAGTGATAATGGAATTTGACTGATAGATGAAAGAGATACACATGGACAGACATGGACACATAGATAAATAATAATTAGACATGACACTTATAGACTGAATTTTGAACACCTTATAATTTGAAGCTCTAACCCCTGACACTTCAGAATGTAACTCTATTTGAAAACAGGGTTTCTAAAAGGGCTATAGAATAGAAGCTATCTGATAGACATCCTGAGAGAGATGGGGACACACAGAGGGACTAAATGAGAACAGGTGGCAAAAGGGCACCCATCAGTGAGCCTAAGACAGGGCCTTTCCTTGTGGTCCTCAGTAGACGACCGCTCGTGTCTATTTAAGCTTCTCTGCCTGCCTGTAGTATCTTGTAGTTCAAGCAAACTTCTATAAGCGCTGAATAAATCTGAGGAAAACAGCATTCTCTTTAACAAATTAAACTGTTATTAGAAATGAAACTCATTTAACTTTAACCTTAATTTGAAAGTTCATTACATCTGGCTTATTTTATCCCAACCTTTCTTGCACCCATGAAACAATAAATATACCTTTGAAAAGAAAGCTATTTCCGAACTGTCATTAATCCACCCTCTCCTGTGCCAACTTCAACAGGTACATAAAGTTCCCACAAGAATGCTCTGTGAGAAGGAGGAGTGATTGTTCTAAACAAGGTAAAATTAGGAGGAGAGAGTTCAGATCAAACACTGTGAGCAGAACCATGAGAAACTTAGTGGAGATTAAAAAAATAGTCCAGGCCTACACACTCTAGATTCAGGCTTATATCGAGGATCACTCTCACTCCTGATGACCCCCAGGTCCCAGCATGCATGCACACACACACACACACACACACACACACACCAAGTACAGGGTTGCATGACAGCAGGATAATGTAGACAGCAGATACAAAGCATCTTGAAGAGTCTCAGTTTAGCATAGGAACTCCGGCTTGGCCCAAACAAGGATGGTCCTCAAAGTTTCTACCCATCCTCTTCCATCCTCCAAGCTGGACTCGGCACTTCCTCTTTCCAGACTCCCACTTTCCCTTTCCTTGAGGGCGGGCCTCATGAAACAGTTTCCTCCTCTCAGATTGAAACAAGCAAGGAAGCTCCTTAAACAGGAAGGTAGACAACTCAAAACTGCTCCAGGAAGTCCCCGAAACCAACCAGATTCATTAGACCCCTCCCTGCCAGAGTAAGCAACAAAAGCTGGGAGTCACCCTAGAGAGCCAAGCTGGAGAGACTGAAATAAGATGAGCTCCCTGGAAGAAGCAGAATGCACTGAGCTGTCTGGAAGAGGTCTAGACCAGTCGGGGCAAGGGTACTTTCCAACCTGTTGAGCTGCCTGCAGGCTATGCAGTATGTTCCAGGGTTCCTAGCTTTTATGAGCTGTCACTCATGCTGGGGTAGGCCTTGGTGATGCAGCTGTCTTTGAGTCATTCTCCTTCTGGAAGTAACCCCTCACTCATATTCCTGTAAGTATCCCTAATAAAACTCATTGGCTCACCAAGCTAGACTTGGAGGTATCTGTACTTTGCGTTGTTACAGGTTTCCTACCTACAGTGAGTAGATGTGGGTTTTGCATCTCCCCAGAAGAGTTTTATCACATGATAGAGGTTCAACACCACCTCTACTCTACATAACTCAAGTGACAAACTTCTTCCACCAAGTCCACACCTCCTAAATCTCCCCAGCGAACTGGAGACCAAGTGCTCAAACACCTGACTCTATGGTGGCCATTCCTTATTCAAACTACCACTCTCTTAAGTAAGAAATTCAAGTAATTCACGCCATGGAATTTGAGAGAAGAAAAGAGTCCTCATATGCTAGAGTAGTTGGACAAGGTACCACTCGAGTTATGCTACCTCACTTAATTTCCAGTATGTTCTCTCCCCACAATGATGTAACTCTGGCCACCATGTCTGCCACTTGCTGCCATGTCCTCATGCCATTACAGACTCTTATCCCCCTGGAACTGTAAGCCTAAATAAACTCTTCCTTAATCTGCTTTTGGCTATCGTATTTTATTACAGCAACATCAAAGTAGCTAACACAAACAGCGTGACTCCAGCTCCCAAGAGATCAGCTTGTCGCTCACAAAGTACTCATGCTGATTTACATAGCTGTAGTTCTAAAACATTGGGGCCAGGTGAAATAAAACTTAAGACTCCAGGCATTTGCGTCGCCCTAGGGAACCACTCTGTAAGTTTTAATTACTGGAGTTTATGAAACATTTGGCACAGACTACAGTAAGTGGAATAGGCTGTATCTTAAATCATTTGGGAGGTGATTTGTCAAAACCAGCTTGCTTCACTTCTCTCCAGTGGTATCCAGCCTCAAGCAGCACATACCCCTCCTGCAGCCCTGAGCTAAATCATTCTGTGGACAGGCAAGTACAAGGGGAAGGGGCCAATCGGATCTTGTAGTTACAGGAGGTTGAGACAATGCATCAGGAAAGCTCAAACACAAGGATCATCTTCTCAGTCTGGAGTTTTGACACAGGGGCAGCCATTTTTCACTCTGTCCATTTGTCTAGCTCTCAGCCACCCTTGTGGATCTGCCGATAAGAAGTAAGCCAGAGCCTGGAGAAGCAAGGGCACTGATGGCTCCCAGCAACCCACCACTTCACCCTGCACAAACAGCCGGGTGAGAACAGAGCAAGGAGGGGCCTTGTAAAAGGAGGGGTGGATGGTAGAACCTGCACCTTGCCTGAGGATTCCCAAGCCTTAAAAGTACCTAGCTCGCCTTCCTTTGGTGGTGGGCTGCTAGGGCAAATAGCTAACTGCAGACAGTAAAGATAACTAGAAACATGAAGTGATTGTCCGTGGTAGCCATAATCTCATAATCTCACTCCTAGCACCCTGAGCTCAGCCTCAGACTCAAGGGAATACAGGGTGACCTCCCTGCATCATTAGGCTGGGGAGAAATTTCAAAACACTGCCAGGAATGGGACACAGGCTTCTGTAAGGTTGTCCAGGGCTTCATCTGGAATGTCTGCTTCTTTAGTGGACTTGTGTTACCATGGATGGGGCGGGGAGACAGGAGAGGTGTACGGTCACATCCTCTCACTTGCCTCCTTATGTCTCTTTTTGAGTCCCCCAGACAATGCGAGTCCCCTGTGGGAAGCAGGTCCTCAGCCCGCCCTGCCTCCCCTGGCAGTTGTTTTGCTGTCACAAGGCCATGTGTGAGAAGAGCAAAGGCACTATGTGAAAGCCAATTATCTGAAGCTTGTACATCATTTTCACCTGAAGGGCTGTGGCATTTTAGTAATGTTCTCTAGTCAGGGAAGAAATTATGTAGGTCTCGGCAGCAGAAGCAGAAGCAACAATTAAACCCACATGCTACCTTCAGTGTTAGCATCTCATACAGAGATTTTCAGCCTCTGCTTTTTTTTTTCTTCACATCTAAGCAACATTATCATGGGCTGAACAAGCATGTTCGCAAGGCAGGAGAAGCAAAAAATTAATGTCTCACATGCTTCTCCATCTGTCTAATAGGAATAAATGCTTTTCATACTCCAGTAGAAAAAGAAAAATAAATCACTTTGTACCTTTGCCCAAAATAACAGTTCCTGAGAGCCTAGGAGTTAGACACCCCCCCCTCGACCTGAGACAAAAGCTGTCAGGCCCCTGCTAGCAGGCCCCCTGATGAGGGACTGATCATCAAGAACCTGTCACACAACAGTTGGGGACTGTCAACTACCCTGTCTTCAGACTGATCAACCCAAAAGGAAGGACTGACTCTTCAAAGGTTTTTAAACTCCCAGCCCCGGAGAAGAGGATTTTTTGCCTCCCCCTACTTTGCAGGTCTTTTTTCTGTATGTTTGTGGCATGTATTGCTGTGGGACAATGGTCTGTACCCTGTCACTTATATTTTAAATAAACGCTGATTGGCCAGTAGCCAGGCAGGAAATATAGGTGGGGCAACCAGGCAGGAAGTAGAGGTGGGACAATGAGAATTCTGGGAAGAGGGAATTAGATGAAGCCAGACACAGAGCAAGCAAGATGTGATGGCCAAGCCAAGCCACGTGGCTAACACAATCAAGTATTATGGGCTAATATAAGTAATAAGAGTTAATAAGGCACCTGAGCTAATAGGCCAATCAGTTTATAATTAATGTAGACCTCTGTGTGATTTCTTTGGGACTAAACAGATGTGGGACTTAGTGGGACAGAACACCTCAATCAACAATGTATGTGTGTCCTCACCCCTAATAAACACCTTCCTTCAGTTGCTGATTCTGACTGTGGCATCTGAGATTTCTCTGCTGCTACCTGTTATGCTTCAGGTTTTGCCTGGCAGAGAAAATGAATTTAATCCAGGCCCCTGGACTGTATTAGCATCTTCTTAGATGGAACCTAATTCTCCCCAAACAGTGAAACCTTAACTATGTTCCACCTCCTAAGGAAAATACATCTCCCCCTGCCCCACCCCAGTTGTTTGCTATGCTGAGGTCTGAAGAAAAGTCACAATTTTAGGAAAATGAAATGCATGTGAAAGTCATTTTTAACCACAAACAACAGACAAATCAGACAAATTTGTCAACTTACAGCTGGGGAGATACTCATGGGTGCTGACTGCTCTTGCATAGGAGTTCAGTTCCCAACACACAACTAAAGGTTGTGGTATTGTCAGTAATTTTTCTGGGTACTTCTCTTCAAATGTTCTCTCTCTCTCTCTCTCTCTCTCTCTCTCTCTCTCTCTCATTCTGATGAGTCTCTCTTTCTAAGTGGAAGTCTCGGAATGCCGGCTAAGTAAGCATTTTCTTGTCTAAATGCTCCTACATCTAAATCTTCCTCCAATTCAGTAATAAATATAGAATCAAGCAGACAGCCTGCTACTCTTTCCTATTTTAATCTAAGCATAAAAAGCCCATACTCTGGGAAATACAATTTATGGGACCTCCTCAGGTATTTGATTATTTTTGCTTTCCAAAGTGCCTTGAAATGCATTCATCTTCCCTGCAGAGTCCATAACTATTCTACTCACACAAACACTTCAAAGACCCCCCACCCCCGACATGCACTGTCCAGCCCTTGACCACAAATCCAACTCTGACCTCTCACCATGCTCCCAACCGGAATCAGGGGAACCTCTTTTCTCTTTCTCCATTGTCCTGAGTTGCTGAGCAGTTTCTCTCCCATCCAAATCCAAAGCCAGAAGATAGGACTGCCCTGTTCTTTCCTCTGGGCATGCTCAGTGATGGTGGTTCTTCGTCACCTACTCTACTCAAAACCGCTCCTGTGCCCTCACTCTCCAGCTGGTTATCTCTCCCAGGTGGTCCCCCTTGGTCCCAAGAAATGTTCAAGCACTCCTTTCCTCACCAAATTTGAACAAGGCAGGTTTATTCGCTACCCAGGACACCTCTGAATGGCATGTGCAGGGAGAAGATATGCAGCTCAATTCGTGTTCCCTTGAAGGCCCAGTCACTAGGCTTAGCACAGAAGTGACTCCTAAGGCATCTCTTCAACAGCCTTTTCTCTTAACCCTTATATTATTGTTCACTTTTTGTGTCTTTGTGGTGCTGCAGATGTGACATAGGGTCCCACTTATGGTGGGCAAGGGCACCATTGCTGAGCTACATCTCAGTCCAGCACTTGTATTCATTGATTCTCTCTGTCCCTCCCTCCCTTCCTCTGTGGGTGTGTGTGTGTGTGTGTGTGCACATGCATGTATGCATATTCTACAGGTGCTTCTGCATATGTAGACCTAGGTGGTGGAGGCCAGAGGTCAATGTAACCTGTCTTCTTCTATTCCTCTCCACCTTTATTTTTTTGAGACAGGGCCTTTCATTGAACCAGAAGCTCTCTGATTGAGCTGAACTGGCTAATCAGTGAACTTTAGAGATCCACCTGGCTCTATCGTTACCCTGACCCAGAGAACTAGGGCTACACGCCTGCACCATTACACCTAACCTTTTCTCTGGATTCTGGGAATCCAAACTCAGGTTCTCATGCTTGCAAGGCGGGTACCTTGCCAGCTGAGCCATCTCCCCAGTGCAACCCTCACACTCTTGGAGTGGCTGGTAGGTACAGCCTTCATATAGAGACCTTAGCCTTTCTACTTGGCAGGTGAGTACTCTCAGTTGGAAGTTCTCAGAGCTTGAAAGTGTCTGTCTTAGGCAGATAACTTACCCTGGTACCCTTACTTTACCTACAGACATGTTTTTGTGACTGAGTGCTAACCTTTGATTCCTTCTCTTCTTCTTTCTAGCAGAAATGAATGTGAGCATTGAAAAACAAAATGCAGCACCCTCTAATCCTGTGGGGACCCTCCCCAACAGTCCTGACCACTGACCTTAGGAATGATGTCCCATCCTGCTGGTTAACTCTCACAGGACTGGCTCAAATGCTGGTCACATCTCTCTCTGCCAGGCTAACATTGTCACTGTCTATTCCTCTCAATGATCTGGTTTTCAGATCTTGCCTCCAACCACCTTCCCCCAGATTCTTTGATGTGGCCCCTATGCTAACTGGGTGCTGCTCAGAATTGATAATGGAATGCAGTGGACTCTGGGCTCCTCCAATCCTAACACTTCATGGAGGGAAGAGGTGACGGTGGTTACATGCCTGGCTCTAATCTCCACTCTCCTATTGGCTATGTAACCATGAACAAGTACCTCATTCCTTTGTGCTTCTGTCTCTTCATTTATTAAATGGGCACAGCGGTAATTATGTTCCCACTTCATGGGTTTGTTACAGGTATCGCAGTAAAAGAAAACACTCCCATTATCCTGACATGTAACAAGCCCCACCCAAATGTGTGTGAGGAATGGGATGCCCTTACCAAGGAAATCCAAGTCTCTTCCCTAGGCCTCAATTAGAACACTGAAACTCCAGATATCTTTCAGATGAATGTAGCTCATCACGGAGGCACTATCCCGCCATCTCATCTCATCTCTTCCTACTCGCCACTACACACACACACACACACACACACACCTCTTCGAGACAAGGTCTCACTAGTTGGCCTCAAACACATCCTCTTACTTCAGTTTCTCATACAACAGAATTTATAATCATGCAACTCTGCCCATGGGGGGTGGCATACATGCGTGTGTGTGCATGCTTGCGTGGGGAAGCAAGAGATTGGTGTCAAGCTCTTCACCCTGCTTTTTTGACACAGGATCTTTCTCAAGTCTAAAGCTCATTGATTCAGAAAGACTAGCTGGCTAGTTTGTCCCAGGGACCCCTGTCTCCACCTCTGTAACATCAGGATTACGGCCACTACATCTGACATTTGTAAATTTGGGTGCTGGGGATCCAAATTCAGTTCCCATGGCTGTCTGCCAACTATTCTACTAACCACCTGTGTGTAGTGCCCAGTGAGGCCAGGAGATGTGTCGGATCCCCTGGGACTGGCTTTACAGACAGTTTGGGTGCCAGGAATTGAACCCAGGCCCTCTGGAAGAGCAGCCAGCACTCTTAAACACCTCACCATCTCTTTGGTCCCCTGTCCTCTATTTTAAAACTGTCTCTGAACTTCAATGCAGAGCTAGACCTTGAACCTGGCTGTGAGCCCAACATTCTAGGATTAGTATCTTTTTCCAATACGTTCCCCTCAGATCTGTAGCTATTGTAACTTTATCCAGTCTCCCACAGCCGTACATCTCTGTCCCTGGAAGTGGCACCAATGAGAAGGCACACAAACAGAACCCTGCTCATTTTAAAGACCGTGCCCCATCCTTTGATATAGCAGGAGACTGCCTTCCATGCCTCTGCAAAGCCAGGCATACGTTATATTGTCCAGAGCGGCCAGGGCTAAGATAGTGACGGCAGGAGATACAACAGAAACACATGCACAGGAGTGCACATCTCTCTCACAGTAAGTGCTGACATTTTCATGTTTTCAAAGTGCTGGTTGCCACCTACTAGGTGGCATCATCACCCTCATGAATCATAACTCACATTTGTAGGAGCCTGGAGATGACACACCCCCATCCACAGCCCAACTTGCCATGAATGGCGTCTGGGAATGCTTTCCTGGGTGGTCTTCAGCTGTCTTTTAGAAGAACCTGTTCTGGGAGGCGATGCTTCCATCTTTTGAAAAGTCTGGCTCTATTTTCAGGCCTCATGCCTGTGCAAAGGTGACAGCAAAACACTTTCAATGCTCCAGAGCCCGCTTCAAACCGGGAGTCCCCTTTGGGCTTCAAAACCTCCCCACGCAGTCTGGACTGGCCTCTGCCTTACCGAAGCAGCTACTTATTTTTGCTCCCACCCCCACCCCGTCGTCGATGTCACCTCCCTGCTATAAACACTGCAACAAAACCGGCTGACAGTGCCCCACCTTCCCCGGATCCCTGCAGCCCAGGCCATTCTCTTGTACCTGTTTTTGCTGCTGTACTCCAAGCCAGGAATCCCGGCTTTCGTTTCCAGATCTCCCTCCGCTCCCCACTGTTAACCGGTGGAGTCAGGGTGGAAAATGATATCTCATTTTCACCTGCGAGCTGGAAATACTGCCACTTACCTTGGGGAGAGGGCAGTGCGTGTGTAAGGATTGATTTGTGTGTGGCAGTTCCTCTGTTTTCCCTGGAGCTACAGGGACACTTTCCTCCAAGCTTCTGTCGCTCTCAGAACAGTCCCGATTGCTTCATCGTTGCCAGATTAAATCGAGTACAATATCCGGTGCTCCATGTCTTCTAAAGCGCTGTGGAAACCAAAGCTTCAGAACAGTTTTCTGTCGCACTTGTTCTCAGAAGGCCTTCCTCAGTCCCCTACCCAGAACAGGACAGAGAGGAAGGCAGGAGGGAGTTGTAATTGCAGCCTCAACAGTAAGGTGGCACAAGACCCGCTCCCCAGTCTCAACAAACCTGTCAATCGCAGGGTTAGTCAAAAAAAAAAAAAAAAGACTCACTGCAGGGGGTGCGCATCTGGGGACCACGCCCTTGGTCTGGAGGCGCAAGTCCCCAGCCTCTGGGCTCTGTGGATGAGCCACGGAGGCCCGCAGACCCTGATGGCGGGAAAGTTTCACACCTGCGAGAGAGGGTGTGGTCTGGTCGAGATGCTCAATGAGCCCACTGAATGTTCAGCCCAGGACTAGGAGCTGTATCTAGGATTTCCTGACTCCCTCGGGCCGGAAGATCTGATTTCAGCAGCAGGAAAGGCTTCGAACTTGGGAACCCTTCAAAGGGCCCCACAAGCTGCCCTTGGTACCGTCCAAACCCGAATGGCTTTTCCCCGCCCTCCCGTTCTTCACCCCCACCAATCCTGATCCCGGGGCAGACTGAACGACCCCCGGCCCCCGGGCTATCCCCACGCCCCATCCTGCCCCGATTACCGCAGGCTCTACGGTGTCCAGCTCCTCCGATGCCCAAACCTCACCACCGCTGCTGGCTTGGAGCTGTGTCAGTCGCTTCCTGCGCCGCGGTGCGGTGGAGACACGCGCCCGCGACCTAGCCGCGGAGGCGGAGGCGGCGTTGGGCAAGGAGGCTGGGGTTGAGCTCCCAGAAGCCTCCCCAGTCCTGGGGCGCCAGAGGACTACGTGAGTGTTGCTATACACCTGCATTGAGCAAAGGAAAGATGCCCAGGGATACTTTGACCTCTCGGGCTCTGTGGTGGGTCTCTTAGACTAACTTTGGGTACCTGAGCTGAACAAGGAGAAGTGGGGTTGCATGAGCAGGCTTGCCAGCCATTTTCAACCTCGGGTTCAAGTTCAGAGATGCTTGACCCCTCCATAAGGCACTGCCTAAATTACTATCTCGGATTTTGAGTGCCTCTTCCAACCAAACGGTGCAGATAGATGCGATGCAAGGGGCACCAAACACGCTCCAGACAGATCCTGAAGAGTTACCAGTGGACTGGGAGCAGGCTCAAGTTAGCAACCATGACTATTCTGCGCACATTTGTATTTGTTCATCCAGTCTGTATCAGGTGCCAAACACCAACTTTATAGAGCTAGTAAAGAGTCAGACAATAAAGATTACCAGTAAGCACAACTCAGGGGATGTGAATGAAGTGTTGTGGACAGAAATACAAAGCAGAAAATAGGACAGTGGGCTTTGTGGGGGATGCGGTCAGAGCTGGCATTATTGGGTAACGAGGAGGTGAGAGAACAAACCAGGCTTTTATCTGGGGAAAGATGACCCTGGCTGTGAGCCAGGCACTAAGATGTCCCTTAGCATATACTTATCCCAAATGCCACACGAGAAAGGTTGCATGGCCATGCCGATTTTACAGATAAGAAAGTTTAAGCTGGGTGGTGGTGCTGTATGCGTTTAATCTCAGCACTCATGCGACAGAGGCAGGTGGATCCCCGAGTTCAAAACCAGCCCGATCTACAGAGCAAGCTCCAGGACAGCGAGGGCTACACAGATAAACCCCATGAGGGAGGGATGGGGGGAGGGAGGGAGAGAGAGGAGGAATGAGGGAGGGAGCTACATAGGAAGGAATGCACCGTCACAGCTGGCAGGCTGGCAATGGTCTAAGTCAATATGATGGTGCCAGAAAAGGATTCCTGGAAATGATATCTGATTCGTGGATTTTTTTTAAAAAGTAGTTTCATTATCACATGTAAAATGAAATATTTTGAAAACCATTTTTATAGCATCTCTGTGTGTTTCCCTGCCTCATTGGCAAGCAGCTTGATTCTAAGTGATACATTTTAACAATCTGCAGTGAGAATTGTCTGTGGTTTGCAAGACTGTAAGCTGACTCATTCCCTTTGTAGGATTCTGTTTGTGAGAATGTGACCCATCACCCATCATGGCACCTCTACCACTGTCTCTGCAAAGAGCAACAGCAAAACTGCCACTGCTGAGTAAAACGGGCCAATATCCACCTTAGCTGTGGACCGCAGGGGCTCTTTTACCTAGTTAGAGGCTAGGGGTTCACAAGGTAGACAGTCTAGGAACACTGTTCTTGGGAGCAACGGCAGGAAGCTAACCATTAGTTTCAGAAGCTAAAACTGTAGGCTGTAGACATCAGGAGGCTAATGAAGCTCCCATGTCCATCTTAGGTACCTGTCCCTGGTGGCACACAACCCTTTCTTTCCCCCAGAGTCACCAACATTTCTACCTTCCCTCTTAGTCCATCTCAAGCCCCACTTCTCCTAGAGAACCTCCATTGCCTTGCTACGAACTCTTCTATGCAGGAAGAGAAACACCGGTGTGTGCTTGTCCCTGTGTGACTGCAGTTTCATGCAGGGCACATCAACTGTGTGGAAGTGAGGGGACAACCTCAGGCATCTGTCCTCACCTTCTACCTTGTTTAAGGCAGGATCCCTCATTGCTCACTGTCTAGGGGCCTGCACTGTGTCCCGTCTTGCTGTAGGAACAGAATTACAGACACGCTGCTGGATCCGAATAGATCCTCAAGCTGGCACAAGAACTTTATCCAGAGCCTTCTCGCTAGCGCTACCAATGAACTCTTAACCTGAAATTTAAAACCTCTCTTCTCCCTTTCTACTTTAGAGTTCAGCAGGTTTACCTTCCTCTTCTCTCCGACCTGTTTCAGTTTCTTTGCAAGGTCATGTTTTTGCATCCAGTGGGCATTTAAGGGGTTCACTTTTAAAAATATCTATCTTAATTTCATTTGCATTGGTGTTTTGCCTGCATGTATGTCTGTATGAGAGCATTGAATACCCTGGGACTAGAGTTACAGACAGTTGTGAGCTGCCACGTGGGTGCTGGAAATTGAACCTGGGTCCTCTTGTTAACCACTGAGCCATCTCTTCAACACAAAAGGTATATATTTATAACAGGTAATAAAAGAATGCAGACTCACTGTCTTTTAATTTTGTCCTTTCAGTCCAAAGATAACTAGTGACAAGGCACAGTTGCATGTATCTATAGATGCTGTCCATCAGTAAACATTGACACCTCTTGAGGAAAAGTCTGTTTTTCATTCTGAGATTGGAAAACTAAGGCTTAAGGGTCATTTTCCTACGGTCATGATTATATCAGTGGCACAGCTGGGATTCACACTCAGAATGCAGAAATTATTTTCATCAGGAACTCATACTTCCTCTCCTTCAATTGTTCATTTGTTTCTTCTGTCTACAGATACTTACAACTGTTTGCCTCAGCTCTGTAACAGCTGCTAGGAAAATTGCAATGTTTAACACATAAATCTTACCCTCAAAAATCTAATAAAAGAGAAAAATAAGCACAGAAGTAGTCAAAACCCAGGACTGCAAACTCCACCAAAGGGGCTTGTGGAGAGCCAGCCTAAAGGGATGCTTTGTTTCCCGCCCGGGACTTAGAGAGGGGACCTGGCAGTAGAAAAGACAGCAGCATAGAAGTCTGCTGCGATAACACGGAGCCAGAGGAGGAGCAGCCGGGATGCGCGGATGAGCCAGATGAGGTAGGAGGCTGACTTTGATTGCTGGGGATGGGGTAGGGTGGGAGATGGGGTGAAGGGCGGGGGGGGGGGTGTGAAGTTCTTGAGATAAACAGCAGATGAGCCCAGCAAGGCCCGCGGGGCCAGATCACAGAGGTCTATACAGTTCTTTCGGGGACTACGTTGTCCTTGAATATGTATGAAAAGTTGTTATATCTGCGTATCATAGTCAGTGTT
This sequence comes from Neodon shergylaensis, assembly GCA_025134845.1. NCBI lineage: Eukaryota > Metazoa > Chordata > Mammalia > Rodentia > Cricetidae > Neodon > Neodon shergylaensis. The sequence goes on from JABTXL010000266.1 coordinate 1,260,518, forward strand.
CTAGTGCCGTGAACAGACACGTGACCACAGCAATTCTTATAAAGAAAAATGTTTCACTGGGACTGGCTTACAATTCATTGGTTTAGTCCATTATCATCATGGCAGAAAACATGGCGGCATGCAGGCAGATATGGTCCTGGATACATAGTTGAGAGTTCTACATCTGGATCAGCAGGCGGCAGGAAGAGGATTGCCACACCGAGCCTGGCTTGAACATCTGAGACCTCAAAACCTGCCCCCAGTGACACAAAGTCACACCTACTCCAACAAGGCCATGCCTTCTAAAAGTGTCACTTCCCTATGGGCCTATGGGGGACATTTTTTTATTTAAGCCAAACTCTGTGCATGCCAGAGAAGATGTTCCATGACTTTAGTCAAATTTTCAAAATTTCAGCTTCTTTTCTTGAAGCCTATCTGTGGACCTAAGAATTGCACCATCAGTCAGAATAGATAGGACACTGTTAAGTTTCAAACCTAGGACAAATGGCTGAGGTGCATATTTAATATATTCCTCAGTCCCTCCTGTCACAGGGTATGGCTGGCATACCCTACCCTCTACCCTGGCCTTTGCAGCCCCAGGGTGGGCCACCCTTTCCCCAGAGGTTCTTCCCTATATAACCTAGACATTTTGGTTACCTACCCTCTTTTGGACCTTTGACCTCCTGGCGGTTGCACCCGTTTCCCCTCTCCCCTTCCTCCTCTCTCTCTCTTTCCCTCCCTCCTATCCCCGCATGGCCCAGCTCAGTCTGGTCATGTCCACTCTGGACTCTCCCAGATGTCCCTGCCTCTGACTATTTTCTCCTTCACCTACAATGAACTTTTTCCTCTAGCACACCTAGGAGCAATCATGGCCTTTCCTTTTTATTTTATTTTTTTACTCAGACACCTAGAGTTTAGAAGGGAGCAAGGCTCAGCCCTGTCAGATGCCTCCAAACCTGAAGTGGTACTGCCATCTTTGGACAAGAACAAACGATCCCTCCAGCACCTGACCAGAGTGGTGGAGGGTGATGCTAGCTGGCTGACAGGCCTAGAATTATGGAGCTGATAGCTAGGAACATGTCCCGAGAGGACACAAAAGGGAGCAGGAAGTAGGACCGCAGTTTGCTGAGACACTGAGCCTCCATCTGACTTCACTAAGTCCTAAATTATGTATCCCCAGAGTCGTATGTCCCGGTCCCCAGTACTTCAGAGTATTTGGGAATGGGGTATTTATTTATTTATTTATTTATTTAGTTTGTTTGTTTATTTTATTTTTTTTAGTTGTTGCAAAAAAAATTTCTGCCTCCTCCCCGTTTCCCATTTCCCTCCCCCTCCTCCCACACATCACCCCCTCCCCCCACTCCCCTACCCCTCTCCCCCTCCTCCCACTCCATTGCCCCTCCCTCTCGAGAATGAAGAGCAGTCCAGATTCCCTGCCCTGCTGGAAGTCCAAGGTCCTCCTACTTCTATCCAAGACCAGGAAGGTGAGCATCCAAACAGGCTAGGCTCCCACAAAGCCAGTTCATGTATTAGGATCGAAACCTAGTGCCATTGTCCTTGGCTTCTCATCAGCCTTCATTGTCCACCACGTTCAGAAAGTCTGATTTCAACGGAAATGGGGTATTTAAAGAGGCTGTTAAGTTAAATGAGGTCATGTTAGGTAAGCCTTATTCTATATGACCAGTGTTCTCATGGGAAGAGCAAATTAATACACAGAGAAACAGTGGGTGCAAATGAGCACAGAAAGATGACCAGGTGACAGGAAGAGAGTGGCCGTCTACAAGTCAAAAGGAGAGATCTGAAACATGTCTGTGGCCCTGAGGGAACTTCCGGTCTCTGGGAGGAGACACATTTCTACTCTTAAAGTTGCCCAGAATGTGGTATGTTGCTATGGTCAGATCCAATAGACCAATGGACAGAGCATCAACTTAAAACTCAAAGACAATGTCTTTATGAAAGTTAAGATGACAGCCAAATAGCTTTAACTCTCAAGGATGTAGAACATAGGGGGATGTGTGATGATCAGAACCTGTGATCCTTAGCAGGGCTGTCATGAGAGAAAGACTGGGTCCAGACTGTGGCTGGTGGCTCTTACAAGGAAACTGAGAAGAAAGAAGAGGAAGGAACCATAGGTCTAAGGAAGGCCATGGGACAAGGAGGGCCAGACACTAAGGCTAAGTCATCTTACTTGAAGAACCAGTGACAGGTCTTCCAACAAAGACACCATTGGTCTAGCCTTGGTATACGGCCATAGCTAGAACCCTTTGTGTTTGCTGGTTCACTAATTCGACAGCTGCTCTTTCTGAACCTGATGGGAAATACGCAGTAGGTACATCCCACAACATGAGAAATGAATGGGGTACATATTGCCAGGCTGCATTGCTCTTATTTAGTCTTTTCTTATTTTTTTTTATTTCAGGTAGACTCTTTATCTTCCTAATGCTGCAACCCTTTACTACAGTTCTTTATGTTGTAGTGACCCTCAACCATAAAATTCTTATCGTTGCTGCTTCATACCTGTAAATTTTTTTATTGAACAGTGTCCCAGTCCCTAAGTCCATTGGGAACATGTTTTCTTATGATTGTGCCCTACAGGTTGAGAACCTCTGGAATAGAGACAAACATTTTTAAAGATAGAGTACAGCTCTTCCCAAAGGAAAAAAGAACTCGAAACCAGAGTCAAGGGAGAAAGCAAAGGATAGAATAAGGCACTGGGCAAAACAATATGAAGATAAATCAAGAGGATGCTGTAGGAAGGGCTGAGCATCCACTCACTAATTCATTTAGTGGTGGGTATTATATAATATAATGCCTGCCCTTCTGAAGATAAGGGACTTTTCAAAGAGATGAGGCAGATGTGGAAGAAAGCATCCAGTTTGTTCCTTTCTGCTTGCTTAAGACGGTACCGTCTATGATGGAGATCATGACCCGAGAGGTGCAGACAAATGACATGACGGAAGTGGTTAATAAACTGATTCCAGACAGCACTGGGAAAGACATAGAAAAGGCTTGCCAGTCCATTCATCCTCTTCATGATGTCTTCGTTAGGAAAGTAAAAATGCTGAAGAAACCCAAGTTTGAATTGGGAAAACTCATGGAGCTCCATGGTGAAGGTGGTAGTTCTGGAAAAACTACTGGTGATGAGACAGGTGCTAAGGTTGAACGAGCTGATGGATATGAACCACCAGTCCAAGAATCTGTGTGAAATACAGATTTTTTAATAGTGACAAATAAAGTCTTATTTGTGATGAAAAAAAAAGTTTTTCACAAAAAGAATAAGAATAAAACCAGCAAGGAAACACATCATGGATGCATCTAGTCATCTAAGTAAACAAGCAAGATTTGGAGACAGATGAACCTGGAGACCACCCAAAGGCAGCACTGCCGAGCTGGGGCGAAGATAAGGAAAGACAGAAAATGGGATGAAATGTCCCTGGCCTGCTGGCAGGGGACAGCTGGCAGCTCTCAGGATGCCAGGAGCTCATTGTTGGCTGGAGACTTGAGGTGGCACGGTTTATTTTCCAGTTGATTAGGACCTATGTCAGCCAGCCCAAGAGGAAGCAGTAAAATCAGAACTGTCTCTGAGGATCCACCACAAATATTTAATGTGTCTGGCCTGAAGATCCTGGCTGCATCCCAATGTGTTCAACAGTAAGGCAAGAACCAGCGGGCAAGACAAACTGCAGTGGGGCTCAGATCTTAGAATGCATAGAATGATATATCTGCTGCTCTGACTTGGTTGTTTTCTTTTCAAAGCAGGGTAATCTATCACCTAGCTAAACCAAAGGCAGAAGCACACCTCTAATATGCTGCCAGCAAAAGTCCCCTAAGGGAACAATGTACCATTCCTCAAGGACGGTGTTTTCCTCTATCACTGGGGCTTCAGGAGCCAAGGAAGAGTGAAGCACGATCAATAAAAACTCAGAGACAGAAATTGGGGTTCAACCTAAAGGTCAGAAAAGCAAAGCAGCCAGCCATTGGTTCTTACCTCTGCCTTAGTTTGAAATGGCGATCCCCCCTCCAGGAATCTCAGAATGAGACTGAGCCTGAGACCTGTCTCCTCCAGTTTTATTATCCTCTCTAGAGCTGGAATTAAACGCATGTGCCACTACCTCCTGGTTTCTGTGGCAAACTAGTGTGGCTACTGGGATTAAAGGTGTATGTTATTATTACCTGGTCAAGAAGGCTGGCCAGGGTAGCTGTTTTATTTTTCTGATCCTCAGGCAAGCTTTATGTATTAACATAGAAGTGAAATGCTGTTACACAAGAGGGTGAACATCCCAGAAGGCCGAGCTAGACTATGAGAAGCCTGGGCTCAGCGCCCTCCTGCCAATCAGGACCCTCTTCTACCCTCTTCTTGCCGTAGCTCCCAGTTTTCCCTAGCTAATTTGAAAGTTACTGATTATTATATTTTTCTTATTTTTTGTCCTAAATTTGGTTTAATTTGCTTTGTCTTAGTTTTCTGTGGCTCTTTTCAAATCAGCACCATCGTCCCCAAGTCTGTGCTCTTTGCTTTCACTGGCAAGCTGCTGCTCTTCATGCTATGGATCACATACCAGGCATAACCCAGCCGGAGCTTCCACACAGGCCCTGTGCATCCCAGCTCTCCCTGTCCACTCTGGAGTAGTTACTCAAGCTGTCCCTTTAGCGTCTAGTGCGACTGTTCCTCCACTAGAACCTTACAGACAGCCAAGCACAGAGCGCGGCACCAGCCAGTAAAACAGCTAACATCTTTCCGTCCATGCTGGACATTCAGTCTGGAAGATGGAGCTTTGGCAAATGGAATACATTTAATATACACACACGTGTGTGCACACACACACAGGCACACACACACACACGGGACAGTGGGTAGAGGGAAGAGTTTTCTGGAGGGGAGGGTGAGTGAGTTTCTCTGATGGTGTTTGAGTGTTTACTATCACACAGTGATGGGGAAGCTTCAGTTGACTGGCTCTGGGCTCCTCTACTTTCTGACAGCAAATGGCAAACAGGCTGTCTTGGCCTGGCTCTTTGCTTCCTGTTAGTCTCTCAACTGCATCACAGCCAATGACAAGGTACACTAGAACAGTTCCAAACTGGAAATTTCAGTTGATTTCAGCTGACACGGGTGGTTAGTTGGATGGTGTTGTATCATGGTGTTTAAGCCACTGTTCTCTGCTTGCCGGCACACTGTTCCGGTGAGCACAGCTGTGAGGTGAATAAGGCCTTTGGGCCCAGCAGGCTTCATCTTATACTTGAAGCCCACCTGCCCTCTCTTGTACTCACCACCCTGACTGGAAGACTTCTGTCTTAGGGTCTCCATTGCTGTGAAGAGACACCATGACCACAGCAACTCAAATAAAGAAAAAATTTCATTGGAGGGGAGTTCACTAATAGTTTCAGAGGTTCAGTCCATTATTATCATAGGTGTAAGCATGGCAGCGTGCAGGCAGACTTGATGCTGGAGAAGCAACTAAGAGTCCTACATCTTGCAGGCAACAGGAAATGGTATCTGACTCTAGGAGTAGCTTCAGACCTCAAAACCTACTCCCACAGTGACATACTTCCTCTAACGAAGCCACACCTACTCCAGCAAAAGCCACACCTACTCCAGCAAAACCACACCTACTCCAACAAAGCCACACCTATTCCAGCAAAACCACACCTACTCCAACAAAGCCACACCCACTTCAGCAAAGCCACACCTACTCCAACAAAGCCACACCCACTTCAGCAAAGCCACACTTCTTAATAGTGCCACTCCCTTTGGGGACAATTTTCTTTCAAACCACCACATTCAACTCCCTGTCTTGTAGTCATATCATAATGCAAAAATGCATTCAGTCAAACTTCAAAAGTCCCCATAGCCAGTCACAGTCTCAAACTTACTTAAAAGTCTAAAGTTCAAAGTCTCTTCTGAGATTCATGCAATCTCTTATCTATAATCACCTGTAAAATCAAAGTCAAAGAGCAGATCACATACGTCCAACATATAAATGACACAGGATATACATTACCATTTCAAAACAGAGCAAAGAGCATAGTGAGGAAATACTGGACCAAAGCTAGACTGAAAACCAGTTGGGCAAACTCCAAACTGCATCTCCATGTCTGATGTAAAAAACACTCTTCATATCTCCACCTCCATTCAGCTTTGTTGACTGTAACACACTTCTTTCTCTTGAGCTGGTTCCACTCCCTGTTAGTAACTTTCCTCAGCAGGTATCCCATGGCACTGGGATCTCCAACATCTTGAGGTCTCCAAGGCAATCCAAGTTTCACAGATTCATGAAATGGCCCCTCTAGGCCTCCATGTAGGGACACCCCCGACACATGCTTGTCCTCAGTGGCTTTTCTTAATCTCAAGGGCAAATTCCATAACCTGTTTCTTCTATCCTTAACTCTAAAGTCAGAATCACGTGGCCAAAGCTGCCAAGTTCTGGTGTTTGCTGGAGCTAGAGCATGACCCCCTCATTCAATTACATCTTTGCCAGCTTTCTGTTCTTCACTGCCTAAGATTGGCAGATTGGCCGTCCTGAAACTTGTTCTGTAGACCAGGTTGGCCTCGAACTCAGAGACCCACCATCCCCACACCCAGCTCTGAGCCTTTTTTTTTTTTAAGTTTCTTTCCACAAATTGAAAACTTGCCCTGAGGTCTCTCTCCTCTTCCTTTATTCCACGTCTTAATCTGTTTATCTCCTTGAACACAGGATTAAGTTCCATTCCACTTCCTGGTGCTCCTTTTCTCCTTAATTTTTACATTTTGTAATTTACCTTGCTCAGCTTGCTCCTTTTCATTTGAAATCTTCATTAGAGTTAACGCTAATAACCACACAATGGAGTCTATACTAGGCTGTTGTGAGATTTCCTCTGCCAACAGAATGAATTCAAAAGTCTTTTCTCTAGCCTCAGGCAGACTCTTAGGACAAGGGCAAAGGCAGCCACTTTCTTCAAAGAACCACAAGAATGATCTCTAGGCAATGTACCAAAATTATTCTCCTCTGTAACCTCTTGATCAACCCCTCCCAACCCCACCGCAGTTCATTGAATTACACTCAACACTACTATTTTCCATACTCCTGTTAGCATGGCCCTTAAAGCATTCAACTGTTTTTCTAATCCAATGTGCAGTACCAATGCCTTCTTTCAAACACAAACATGAACAGGCCCATTACAATAACACTCTGATACCAACGTCTGTCTTAATTAGGGTTTCTATTGCTGTGAAGGGATACCATGTCTACAACAATTCTTATAGAGGAAAACATATAGTTTTGGGAACTCAGTTATTGTTTCAGAGATTCAGTCCATTATCATCATGGTGGGGAGCATGGTGGAGTGCAGGCAGACACGGTGTTGGAGAGGAGCTGAGAGTTCTACTTCTTGCAGGCAACAGGAACTGGTCTCTGACATTGAGAATAGCTTCAGCATAGGAGTCCTCAAAGCCCACTCCTACAGTGACACACTTCCTCCAACAAAGCCACACCTCCTAACAGTTCCACTCCCTCTGAGGGTCTTTTTCTTTCAAACAACCACTATGTGTGTGTGTGTGGAGGGGTATGTGAAGAGGGCCGTCTGGGTGATGCAGGATGAATTTGAACTTCAGAGTCCTCACCTTTAGAGAAACAAAGGCCATCTCTACTCTCCCCTCTCCATAGCACCTCATCAAACCCTGCTGTGAGCATCTCATCACAGGATCCAGCCGGCTGTTAGCGCAGCTTCTTCTTCATTTCTGGTTTCAGCTTCTGATCTTTTCTGTGTGCCTCTGCTGCCATCTTAAATATGCACCAATCCAACTGCTGTCCCCAAATGCCTACCACAGAGCTAAACCAGGAGACACCACCAAACACCTGAAGGTGCCTTAGCACAGCAGATCTGGAGCCCATCCAGCAAGGTTCATATTGTCCTCATCTAGCCCACAGCAGCAGGGAGCCAGGCTCTCGAATACTCTCACCTCAGGAAGTTGCTTGGTTCCTCTGCACAGTCATCATCTTTGGTGCAGTTTTATAATTAACTTGGAGTAGAAGACATTTACACTCTGCACTGCTCCACGCTATGCTGGATGCTTGGCAAACAAATGATAGTTATTCAGAGAACTGTTATCATCCTCCCCTTTATGCAAAGGAGGGGCCTATAGGCAGAAGTTTCTGTCCCACCTGATCCCACAGTCATTCAGATCCAAATAAATGCACAGAGATTTATATTAATTATAAACTGTTTGCCCTATTATTCAGGCTTTTTACTAGCTATCTCTTACAACTTAAATTAACCCAAAATTCTTATCTATGTTTAGTCATGTGGCTTGGTACCTTTTCTCAGTAGGACATTCTCATCTTGCTTCCTTTGCTTCTGGATGATGACAGAGTCTCTGCCTTGTCTGGTTGCCCTGCCTATTCTTCCTGCCTGGCTACTGGCCAATTAGCATTTTATTAAAGCCATACTAGTGACAAATCTTTACGGTGTACAAGAGCATTATCCCACAGCAGGGGCCAATACTTACAAGGACAGGAGCATCAGTAATGTGGTAAGAGCAATGAGCACACTTCTGACTCTCCCCAAATTATCTCTAAGAAAGATGACTCTTCACACTTTTGGTTATTATACTAGAATATTATACTAGATAGACATCTTTGTTCTGTGGAACCAAATGTGAAGAAGATGGATAGCAATCATTCTCTCTCTCTTTCTCTCTCTCTCTCTCTCTCTCTCTCCCTCCTCCTTCCTCCCCCTCCCTCCCTTATGTGAATATGTACATGAAATCTCAGAAATATTAAATATACTGACATTGAATCTTTTACTTTAAGGATAACACAAACATTTTATAGGAGAAAAGACCATTTATCCTTCACTGTCACAAGATCACCAGTGACAGGCAGCTTCTCATTAGTCTTATGTAACTGTAAGACAGGACCATTTCCATAGAGCCTAAACAGAACAGATATGGTAGCCATAATTTGGAATATTAATTTTTTTCACATAATTTCACCCTATTATATTTTATGTTTATTATATAATGTGAAATTACACTAATATTATTTCACTGAGTGTGTTCCATGGTTTACTTAACTCATCCGTGGTACAGCATTAGGCAGATGCTAGGGTTTTTTCCTTCACAGCATTGCTAAAATGACATTTGTCTTATGTAACTCTGGACATGACAAAATACAAAGCAATTGTTTTCTCTGTCCCTTTATGTTTATTTTATGCTTATCAGTGTTTTCTCAGGCTTTTGCCAATAAGTGGGGACAGTCTTGCCCATGTTTGCAAGCAAGAGGCTACTGCATAGAAACAGACATGCATAGTCAATTTTTTTAAAAAAATCTATTTAACAGTAAGAAATCTAGGACGGGGAAAGGTGATGACTACATTCAAACACTCGAAGCCTGAAGACCTGGGGAGAATTGTTCAGTGACTTTAGATAGGGATAAGTTTCATATGAGTAAAAGAAAATTCCGCTAGTGACTGTGATCCGGAACACGCTAGACATGCGAGCACATGGCAAGGACAGAGCCAAGGGCACTCAAGTCACCCTGCAAGGATGGACATTATGCTTTTGCAGATCATTTCCACCCCTGTGACACAGTGATTCTAGAAGACACACACACACATACATGCACACAGACTCATGGGTAAAAAGCAAAGAATCAATTTGCCATAGTTTTGAGTTGTTTAAAGTGAAAGGGCAATTACTTTTGTTACCCCGTGCATTCATTCAGTGAATACATACCATGAGTATTGTATCAAGATCCAGGAATTCCTTTAGACGACAGGGAGCCAAAGAAAAGAGATCAGATTCCCTGCTTTCGTGGAAAAGCCTGGCATGTCCTTCAGCCTCCTTTCCAGGCCTTTCTCGTTTGACTCCATGGTGAGCGCATGAGGCCAGCAGGTCATCCGAGCTGTGGATGAAGAAGTCAACGCTTCAGGAAGTCACTGACTTGCATAGAAGCACACAAGGGTGTGAGAGGGAAGAGAAAAACCTCCGGTGCTCCAGCCTGCCTCGTGGCCTGGCCAGCACCCCCTTGCATGTGGGAAAGCTCTATATCCATAGCCCTGTCTCAGACTTCCAGAGTGGATAGAAAGTCCTGATTTTTCTAAACACTACCACATTTTTGTTTTGTTTTGTTTTTTTTTTTTTTTGAGGCAGGGTTTCTCTGTAGGTTTTGGAGCCTGTCCTAGAACTAGCACTTGTACACCAGGCTGGCCTCGAACTCACAGATATCCGCCTGCCTCTGCCTCCCAAGTGCTGGGATTAAAGCCGTGCGCCACCACCGCCCAGCTAACACTACCACATTTTTATGTTGCAAATAACTTAAACCTCAGATGCCACTCTGGCTACAAACCTAACAGATTTTAATTACTAAACCATGAGGTGGTTTTGGGGTTTGTTTGTTTGTTTGTTTTTTTGTTTTGTTTTGTTTTGTTTTCAAGACATGGTTTCACTGAAGCTTTGGAGCCTGTCCTGGAACCAGCTCTTGTGGACCAGGCTAGCCTTGAACTCACAGAGATCCACCTGCCTCTGCTTCCCAGGTGTTAGGATTAAAGGTGTGTGCCACCACCGCCCAGCAAGAGTCATGAGGTTCTTGAAGACAGATCTATATCCTGTTCATTTTTGAAAACACCATGTCTGGTACATAACATGTGCCAAATAATGGGTGTTGTATGTGTTTGTTAATAGGTAGGCATAAAAATATAAAATGCTACTCTTATATTATGCTGTTCTCAAAAGCACAGTACAACAGAATGGGAAGCCATGGTATTTACTATGGCATCAAAAGAATAGGCAGGTTAGATCATGATTTGTGTATTGGTTGCAGAAATGAACTGTGCACACCTGATGCCATACAAAAGCAAGGGTCTGGTTTTACCTTCTTTCCAAAGCAATTGAGAACATTGTAGGGTTTTTTTCCTTCCAGTACATTCTAGTATTTTCTGTTTAATAAAACCCTGGGTCTTAGTTTTCTAGTACCTTACAAGGCCTTCATGATAATCACCAGACTGTCTTATGCAGATGAGTCCTTTTGTAACATCAAGTCATTCTCAGCACCTGGAAACTAAGAAAGGCAGATGCCATGCGTGGTTCTGTGGTGGGGTCTGGCAGGTCTCTGTTTAAAGAGAGAAAAAAGTTAATGAGAAGACAACAGCATGTTGTCTTCAAGTTCTCTTTGCCTGAGAGAATGCCTCATATCATTGGAAGCAGAAGAGTTATATGCAATCTTCTCACAAGAAATACTGACTGTGTGGAGACCTTGGATTGACTCCATAGGCTCATAGATTTGAATACTTGGTCCCCAGTTGGTGGAATTTCCTGGTTGGGAAGGATTAGGAGGTGTGGCCTTCTTGGAGAAGTCATACACTGTGGTTGGACTTTGTTGTTTCAAAAGACTCATGCCATTCCAGAATCTCTTTCTCTGCCTTGTGTGTAGTTGTGTCCTAAGATGTGCACTTTCGGGTACTGCTCCAGCAGCATGCCTGCCTGCCTGCCGCTTTGATATCCACCATGATGTCCCTGGACTCTAACCCTCTAGAACAGTAAATCCCAAATTAAACACTTGATTTTATAAGGTGCCTTGGTCACAGCGTTTTATCACAGCAATAGAAATGCAACTAAGACCGAGGACAATCTGCTTTAATCTCTGTGTCAAGATGCTAGTGACCGATCTCCAGCTGAACACAGCATGGCATTGCTGTTGGGAGATTCCCGGAAAACTTGAGCTGTGCTCACCAGACGGCCTTGGATTGCTTTTAGTGGGCAAACCTGGGACCTGTGAATTCTAGAAGGTTGCTTGTCACAATCCATGCAGCTAGCCCAGTCAAAAACTGAAACATTTTGCCTGGGAATAGTGGCACAAGCCCTTAATCCCAGCACTCAGGAAGCAGAATCTGGAACATCTCTGAAGAACAGTGAGTTCCAGGATATCCAGGTCTACACAGAGAAATCCTGTCTCAAAAAAAAAAAAAAAATGACTTACAGGCTGCAGTCCAACAAAGGCTAGCTGTGAATGGAAAGCCCAAAAATCCAGCTGTTGTTCAGTCCCACGAGGCTGGGGGTTCCCACTGGTCTCCTATATATGCTGGAGTCCCAAAGAAGTAGACTCCAGTGGCAGTGAAGGAATGAATGTGCTGATGAGGTGGGGAAGGACAGCAGATGAAGAATAAACAAACCCTTTCTTCCTCCACTGTCCTTATATAGGCTTCCAGCAGAAAGTGTGGCCTGGATTAAAGGTGTGCCTTCCAGTGTCAAGATCTAGATTAAAGGCATATTATCTTCCAACCTCAAGATTCGAATCAAAGGTATGTTGTCTTCTTGCCTCAAGATCTGAATCACAAGTGTGCCCTCCATTTCTGAATTGTAGTTTATTTCCGATACAGTTAGGATGACAACCAAGAATAGCCATCACATAAACTAAATGGTGACATTATGAGTCATAGTGGATGTTATTATCTGTCTTTATGTCCCTGGCTTGATTGCGTAAGTAAATAAGATAAGTTCAATGCTCACATCACCAAGCTTTTGAAGAAAGACTGCCAATAAAAGGTGATATGGGATTCCCCTCTGTATGCTGTGAATATGATTGGTTAATTAGTAAAGAAAACTGGTTTGGCCTGATAGGGTAGAGTAGAGCTAGGTGGCGAAAACAAAAGTGAATGCTGGGAGAAAGGAGGCGGAGTCAGAGAGAAGCCATGGAACCGCCACTGGGGACAGACACACGGCAACTTTGCTGGTAGGCCATAACCTTGTGGTGATGCACAGATTAATGGAGATAGGTTAAATTAAGATGTAAGAGTTAGCAAATAAGAAGTTAGAGCTAATGGGCCAAGCAGTGATTTAAATAATATGGCTTCTGTGTGATCATTTCAGGAGTCTGGGTGACCGGGAAATGAACAAGCGGCCACCCTACAACAAAAAGGTAATTACAAATATAATAAAAAGTGACCCGGTATTGTACATTATACCCTAGGGCAGATGGTATTGAACACCAGGATGCCCTGATACAGCAGTAACTTTTTACAGTAGCTCCTTATCCAGTCTGACTGTTCCTCATTTTAGAAATTTACAAGGCACACAATACTGGACACTAGGAAATTGAATTGTGATTTTCAGACAGTCTTCAGGAGAGAGTTGGTGGTTTCATAGCTGATGTGTCATGGCGGGGCATGCCAGAGAGCCAGAGGCAGAGTTAATTCAGTACAGATGGTGGGGAAACGAGCCACCGAGCACACATGTGACTCCAGGCTGTTCTAGGCAAGCTCAGAATCATCTTTCCGTGAGGAGAATGAAGTAGTGGCTTAACCCTACATGTTGCATTACTTGAGCACGGTGAACCTGCACATTCTTGGGGACAAGGGACTCTCATTTCTTCTGTCATTTCATGTATGCATAGTTGTGGAAGGTGCGTCCTTCCTAATCAGAATTAGCCAAACGAGACAGGTAAGAGCTGCTAGGAGATGTTTCTCCCTGTTTGACTAGACCTGAGCTCTAGCTCATTCAGTAGTAAATTGTAGATGTTTTGGAGAGAACCAAATCTCAGCAAAAGCAGACCTTTCTTTTTATGCCAAGCTCTGTGATTTTTGTGTCAGAAGAACACCTTGGTTCTGTGAAAGCTGACTGTTTTTGATAGCCTTGAATATTCCTGTATTCCTTAAAATCAGCATTTCATTATCGTATTCTCTAGATAAAGCCATAATGCCTTTTCTAGGACGATTCATACTGGATATGTCCTACTGTGTCTGATAATTGTGCCCACTGGTGTGCTAGGCACCGTAAATGAGGATGCTTCTGGTGGGTTCTGGTATCCTGCATAGTATGGAAAGACCATCTTCAGCCAGCTACAAGCTGAGGTTTACAAAGGGCTAGTTAAGAAAAAGCGTGAGAAGAGGTTCTGGCAGCTTTTCAAGGGTCAAATAAACAGCCCCCCAGGCAGTGTGAGATATTAGGTTTGCTACTCTGGGGTCACAGCAGCAGATGGAGAGGGACAATCTGAACAGTGCTCTCAAGTAATCACTGAGAAATTGCCAGAGTTATGCCAAGGGCAACATTCTGAGATGCTCTTGTGAGGAGAACCAGGCAAAACTGTTCAGATCCAGTCTGAGGCACGAGAGACAATTTACATAGTTAATTTTGTCTTTGATTTTTATTTATTTTTTATTGGTTTTTTTTTGAGACAGAATTTCTCTGTATAACAGCCCTAGCTGAACTAGAACCAGCCCTGTAGACCAGGCTACCTCAAACTCACAGAGATCTGCCTGCCTCTGCCTCCTGAGTGTTGGGATTAAAAGTGTGTGCTATTACAGCCCAGCTATTGTCTTTGATTTTTAAAGCACTATAGTCTACATGGTGATGACGTTAGCCACTTTACTTCCAAATGGACCAATTTGCCCTCATTCCCACACATCCACACAAAAAAATCAGCTGCCTCTAACAGTATCTTATTAAATGGATTAATAAAGAATGTGTTCAGAGACAAAATAGACCCTGAAAGAAAAAAAACTTCATTACAGGACCAGAAATTGATTTTTTTTGTGGTTGTTGTTTTGTTTTTGTATTTGTATTTTGTTCCTACAAGCACAACAAGGGTTTCCATTCTCAATATGCAAGAAATCAGAAGACGGGGAAATATTCTGAGCCAATGCTTTTCAATCCCAGTATCCATACAGGATAAGACTTAGGAAGGGAAAACCTAAACCATTATGTCTTCGTTACTTTTTCTGTTGCTGTGATAAAGCAACTTCAGGGAGAGAGGGTTTGGTTCAGCAGTTCAAGGGTGCAGCCCATCACATCGTGGCAGGGAGGTCAAGGTGGCAGGTGAGAGCAGCTGGCCTCGTGGCATCTATAGTCAAGAAGAAAAGTGATGGATACCTGTACTCGGTTCACTCCCTTTTATACAGCCCAGGGAATGCTGCTAGTCGTTGTAATGAGCATAGTAAAACATGCCTTTTAGACATGTAAAAATAGCTTAGTCAGGATCCCCACTACACCCAAGGCTGCACCTGCTAACCAGAACTCAGGGACATCACTCACTCGTGATAGCCAGACACAGTCCTAGAACCCCATGACGCCCATAGGACAGTCTATAAGCAGAGACCAAGGGCAATGTTCTGCTCTGCACATCTGGAGAGAAGCCACCTTGATCTGCCCTGTGGCTGAAGAGTCTCCCTGGATCCTGACCCTCGGATAAGAGATTTCTGTTAGATACTGGACCTGACCTTCAGCTAAGATATGTCACAGAGGTGAGCAGCCTTGGGGAGATAGGCTTAGAGTCATAGGTAGGAATTTAGAGTATGAACCTTATATGATGACCATCAACATAATAAAATATAACATTTGTTATACTATATGTACCTACCTTCTTAACCCTTCACAGTCATGCCCAGAGGCCTGTCTCATAGGCAGTTCTATATCTTATCCAGTTGACTATTGAGATTTACCAAAACACTGTAATTGGTTACATAGCCTTTAACTAAGCATTTGTGATTCAGAAGACCTAGTATTAATAGCTCATGTAGATTACATATGTAAAGTATCTACGGTTCTTCTGATATCACCTAATGTGGTCATCAGCATCCCCTTGTGCTATAACAGTGACCCGTTCCCACTCTGGCAGAAATGTTATTCTATGGGCTCATGTGGTTTTCCTAACTACTGTTTCTAAGCGCTGTGTGTATTCCCTTAGGGCTCCACATGCCTCTTTAAAATGGAATGTCGGGCTTTACAAAACGAAAAGAAGGCAAAAAAAAATAAATGTCCCCAGGGGTTTTGATGCAGTGATTCAAAGGACTTGTATGGCCTTTGAAAGAGCTACAAAGGTAGAGGTCCCCAAAGATACATCTTCTGCAACAGAGAAAACCATTTTATAGCAGTTCTAGAGACCTGATAAGAACAATTGCAGCACTTCTGGTGCTGGTAATTTCTGTCTCTGCCATTGATCAGGATGGCCCTGCTTGTGCTGAGCCGCAGTTTTACAATGTCAGGCCATTCCAATTATTTCCTTCTCGTTGGTTGGTAATTTGATGTACCCAGATGAATAGCAAGTGACCCTAAAAGTCTCAGAAAGTTCAAAGACCACTGTCTCATTTCCTGTTGCACCGAAATACAAGTTTCCTACTCTGTGCATCTCAGAAGGAAAAACTGAAATGGGTAAATTGCGAATGGATTTTTATTCTTTCACTTCCTCTTGCAAAGTCAGATGTTAAAGATCTACCACAGAAAGCATAACAAATGGAAAAAGATTATGTTCCTGATTTCAAATGATTAAAAATCAATCTCATGCTCTGTAATAACATGAACTTATCACGTTTGATGCTCCCTCTCTAAACCTAAGACTGGGATAATGTGAGCTGTGTGGGGTTAAAAAAAAAAAAGAAAAAGGAAAGAAACTCATTAAAAAATGATCCGGAAGCAGCCATAAGTTCTGTTTGCTTTCTTATGGTGAGCCTTTGCACGACTTTTCTACTAGCTTTTGCTCTTGTAGGAAGAAGCTGCTTACATAGCTTAGAGAGAACGAATTTTGCCATGGGAACTCTAAGCATCTTCTGAGCAAAGCCAAAATCCTACCCAGAATACCTTGCCAGGTTAGCATTAGTTCCTGCACCTACCTGTGTTTTTAATTAGCCTTCTAAGGAAAGGTGTAAGTTAAATGGAACTTAATTTATTAAATGTAGAGAATTCATAAGGATATGGGGTCTGGATGTGATTGGCCCCCATATTATTGGGAGAGGCACTATTAGGAGATGTGGCTTTGTTGGAGTAGTTATGGCCTGTCTGTGAAGAAAACGTGTCACTATGGGGGTAGACTTTGAGGTTTCCTATGCTCGGAATACTACCCAGTGTCTCAGTCGACCTCCTGTTGTCTGCAAGATTCTCAGCTACTCCTCCAGCATGCCACTATGCTCCCATCATGATGATAATTGACTGAAACTGTTTAAGTCCCCAACTAAATGTTTTCTTTATAAGAATTGCCATGGTCATGGTGTCTCTTCACAGCAATAAATGCCTAAGATATGAAGCTAGTCATGAAATTTAAAAATTGAGCGAATAATTCCCTGACTGTATTGGCAATACTTTGCTTCCCTCTGACAAAAATATCTGGCAAAATCAACTTCAAGGGAAAGGGCTTATTTAGGCTCATGTTTCCAGAGGGTTTAGTCCATCACCCCTAGCTCCACTGATCTTGATTCTGAGAAAGAACACTGTGGTGAGGACAGGTGGTAGTAGATGTTATTCACGTCATGCTAGATAGCACCAGAAAGGGACCAGGGGCCTGAGAACAAATATTACCTTCAGGAGCACCCCTGCCCCCAGTGACCTATTCTCCTATAGGTCAGCCCTTATCCTTTAAAGTTTCTACCAACTCCCAAAAGAGCATCAGCATCTGGGGACTATTAGGTCCAAACTGGGAACCCAAGCACCAAAATAACAGTCCGGGCTCAGCTCAAGTTGGACTTTGACCTAGGAAACAGGATTACTGCTGGATAAACAAAAAGCCTGCGATCAGCATTCCTCAGGAACTCGTGAAGCAGGATTCTGTTTGTCACTTTTCTCATCTCCCCCTACAGCTGATTACCTCCTATAAATGGGGCATCTCGTTCTCTGTTGGCACACACCTGCAACACATACCAAAGCCCAACTCTGGCTCCCAGGCCTTTCTGGCCAGTGAAGCTCCACCGCATCTACTCTAACTCCAGGCTGTTCCTGCTTGCAGACTCCCTCCCTGGCAGCTGCCCCTCCCTTGGAGACTGGCAAGGCTTTCCCTGCCTTCTGCTTTAGTCTCTACCACCTGAGATAGCCATGGCAGCCACCATTTGGATATTCTTTCTCTCTGCCTCCTAAGAGATAGCCACGGCAGTTGTGAAATAAACCTTTCTTTCCACCCATAGAGTGGTTTAGTTTGGTGCTTTCACTATGCCTTCCCTTAGAAGGATTCAACATGTGACCCTGTGGGGTACATTTCATATACAAGCTGTAACATTCTCAAAATTCATAAATCAAAACCCAGAAGAACTTAAGAAGGAGATGGCAAAGTGACAGAAGGAAATACAGCAGCAACTAGTAGGAACTTGCCAATGATCCAAAGGAAGAAAAGGCAAAGCTAAACATCACGCTGCTGCACGCTTGCAGTCCCAGAACTCAGGAAGCTAAAACAGAAGGACCAATGATTCAAGGCCATCTTCAGCCACATAGAGAGCTTGAGGCCAATCCGGTCTACAGGAGACTCCGTCTCAAACCCTCTACCAAACAAAACAAAACATACTAAAAAAAAAACAATAAAAATAATAAAAGCCAAAGGTTTTTTTTAAGTTGTAAGGCATTAGGAGAAAATGAAAAGAGATGGATGATGTGAATAGAGCAGGAATCCGCAGTTACTGAATGAGGCAAGAGAGCAAACAGCTTAGTCCACACATCAGAAGCAAAATACTGATAATGATGCGCCTCAGACAGTGGAGAAGCGGAGAAGGTTGTATGCCTGGCAATAAGCAATTGATTTAACTATCAGAGATTTGACGTAGGAAGCTGGGAGGAGATAAAAGGAGTAATAAACTCTACTAGTAATTTCCACATCAAGGATATCATTAAAGACTAGAAAATATATACAAATGGCACAAAGAAGAATGCAAACTACACTGTCAGCGAACATTGAGAGTTGTGGAAGAGGGGGTTAGGGGACAGACATGGAAGGAACCTGTTTTGTCATTATTCATGGTAAGAAACAATAGGTCCGTCTCCAGTGACGTGCTAAGGGCATTGTGTATCTATATTATAAAAATAACCACGAGACCCAGGAAATTTGCTAAATATCAGATAAATAATCCATATGTAAAACAAAGTAAAGAGAGTAGATGGGGTCCAGCAAGATGGGAGTTTAATCCCCAGACCCTCACAGGGTGGAGAGCATGCACTGGTTTGCAGAAGTTGCCCTCTGATCTCCAGAGGATCACAATGCACCTGCATGCCCATGTATATTAAAAAAATAAATATTATTTTAAGAAACTAAAAATCTAGAGACATAGCTTCCCTCTTGTCTAAGACTTGCTATCCCTTCGACAGGGCTTTATCTTCATTCAGGTTTTGCATAATTATGTCTATTTCTTGTCATTTTATATTGTAAACAGGCTCCTTTATTCCGTCATGCCAGCTCTACAGTGAGGAACTGTATACGCACCCGTATGCTTTCTGAATAACAATCTTCCATTGCCTTGCAGGGACTGCAGACACATTTCGTTCGGTGTTGCTGTTGTCTGACAGGAAATTGTAATGACTGTCCCAGCACCCCTTGGTCCTGAGGGATGTGATTGGCAGGGGAACCTGGGGAATCCTGCACAGCCTCCCAGACTGGAGTCCATTCATCTGCCTCAGCATGCTGGAAGACAGTGGGCGGAGCTTTTGGTATCGCCTCACATGCACAATTGATAACTGCGTACAGGGAAAAGGTAAGCTAATAAACAATGCTTTTCAGCTTCCAACCCCCACAATAGAGGAGAGGGAATAATAAGGAGTAGGAGTGGATGCTGGTTCCCAAAAACGTGCAGAATAAATACAAAATTTATACGAAGTTCATAAGATGTCAGAAAGACACTTGAGATTGGACAAAGGTTATAAATATTTTATAGAAAAGTAGTTGCACATAAAATAATATAAAATTTTTAAGCAGGATGCCTTTTTATGGTCTTTTAAATATATAAAACAGTTGTCCATATTTTTACGCAGTAGTAGAAATGCAGATTGAAAGTTCACCTACATGCCAGACTCATGAGACTGGAAACATTGTAGGGTTTGACCCCATTCTTCTGGTGAGTGTATGAGGACCCAGAAATTCTCAGAGCCTTGCAGTGGGAGAATGCCTTTGGCATTACCGATCACAACTACAACTGCACTTGTCACAGAAGCAGAAATTCCTTTTCCAGAGATTTAGCAGTAAGATAATATGCACGCGTGTGGACTGTCATTGCAAACACCTGTGTACATTCTTAATCACGCATCAATGGAGGTGGGAGGCGGGGAGAGCGAGTAAGCAGATTATCGTTTAGTCCTACACAGTGGGATGCTGCGTTTCACAGAAAACAAGGGCAAGGGGCTACAGAGGTAGGTCAGAGGCTAAGGGCACTGACCACCTTTTAGAAGCACCCAGGCTAAATTCTTGCATGATGACCAACTACTACTTGTAACTCTAGTTCTGGGGGATTCAGTGCCCTCTTCTGGCCTCCATGGACAGCACGCATGTGCATGGTGCATGGATTTACACGAGATAACACACACATACACACACACGTTGAGAAAGAAGGAGGACGAGAAACAATTGTACAAGCTTCTTCGAAAATACTTTTCAGATATTAAGTAGGAAATAAAACAAGGTGGAAACAGTATAAAACTTAACATTTGATAGATTTTAAAAAAAGGAGAAAAGCCACGTGTGTTGGCACATGCCTTTAATCCCAGCACTCAGTAGGAAGAAGTAGGAGGATTTGTATGAGTTTGAAGCCACCTTGTTATAGATGGCAAGTTGCAAGCCAGTCAGAATTACATAGTGAGACCCTGTCTTGAAATAAATAATAAATAAATAAATAAATAAATAAATAAATAAGAAAAAAAGTCATAAGTTTAAAGTGCCTTTGTGTATGTAGAGATGTATGTGTGCATACATATTTATGAAGATGTGTATGTCCATGCACACTCTTGTACAGGCCAGAGGTTCACAAGGGATGTACTTCTCTATTGCTATCCGACTTAATTTTGTGAGGCAACATCCCTCACTCAACCCAGAACTTGTCAATTTGGCTAGGCTGTTTGGTCAGTGAGCCCCTGGGAACTGCTGTCCATCTTTCTTAGTTCTGGGGTTCTAGGCATAGGCTGCCACACAAAGCTTTTACATGGGAGCTGGGGATCCACACTCAGGTGCTACCCAATGAGATATCTCTCCAGCCTCTGAGTTAACTTTTACATGTATAGAATCCTGGAGCAGCAAACAGGAAAGCCACACAAGTATTTCTCCTTCGAAAGAGTATGAAAGGGCCCCATGGAAGGCAGGGTAGGGTTGATCCTACTGGGTTTTATGGTTGACTTATACATGTGTTGCTTAGTAAAGAACAAGTCATTTTATTTAAAAAGAAGATCAGGGAGAAAATAAATTTACCAGTAGAATGCTACAAATCCAATATCAAAAGGTTTTGAGGATAAGCCCTGAGAGCAGGGAGAGGGAGGAGAGAGTCCTTTATATAGCTCAGAGGAAGGAGAGGTGACAGGTGACAGAAACAGAAATTGTTTTCTGCTTCCTCATGTATATTAAATTGCTTTGGATTGAGTCAACACACACTTTCTGCCTTCTTCCACACAATGCACCTAAGGCTTGGCCTGGTGCAACTTCCTGTTTTTTTCAAACCTTTGTAAACTTGTTTTGTGTCGCTGAGCCTTTTCCCATACTGGTCTCATTTCCTGGAACATCCTCTGGCTTGTCTCTCTAGAAAACTTTTCTTCACTCTTAAAGTGCAGGAGGTCATAAGGCTTTCAAGACACTTAGAGATCCACCTGGGATGTGGCTTTAATTTCTGTGCTCTTCCGAGACTTCTCCTGTCACCTCACTGTGTCTCTGTCCTATCGGAAGAAAGCTTTAGTGCCTCTGTAAATTCTGGCAGCTGCCAATGTCTTGTTATCTGCCAAAGCCTGTGTGGTGAGGTGACCCACAACCAGCACAGTGCCCGGCTTCCAGCTCTGCTCACTTCATGTAGAGCGAGGGGACATACAGAAGGGGGAGTGAGACAATCCAGGCGCTCGTCTGAGCTTCTATAATCCAAATACAGTAAGGAAGCAGAATGATTGAGTCTGCTCAACTGGGGAGCTGGACAGATGGATCAGCAGTTAAGAATATTCGCTGCCCTTGCAGAAGACACAGGTTAGATAACCCAGCACCCATATGGTGGTTTTCTTTCTTTTTTTTTAAATAATTTGTGTCATTGCAACTCACACCTTTTTTTTTAGTATTTATTTATTTATTATGTATACAATATTCTGTCTGTGTGTATGCCTACAGGCCAGAAGAGGGCACCAGACCCCATTACAGATGGTTGTGAGCCACCATGTGGTTGCTGGGAATTGAACTCAGGACCTTTGGAAGAGCAGACAATGCTCTTAACCTCTGAGCCATCTCTCCAGCCCCTATATGGTGGTTTTCAACTATCTATAACTTCAGTTCTAGGGGATCCAACAGACAGACACATGCATGCAGGCAAAACAGTCATACACATAAAATAAATAAATCTAAAAATAAATGTCACCTTTATTGTGTTTACTTCATCAGGGATAGAATCCACCGCAAGTCCTGGAGTGGACTGACTAGGTTCTGAATACACAGACACATGCATTTCAGAAGATCCAGTGACCTTGCTGTCACCACAGTCCTTCAATTGGTCCAGATGGGCAAACGCAGCTTTGAAAGTACAGCTTCTTCAGCTGTCTGCCATGCTTGCTTGAAGGTGATGGTGTGAGGTGTGTTTACTCTTACATTCAAAACTTGCTTCATGGCTCATTTATCTTGGCATTTTGCTTTATGTCATTAAGAATAAAAGGAGAAGAAAAAAGCTTCAAAATATTTCTACCTCCTCCTTGCTAACACCAACCTATGCATCTCCAATCATAAAATAATTGTGAATAGCACCTCTGTGTGAAGCCTTGGTTCTGGGGCCTGGGTGTACCACGTGTCAGAAAAAGATATTTTGATTTATGCTTCATTTATCATTTCCCTCCCCTGAATCCAATTTCAGGTTCATATTTTATCTCCAAAGCCTTGTTCCGACACCCGAATCCCGTGTGTGATTATTTCATTTGCTATAATTGTGATTTACTGGGACAATGAGTTGCCTAGAAACGCTTGTGCCTTCTCTCTGCCCGGTTGATTTTGCACCTGCGCACGAGAGGCAGCACGACACAGCGCTGGAGTCAGGCTGAGCTGCGCTGTGCCTGCCCTTCACTCATAACTGTGTGAAGCACAGAGAAGAATGCAGTCCCCTGAAGCCTTGCTCCTCACCCACACAAGAGAAGAAGTTGAGCTGGGAATAAGAAATTTGTTAACATGCTGTATCTGGAGAATACTAGAATCTCAAAAAGCTGGTTTTAATTGATGTTCCATCTGCTGTCCCAACATTCTGCTTTTCTTTGTTGCTGTTTGTGTCTTCATTTGGATTGCCCTGACATATTGCTACCTCCCCTACCTCCCAGTCTCTTCTCTCCTCCCCTCCTCTTCTCTCTCTCTTTCTCTCTCTCTCCCCCTCTCTCCCCCTCCTTGTCTCCCTCTTAGTTTTCCCCTTAACATTCTCAATCATCATCCTTATTATACACAATCATTTCCTTTGCTTTTCCTTTACCAGAGTATAAGTTCCCTTCACCAGACAGTCCAAATGAACCAAAACTCTACCTGTGAATGGCATTTGACTGAGAACAGTGAGAGAATACTGTTCTGGGCACACATCCAAAGGAACTGAAATAGGTTCCCAATTTTCTGATTGTGCCAAACATTTTAAAGATACAAAGTCCTGATGTACCCATTGCCCTTCTTCAAAAGGCTAAGACAGGGTTGTAATCCAATGTGCAGGTCTGCTGTAAAATGCAGATGTTGGAAATCGGTCACTGAGATAGCATTAATATACAGTTTTTACGAGTTCATTAAACCATGAAGGTGTCACTCCCACACGTGGGATTAGTGACCTTATAAAAGCTGTACATGAGAACTGCCTTCCTCTCCCACCACACAAGGACAGTGCCCTCAGCTGTCCTTCTCTGCTTCTCCCCCAGGATACAGCCATAAGGCACCATCTTGGAAGAAAAAGCAGTCCTTACCAGACACCAGATCTGCTCATATCTCCATCTTAGCCCCCCTCCCTTCAGAGCTGTGAGAAATAAACTTCTAGTGCTTATAAATTACCAAGTCTGTCACATTTTGTTATAGCATATAGATCCTTTGTACGGCACAAATAAAGCCTCTGCCATCTGCAACATGGTGAGTGCTGACTTGTCTCTACAGGGACTTTTAAAGATGGATGCTATAGGCATCACTGCAGCATAGCTAGCAATTCTGTCTTCTAAGGTGGAGACATGGAGGAAGGGGAGAGGGAAGGAGGTTGGAGTGGAGGAGAAAAGGTTCAGTTGTGGCTGCAACGAGACTCTTGAGGGAATAGTGTCTACATGGGATGGAGGTGAAAGGCACCAAACTCTGAGCTCTGAATCACCTTCTCCACTAAGCCTCAGTGAAATGTCTTTTTCCTGTTGGTGCTTTCTGGAGAGATTTTTTTCTATTGGAAGAATATGGAAACACTTGGAGCTCTGTATAGAGTGAGATAAAAGCTTGCCATAGGACACTGTTAGTCTCTTAGTTTGTTTTAAACCCCCAAAAGGGAGCTATTAATTTTTTACCATAAGCAGAACTCAAAAGAAAAGATGAACTGACCTCAGCCACCATAGGCTGAACCTCCTGCAGGGCTTTGCTTTTGATAATGGGTCAGAAACAGTGTGGCTCCTGGTTCCTTAGGGTCGATAATAGACAAGTCCTTCAGACACCTTAAACTAGAATGTAACCTGCCATGCTACCAACACCACAATGACAGGAGCTCCGTTGACAAGACTGTAAAGATTTCCCTTTGAAATCACAACGGTCCCATGTAGATTGTCTCCACAGACAAATTCTCCCTACTGGCTCCTGGAATCGGTTGTTATGGTAACAGGAGTTCACAGCAGCCAGCAGCAGAAAAATCATTTTTCATCCCCAGCAAGATGCCTTCCTCATTTAAAAAAGAATGCTACATTAAATCAGGCAAAATAACAACAACAAAAAAGCCCTAACCATAGACACTCTTGAATTCACAGATTCCTTCTTTACAAATCCATCCCCCTACTCTACCTCAGCACTGAACCACATCCACCCCACCCCTTCTCTATGAAACGATGTTGGCAATGACACTGTCATCTCTGGTTCTTCACAGATGTCCACAGGTAGCCAAAGGCCAGGTCAGCCTCGGTAATCATCATTACAGTTTGTGCATATACTCTCCAACACCAATTGCAAACAATCTCAGTAAGATTCTGTGGTGATGTTTTGCTTGTGCTGTTGGAGATCAGAGCTAGTCATGCTAGTTAGCCATCGAGGCCAGGCAGTGGTGGGCAGTGGTGGCACACACCTTTAATTCCAGCACTCGGGAGGCAGATGGATCTCTGTGAGTTCAAGGCCACCTTGGGCTGCATGAAATTGATTCAGAGAAACAGAGCCAGGCAGTAGTTCTTGGGAGTCACAGACTTTTTAATCCTAGCACTAGGGAGGTGGAGACAGGAAGGGATATGACTGGGCGGAGAGAGGAATATAAGATGGGAGGAGACAGAGAGGGACTCAGGGCATTCAGTCTGGGGACTTGTAGAGAAAGGATACCCTATTCGGTCTGAGGATTTTATAGAGGTAAGAACTAGTGGTTGGCCGCTCTGCTTCTCTGATCTTTCAAATTTCACCCCCTAATATCTGACTCTGGGTTTTTGTTATTAAGATCAATTAGATTCACGCCACAGGAGTCCTACCCCATGAAATCAAGCACATCATCTTCGAACTGACTCTCCTGCCCTCGCTGCCCATTTCACAGGCCACATTTCCTAAAAGTTCCAGATACGTCGTTCTGGGGATCCTTTTAAAACTGTTCTATTTGTGTATATACAGTGATTTAAATGGAGACGTGGGTTGGGGGCTGTCATAGGAACTCCTTCAGCCAGTACTCTTTAAATACCAGCCCACTTGGGTGTGGCCTCTTATACAGTAAATGCCTAAGTAAACCATGCATTTGCTCTCTCTCCTGGCTTGTGGATTCAGTTCCTGTTCCCTGTTCAAGCAGAGGACTGTGATCTGTGAGTCTACCCCTAAATAAATAGCCCTTTATTATACTCAGTTCTGAGCTAGTACGGGATGATTTTATAACTTCCATCTTCAGGGGGACTGGAGTTTAAGAGAAAGAAAAACCAAGCATGGCTATAGTGCAAGACATAAGGTAAGCGTGCCTGTGAGGGACGGAGATGAAAGGGCTGGAGGTCTGAGCCGTGATCACTCTCCCACTGGCTCTCAGCAAAATGCCTGCTTCTCATCAGTACTGATGGACTCAGGAAATATTTTCATACAAGTACATCTTGTATTTTGGCCACCTTCACCCCTTCCCATCCTTCCCTTCTCAGCTCGCATTGTGGTCATCCATCCCTACATTCTGTCTTGTACTTTCCTGTGCTCCACACATCAGTGATTTTATGTATCTCCGTAAAATTGAAAATTCACAAATGAGTGAAAAGCATGCCATATTTACCTTTCTGAGGCTGAGTTATTTTACTTGTAGAATGATCGATTCCCCTCTCGCATTTTCTTCCCTGCAAACAACAGAATTTTGTCCTGCTTTGTGGCTGCATGTAGCTCCATCGTGACTATCCATATCACATAGTCATTATACATTTGATCACAGACACTGGGGCTAATTCTACAACCTGGATATTTTGAACAATTCCGTAGTAAACACAGATGTGCAAGTATTTCTGACATATCTCAATATAGAGCCTTCAGGTAAGGACTCAGGAATGTCAGAGCTGGGTCATATGGTAATCTTACGTTCAGTTTTTGAGGCACCTCCACTCTGATTTTCCATAGCGACTGGACTTACACTCCCACCAGCAAGTATATGTGTCCCCCTTGCCCCACAGCTTCACCAAGACGGGTGGCCATTATGTCTGGGATGAGATGAATTCTCAATGTCATTTTATGTTCCATTTCCCTGATTGTCAAAGAATGTTGATGTTTCTTTCATATGCTTACTGGCCATCTGTATTTCATCTTTTGATAACTGTTTATTTTATCAATTGTTTGGTTTCTTGGTGGTTGGACTTTTAGGTTCTTTATATGTTTTAGATAATAGTCCTTTGTTAGATGTGTAGTGAGCAAAGATTCTATCCAATCTGTAGGCTGACACATCACTGTATCTGTTTCTTCCTTTGATGTGTAGGAACTTATCAATTCTATATAATCTCCAAGGGACCCATTTTTCTTCTCCGTCTGTTCTGTTCTGCTGATCCGACAGAGAGTCCATGAATTATTAAGATACACTGGTTTTTTGTTCTCACCTCAAAGTGAATAAGAAATGGTTTATTCTGGAGCCAAATATGAGTGGTTCTGATCGGGAATATGAGTTTAAATATTTGCCCCAAACTCTATGTCCTACTACAGTAACAGATTCGTGGCATTTTAGTTATAGATAAAAACAAAGTTATAAATTTAGAAACTTGCAAATACTTTGGTGGGAACAACAGGCACACAGGTTACAAAGTAACATCTCTGCTATAGGTTTCAAATATCATCTGATGACATTCTTCGTTTGGAGCAGTGGAAGCTAGTGGTCTATTAAAACATTCCACAAGGTTCCACATGATGATCACAAAGATGTTAGGTCAGACATAGAAGGGGACAGCGAATGGTTATTGCGGCAGTTTGAATGTGTTTGACCCCCATAAGCGCATAGGGAGTGGCACTAATAGAAGGTATGGCCTTGTTGAAGGAAGTGGTCTTATTGGAGGAGGCAGGATGATATATACCCTTAATCCAGACATTGAGACTGGAGGGCACATCTTTAATCTGGGCCACACCTTCTCTTGGAAGTGTGTCACTGTGGAGGTGGGCTTTGAGGTCTTTTTCTCAAGCTCCATTCAGTGTGACAGTCAACTTCCTGTTGCCTCTGAGTCAAAATGAAAGGACTCTCAGCTCCAGCACCATGTCTGCCTGTGTGCCACCATGCTCCCCCATAGCAATAATTGACTGAACATTTGGACCTGTAAGTGAGCCACCTCAATTAAATGTTTTCTTTATAAGAGTTGCCATTATCATGGTGTCTCCTCACAGCAATAGAAACCTAAGACAGGTATTATGTGGGCTAAAGATAGCCCAAGATAATTTGACTATATATGTATATAACATCCAAATTTATGAATTTTTTTCTTATTTTTTATTTTGTTTGGTATTTTGAGACAGGGTTTTGCTGTATAACTTTGGAGCCTGTCCTAGAACTCACTCTGTAGACGAGGCTGGCCTTGAACTCACAGAGATCTTCCATGCTTCTGCCTTTGGAGTGTTGGGATTAAAGGCATGTGCCACTACTGCCTGACCCAAACTCATGAATTTCTAATCAATCAGTCCTGTAGAATCTTCAACATAAGCATGGCATTTTTTTTTCTGGGAACTTTAGTTCAGATTCATTGTAATGTTGTGGATCTCATATCCTTTACCCTCTGTTGACAGGAGCTGTTCATTCATTCCCAGCCAGTCAGACCCAAAGTAATCACACAGAAACTCTATTATTTGCAATACTGTTTGGCCAATAGTTTAAGCATATTTTTTTTACCTGACTCTTACAGCCTGAACTAATCCATCTCCATTAGTCTGTGCATTACCGCAAGGTCGTGTCCTACCAGCCAAGTTTTAGTGGACTCCTGTGGAGGCATCTGTCTCATGTGGCAGCTACATGGCTTCCCATTGACTTGGCCTTCTTTCTCCCAGCGTTCATTTAAGTTTTTCCACCTAGCTCTATTTTGCTAAGCCACTGGCTGAAACAGCATTATTCATTAATCAATAAGAGCAATACATATACAGAAGGAATTCCCACACCAACTCTCCACAGCAATGTTCACAGAAACTTCACGATACACACTTGTGTGCTGGCACACCTCCTAACATCATACTCCACTCTCCAACTAGTTTCTATACCCTCTTATTTTATCGTTAGAAACAAAATACTTTTCTCAAACACTGAAAACAGAGAGCCCCTTGTAGAATGTAACCTGTTCTTATTCAGAAAATAGTATATATTTGAATATTTTAAATGTATTTGAATATTCATATGTATGTGCACACATACATACACATTAATATAGGCCTTAGATGGAACTGCTGTTGCATGATAGGAGGGGAAGAATTTGTCTGTCACTCAGCAGGTGAGAAAGGAGCTGAACTCATGAAAGACAGAGTCTCCATTACATTACTGAAGGGAGCAGAGTCACAGAGTACTGGCTTTAAGTGGTTTATTTATTTTTTAAAATCTATTTTGTGGGTTTTATATGTGCCCATATTTGGCAAGCAGAGGAAGCACTGTGCCTATTTCCAGTTTGACACACAGTCAGCCTGCCCTGTGGGCCAACAAAGGACCTGGGATGGAAAGACTGAGTAATTTGCAGCAGGTAGAAATACTCCCAGTCTCAGCTCTGGAGCCCATCTGCAGCATGTTCAAATGTTCACACGCATCTACATAAATCACGAAGGGAACAGGAGGGCCCAGTTGATGCCTAGCTTATGTTTTATTGAATTTATAACATTTAATAAATTATTTTTAATACTCTCTGGGCCAACTCAGCACATAAAAATAAGTAATTTTTAATGAATGTGATAAATTCGACTCCTCAATGATTGTAATTACAATCATAAAAATTATCCAGTAGGAGAAAAATGGCGTGCAGGCAATGCACCAAAAAATCCAACTGTGTGATAGAGGATTATGGGTAACTTCCTATTTTATTTTTTGAGGACATTGTATTGCGGTTACATTAGTTTACTTTCAAATTTATTTGTTTACATGATTGTTATTTGAACTCAGGACTTTGCACACGCAAAGCTATGTTTTACCAGTCTAGTCAAAATTGTATAAAAGTGATCTTTAAAGGCTATTTGGTGATGAGAACTGTGCATGAAGGAATGTCACCCTCAAAAACTAGAATAAAAGCCACACATTAATATGTCTGCAATAACGTAAAATAGAAATATGGCCAGGTATGATGGTGTACATCTTTAATTCCAGCACTTTAGAGATAAGAGTATCTCTGTGAGTTCCAGGCCAGCTTGGTCCTCATAGTGAGTTTAGGTCAGCCAGGGATACAGAGTGAGACAAAATAACTACAGTCTAATTCATCTGGGAAGCAGACTCCCAGAGAGTAACTTGGGACTGTCAGGGAGCATCCTTGATGGGAGGAACAGAGATCAGGACCACACAGGGTTTTGCCTTATGTGGCTGGAACATCTGGCTAGTAAGTCTAAGCCAATCAGCAATCGGGTACAGCCACACAGGGAGCAGCTGCCCTATTGTGGGGCTGCCCTCTCTCCTGTAGGGCTGCTGTACCTCCTGCAGGGGCTGCTCTCTCTCCTTTAGGGGCTGCTGTACCTCCTGTAGGGGGTTATCCTCCCTCCTGCAGGGGCTACACTCCCTCCTATAGGAGCTGCCCTTTCTCCTCCAGGGGGCTACTCTCCCTCCTATGGGGGCTGCCCTCTCTCCTGTAGGGGCTGCCCTCCCTCCTGCAGGGGGCTGCCCTCCCTCCTATGGGGGCTGCCCTCTTACAGTAAACTTAACAAGACTCCTGTAGCTGAGGCAATGGGTCCTTTCTTGAAAATAGATCTAAGGCGCATATGTCCATATCTGGGATAAATATGAAAATGGTATGTACAGAATGACAAGATAAAATGTCATCCAAAAACTGTTTTAAAAGACTTCTAATTTTGCTACATCTTTTTATTTCTATAAAATGGAGTTTCTAATCATACAGAACTGAGGATTAAATGAGACAATGGGAAAGAATGGTGCTTGTCACAAAGTACTCTATAATAATGCTTGCAACAGAGTGCTCAGTAATGTGCTTGTCACAAAGCACTCAATAGTGTGTTTGCAACACAGTACTTACTCAATAATAGTGCTTGTCCTAAATACTCAGTGGTATTGCTGTTCTTTGTTTTCACCTGTTTCCTAACTCCAGTGCCTCTGAAGAGCTGGGCTGGTCTCTCCATCCCCGGTTTCCAGTTACCTCCCTCCACCCCAGCACCAGTCCTTGTATCCTGTTTGCTTTCACTTTAAATCAAGCAAGGAGGGGATGCTGGGACCTGCAGGGTTTTTATTTGTTTTTTGTTTTTTGACACAGGGTTTCTCTGTAGCTTTGGAGCCTGTCCTGGAACTAGCTCATGTAGACCAGGCTGACCTCGAGCTCACAGAGATCTGCCTGCCTCTGCCTTCTGAGTACTGGGGTTAAAGGCGTGTGCCACCACTGCCCAGCTGAAGGGATCCGCAGTTTTGTAAACCTATCATGACAACTAAGATGACAGACGATGTAAGGAAGATGAAGCATGGCGAGGCCAAGGGATCATGGGACTTCTTGGTAAGTAACGAATATCTTGACTTGAGCCTTGCTGCTGGTGGCCACAGATGCTGCTGATGGCCATGGATGCTGCTGACGGCCACAGATGCTGCTGATGGCCATGGATGCTGCTGACTGGCATAATGAAGGCTGAGACAGAAGGAAGACTGGGATGGAAGCGCTGGATGAAACAGATAAATTGGCTTCAGTTCTGTAAGGCACAAGGGCTATGTAAATATGAGGACATAAAATCACCTAATGATGAAGTCAGTCTGATGGTGTCTTTTATCAAACAGATTCACGGGTTTAATCTTCAGGTTATCTCCCTTCCTGTGAAACAAAGGAAATGAGCCTCTCCTTGGCTTCGAAGCTGTTTGGAACAGAACTGTGGGGAAAGGAAAGGTTTCTAATGAAATTTCTTATTTGCTGCTATCTGCCAAGGTGATGGTTAAAAAATGAACAACAACCAAATAGCACCTTAATTTAGTGAACGCTGGCTCCCACGACTTCTACAGGAAGACAGGCACTCTGAAAATCTCCAGAATTCCCAATGAGTCAAAATACAAACTACTTTCCTCTTCTAATATTTAGTAAGTAAGAACCTCTTGGAGCCATGGGCAGACAAATTGGTCTCCGTTTCCAATAAGAGTTGTGCGAATGCGACACCCACAGACTGGATGCAGACTGCAGGAACAGAAATGCGGTGACGAGCATGAGCATCACTGTCTGGGATTCTCCCGGTGGGAACTGGAGGTAAAAGCAAACCTGCAGGGCACCTCAACTTTTTGTTCTTTATTTTAGTTCTCAGTGATGGTACTTATAGGGGGTAAATCTCAGCTATCTATTGTCTATCCCATATTTAAAAAAATGAGCAGTTATAGAAATAAGAGTTGGCTGGCTTCTCGTTGTAGGTGCATTTGGAGGACCATAGTGCTTTGCACTGGAACTTTATGACTGCTGATGCTGATGCCTGATTGGACTTCTCAGAATGAGCAGACACAGGTCTGGGAAGCTAGAGCTCGTGCTTCTTGTACCACAAGCTCAGCAAGGGACAAAGGGTTAGATCTCCAAGATGTTCCTTAATCAGAGAACTGCCAATCCCAGGAGGCATCCAAGGGCAAAACGACAACAACAATAAAAACACTCTTCCTTCTCATGGCTGCAACCATCAGGTTTTACAAGGGGTAAAGACAGTCCAGAGAACTCAGCCTCGCCCTCTGCTCAGGTGGCCACCCTGTTTTCTGAGACCCACCATGGCTCTCTGGATTCGGGTACTTCTTGAACGCTGAATCTAGTTAGTGTCAGCTGGCATCGACACACACAAGCAGAGGGAGTTGTGGGTCATTTATGTTTTTTTCTGATTGCCAGGCCTTTGGTTACTTTGAAAATTGTGTCTTAAGTCAAGGTGATATTCCTTTAAATATCCCTGTCGATGGGAGAGTCTCTGTACATAATTATTTAAGGTGATTTTTAAAAGCACGTTTAAACGCTTGTGTATCTGTGATTTGAAGTACGTGTGGATCTAAATGTTACATGTTATACAAAAGTACAATTGTAGAGTTAAAGGCGTATACATTCAATACATTCAGAGTGACCCAAAGCACTCTCTTTGATCTCACGTGCCTTCTATCTGGACTCTTGACATATAAAATGGCCAGGTAAGTTCCTTTGACATTTCTGCTATTTGTAATCAGCATCATTCATCATTCAGATGAGAAGCCTGCCATGTGGGCAGTCCTGATGTGAGAAACCCTGCTCTACATCTATGGCTATGATGGAAGAAGTATTTTATTTTTGTCCATATGAGATGTGTCTGTGTCAGCAAGCGAGTCTCTTTGTGGTAATTAGTGCCATTCATCCTGTAGCTTTACAAGAGGACAACGGCTTTGCTTTTTTTTCTCAGTGCTGTAGATACATTGTTACACTGAGCTAAAGATTTAAAATTTTAAAAAGTAGAAGCTAAGGTATGGTGTGAAGGACTTCAGTGCAGTTCTGCTGCTGTGGGGTGCAGCTAATTGTTATTGGCTTCTTTGTACGTTCCATGCATGTGTGTCCTCTATGTATTACACAAACTTCTCCTTGCAAGAACACTTTGCTGAGCTGATGCAATACAAAGTAGAATTGCCAGTGCTGCCAGCCTTTCTAATACCCATGTTCATGTGATCCTAGCTGTATCGCGATTATTCTCTTCAAGAAAAAGTATCCAAACTTGCCTAACATTGTGCACTCTAAGCCACGCTTGCTAATACAAAAATGTTGGAGTCTGGCTGAGCCTAGCTCATCAGAGCCTAGGCTCTGAC
Source organism: Neodon shergylaensis (assembly GCA_025134845.1). Lineage (NCBI taxonomy): Eukaryota > Metazoa > Chordata > Mammalia > Rodentia > Cricetidae > Neodon > Neodon shergylaensis. The sequence continues at coordinate 1,293,929 of JABTXL010000266.1, forward strand.
CCCAATATCTCTGCTAACACAGCCACCCATGCACCTGTCGGAAAAGTCATTGCTTCTTTGTCCTGTTGCCAGTGCCCATACGGAGAGAATAGGTATGTATTTACATCTTTCCAGGAAAAGTAACAGTACCCCAGAGACTTCTCCTGTCTGCCTCTCGGCAGCATGCCCCTCTGTACACAAACTGTTGATGCTTTCTGTGTGGTTACACCGCCAGGAAGAGAGAGTCAGCTGCTTAGATCCACAGAATGCTCCGCCCACCGTCCATTGGCAAACACAGCACTCCTTTCCCATCTTGCTAATGGTAACCCATTCTTAGAGGCTTTGAGTCAGTGGTGAAAAGAAGCATATGAGTCTTATTGATTTTTTCCCCCACAGTGGCAGGGCCCTGTCCCTAGGGCATAATAATTCTGGAGCTTTTCTCTTTTTTTTTTTTTTTTTCCTGGAACTCGCTCTGTACACCAGGCTGGCCTGGAACTCATTCTGGAGCTTTTCTACGCCTCTAGTGTTTATGTAAGATGATTGCTCCTTTATTCCTGCTCTGAAGAGCAACATTATCCCCACTAAGAGCCCATAAGAAATTAAGCATATCTACACTCCAGGTTCTGTAGCTTCGAGGGGAAGCAGAAAGGTTTGCACCGAACCCAATTAGAAATGACTTGACGCTTCTCCTGAGATAATGTAACTATCTCAAATGCGTAACAATTACCTGCATCTCCTGCACAGACAACAGTCAAAGTCATCCCAGTCACATGGCCTTCACCCAGTCTGGAGAGAGTGTGCATGTGACTACAAGGGGGGTTCACTGGTCCTTTGGGAAGGGTAGCTTACCCGACTGTGCAAGACTGTAGTGGCGTTCAGAGATGCTCATTCCCGGTATAAACTTACTTTCAGTATCTCCCTCAGTTTTGATGTAAACAGTGCCCTTGAGAGGATACTCTTTTAGGCTACCCATTGTGAAATGATTGCTTGTGAGGCAGCTGTTTTGTTTGTCCAGATGTGGAAGCCTTTGTTTTCTAGGTAGGCTGGCTGGGTCAAGATGCAGGCAGATGAGACTCAGTGGGTAAGGATGAAGTTGAGAAGCTGGTATTCGGTGTCAGGGCCTACTCACCGGCATAGGCAATTCCTGACAGAGAGGCTAAAGCCTGGGCTCTCCTACCAAGGATCTGAAAGTCTGCTAAAGGTCAGCCATGCTGAGCTAATTCATCTATGTATTTAATATGTTCTTAAGAACATTACTGTGCAGGCAACATTTCAATCACTCTGCTAAGACTCCTTGGCATAGTTCTCATAATAACCCATTTGTACAGACAACTTAAGAATCCTGCCTAAGTTCACCCATTGTGGGAGGCAGTAGCCATAACCAACCCCCTTTCTTCTATCTTATGCGATTTCCAGAAAAAAACCTTCAAGGCATGGAGGGCCATGCCACAGACCATAGTAGAATCTGGGAGGATTCGGTGTAGAAGTTCGGGATGAGCAGAACAAAAGGTATATGGAGGGGGGGACCAAGATCAGGAATGATGTTCTGAGCCAGAGGTGACCCTTGACACAGCACATGCTGGGAGTCTCTTCTTATTTCTAACTTATCATGTGATAAGTATATAGCTAAAATTGTGCTTTTAAGTAAAGAACCATGTCTTCATGCATATTGTCAGTTAGTTGTTCAGCACACTTATCTTTTTTAATTGAATTTTTTATATAATTCAGTTTGACAATGTCCCCTCCATCTCCTCCTAGATCCTCCCCACCTCCCTACCCACCCAACTTTTTGTTCTCTCTCCCTCCCTCCCTCCCTCCCTCCCTCCCTCCCTCCCTCCCTCCCTCCCTATCTCTCCTCTAAAACAAAATAAGAATAACCAATGAAAGCAAGGAACTACAACAAAACTCCAAATCAAAACAATCAAAAGACCACTAAGACAAAAAAAAAAGCCAGAAAAAAGCAAAGTGAACAAAAGTCCACAAAAATACCAATGAGTTCATTTTCTGTTGACCAACTCCTACTGGGCATGGGGCCTGCCTTGGACTGTGGGTTGAAATACCCAGTGAAACTCCGTTGGATAAAACAGATTTTCTCTTTGCCAACAGGTAGCAACTACAGGTAGCTTCTTGGCTGGGGTGGGAGCCTGTGTCTACTCCCCCCCCCCAGTGCTGGGTCCTTGCTTGACCCTGTATAATTCTTTTGTGAAGACACACATATCTTAAATGTGTCAAATATCCCAGCAACCCTGTTGGAATGCTAGGGAAGCAAACATCAATAAACTACAGACTAACAAACTCAAAATCTAATAATATCCCTACAGACTAACAAACTCAAAATCTAATAATATCCCTAACAAAAAGTTCTTTCTGAACAGGCAGTGGATAATTTTTAATTTAGTCTTTGCGATGGTCAGTGTGGCTTGTCACCTTCGCAGAATCTAGAATCAACTAGGAGCGCCCTCTGGGCATGCCTAGCAGACTTTATCTTGATTTTGTTGAGGTAGATGACCTACTCATTTGTGGGGGGCATCCTTCTATGACTTCCACCCTTCCCTAGTCTGCATATATGAAGAAAGAATTCGAGCCGGGCGATGGTGGCGCACGCCTTTAATCCCAGCACTCGGGAGGCAGAGGCACTCTGTGAGTTCGAGACCAGCCTGGTCTACAGAGCTAGTTCCAGGACAGGCTCCAAAGCCACAGAGAAACCTTGTCTCGAAAAACCAAAAAAAAAAAAAAAAGAATTCGAGTGGCCGCATGAATCCTTCTCTCTCTGCTTCCTGACATCCTGTGACCAGTCAACTGATTCAGGCTTCTGCCAGCAACCAAGGCAAGCTCTTCTTCCTTGTGTGGCTTCTGTTCTGTGTGGCAGAAGCAGTTCTTATAAGTTCCTGGGATTTGGGGAAGTTCTCTATGATCCCAGAAGATTAAAAAAAAAATCTATGACAAGAGCCAAGAACTAAGGGAATGTCGATGAAAACTACAAGGAGTTACTGTCTCCCACCTGCCAGAGGATGAAGATGTAGAAAACCTGCTTCCTTTTAACTGGGTTGCAAAGTATCTCCATCATCATGGAAAGCCCTCAAGAAACAGAACAGATCTGCCCAGACCCAGTGGTCCCACATCTTAGCATCTACCTAAAAGGTTTAAAGTCTGTTTACCAGAGAGATTTCTTGACTCTCACGTTCATCCCGGCACCACTCATAACAGCAAAGTTAATCAGTCAAACTCAGTGCCTGTCTGCTTGAATGGATAAAAACAATATGGTAGTTATATACACAGGATGAAGTTCTGTAATTTGTGACGACATGGACAGATGTGGAGAAGAATATTCTAATAGAAATAAGCCAGGCGCACACCATGCGTTCTCACTTATATATAGAATCTCAAACAAATACACAGAGCAGAGAGTAGAGCGGTGTTCTCCAGAGACTGGGTGTGGGGAGAAAGAGCGGGTGATGGTCACAGTAGAAAATGGTAGGTAGACTGAGTTGGCTTCTAAAATATTGACTATGGTGGTGCACACCTTTGATCCCAGCACTCGGGAGACAGAGGCTGGTGGATCTCTGTGAGTTCGAGGCCAGTCTGGTCTACCAGAGCTAGTTCCAGGACAAGAACCAAAGCACAGAGAAACCCTGTCTCAAAAAACCCCCCAAAATTAAAATATTGACCATACAGAGTGGAGGATATACTGAATGATGGCATAATGGAATTCTGAAATTGCTGAGAGTAAATTTCAACTGTTATAAAAAGGTTAAATAGGTGAGGTTATACATGTTAACATATGTTAACTAGTTTGATTTAATTATTCCACATGAGTAAACATAACATCACTTATTCCCTCACTCATGTATGCTTAAAAAATACACATTTTGTGTGTATGTGGTGAAACTTCACATAATGACTCTGCATATGGAGTCCAGAGGAAAACATTGAGTATATGTTCCTTAGATATTGCCTGCTTTTTCTAAGAGGGGGGAGTCTCTTACTGGCTTGGACCACTCTAGCCAGACTAGGCTAGCTAGCTAGCAAGCTTGAGGGATCTGTCTGTCTCCACTACCCCAGTGCTGGGATTACAAGAACTGACTTTTTAAGTGTAGATTCTGAGGATTGAACTCAGGCTCCTGCAAGTACTTTGCCAGCTGAGATATCTCCATGTCCCCCCCCCCATGCAATTGTAAAAATAGAAAGTGAATCTTCTAATCTATTTTTTAATGACAATAATTCCTAACTGTAAGAATATATTAAAAGGTTTATAGTTTAAATAAAAATGTAAAATAGATATTTTGTAAACTATAAAATTGAGTATAAAAGAATTGTCTTATATTGTTGTATGCCACATGCAATAAATCCTATAACAATAATACCTCACAAAATAATGTGCATATGGGTATATTAATATAGAAAATGATTGAAATTATCACATCTTAAGCATGGTCATCTCTGAGTGGAGGATTTTTATTCATTTCTATATTTGCTTTTATACTTTTGTGTATTATATGACTTGTGACTTTTAACATATAGTATTGATAAGAGTTTAAAGCTATTTTGTTTGTTTATGGAAGGAAGAGATCCCCCCATTCACAAGGGTGTTGTGGAATAGAATATCTGTTTGACTATGTAAAGATGTATTGCTCTTGTTTATGCTGCACTTGTTTAGCTATATAAAGATGTGTTGCTTAGCCGGCTGGTGGTGGTGCACGCCTTTAATCCCAGCACTTGGGAGGCAGAGACAGGAAGATCTCTGTGAGTTCGAGGACAGCCTGGTCTACAAGAGCTAGTTCCAGGATAGGCTCCAAAGCTACAGAGAAACCCTGTCTCGAAAACCAAAAGAGAGACGGGGGAGGAGGGGAAGAGAGAAAGAGAGAAAGAGAGAAAGAGAGAAAGAGAGAAAGAAAGAAAGAAAGAAAGAAAGAAAGAAAGAAAGAAAGAAAGGATGTGTTGCTGTTTTACCTTGCCTGCCTAAGGCACCTGATTGGTCTAAAATACCTGAACAGCCAATGGCTGGGCAGAGGAGAGATAGGTGGAGCTGGCAGGCAGAAGGAGCCAGTCAACCAGTCATGGAGGATGCAGGAAAGCAGGGTGGGCAGTATGTAGATATGATAAACGAGCCTTGAGGTGGCACATAGATGACTAGAAATGGATTGATTGAAGTCAATTAAAAAAAAAGCTGGCTAGAAACAAGCCTAACCTAAGACCAAGCAGTCATAGTTAATAATAAGTCTCTGTGTCGTGATTTGGGGGCTGGTGGTCCAAGAAAGCGTTCTACATAAGAGTCAGCATGCCACCTGCAAACCCCCTGGGGAATGTCAGGACTACCCAAAGGCTTGGTGCACTGTGCTGTGCTATAGTGGGCATGAGATGGGATAAACTTATCTGCAAGTGCTTTAGGAGGCAGGACTTGCCCATACTAATCAGAACTCACAAAGGCAGATGTTAATGCCCAAGCACGACTATTTCAGTTTAATCTTGTGAAAGAACTGTAATGGTCCGCTGAAATATTATCACATTCTCTTGCAAATCACAGAGCCAATTTGAGTAAAGCAATTACAGACTCACAGAAGGTCGGCGCTGAAGCGAGTTTAGATATACTGGCTCAGCCCTGCCATATTATAGATGGGGACACTGTGCCCCAGCAGTGGGGAGAAATTAAAAACCGTGTGTGTGTGTGTGTGTGTGTGTGCGTGTGCGAGTATATGTGAGTATCTCAGTTAGGATTTCTAATGCTGTGAAGAGAAATCATGACCATGACCACTCTTATAAAGGAAAAAGGTAGCTCATTTGCAGTTTCAGAGGTTTAGTCTATTATCATCACGGAAGAAAACAAGGCAGAATGCAGACAGACATGGTGCTGGAGAGGCAGCTGAGAGTTCTACATCTTTAGACAGCAGGAAGTGGTTTGAGATACTGGCCAGTATCCTGAGCATATATGAGACCTCAAAGCCCGCCTCTACAGCTGCAACCATTTCCTCCAACCAGACCACACCTACTCCAACGAGGCCACACCTCTTAATAGTGCCACTCCTTTTGTTTGGGGGTCTTTTTCTTTTAAACCACCAAACTGCTCACCAGACTTCTCCAGGCTCCATAGCTTGACCCCGTGGCTGACCATCAAAATCCTACCTTCTGACAAAGGTCAGTTCAAATATTAAACCCATTAGATTTTTTTCTATGCTCATAATCTAAAATAACATCTCTTTCTCTCTCTCCTGCGAATAGCTACCTTATTATTTTTAAAGCTCCTGCCTGACGGGAGAATGGCTCTCCCAGGACTCTCTGCCTTCCGGCTGAGAACACAGGAGGACCTCAAAGCCATCCACATACATTCTCAATGTCCTATCCTGAGAACTGGGAACCAGGACAACGTCTCAGAGTCATCAAACAGCATGAGAATAAATTTTGTTGTTGTTATTGTTGCTTGTTTTGTTTTTCGAGACTGGGTTTTTCTGTAGCTTTACAGCCTGTCCTGGAACTAGCTCTTGTAGACCAGACTGGCCTTGAACTCACAGAGATCCTCCTGCTTCTGCCTCCCATGTGCTGGGATTAAAGCATGTGCCACCACTGCCTGGTGAGAATAAATTTTAATCTGAGAAACAGTTATTTCTGAGAAAGCCCCATTGGTGGATGGAACAGACCTTAGAGGATCAGTTTTCTTGTACCTCCCTCACCCCTACATGGCAAAGCAAAGGAGGTGGGCTCTCTCATCTACTCAGGAGGCACAGTCATGGGTAGGGGAAGCAGGGTAGGCTCAGGGGTCAAAGATCTGCTATGAACTCTGACTGCTAACCTTGCCTGAATCCAGAAGCATACACAGTTTCCCATAGCATCTCCTCACCTGGTCATCAAGTGTGAAATACTAATATAGTGTAGCTCATGGGGATTAGCGAGAGCCACGTGAGATGCAGCCAGGTGTCACTTAGCTCCCAGGTGCTTATGTGACTATCACCTGTCTGCCATGATAATCACCGTGGCCCAGAATCACACAAGAGGGGGCTGGTCTCACCGCACCACAGGGGTTTTCTCTTCGTAGGGCATAAGATAGAAGACTCTTTCAGTAGAATGTGTAGACATCCTGCCTTGTGGCACCTCAGCACCCGATGGGTCATCCAGCTGATGAACCGGAGTTGCTGTCATCAGCTCTCCTGTCCTTGAGCCTCTCCTTTTCTGACTCAGTAAGCCTTGGTCCTTTCCAACTGCCCTGCTCTATCCCAGCTGGGTTCCTGTCTGGAAATGGTGAGGAGGAAAGGCTGGCCAAGGGCATGGTCTGGATGGGGAGAGAAATTTATCACCAAACGGCTGCTTTGTGAACACCAGCAGGTGGGGGGCTAGAGCAGATGCTACCGTTTGCAGCAGCTCTGCCTGGGGGTGGTGTGTTCTGCTTGGAGGTGACAGCTGAGAGCTGGCTGCACATCTCTATGCTGGACAGCACTGCCGACATCCAATTAAGATTCTCACCATGGTATTCCTTCTTGTCCTCTGCTGCTCCATCTCCCGCGTCCCAGTGTTCCGGCAAATGAGAACATTGGCTCCTGCGTGGGCCTGGCCTCACTGCCTTCAGAGAGCCCTAATCAGTCTCTTTCTCCTTCTGACCAGAGCTTCCCTCAGCCATTCTGACACATTCTGGAAAGTTTTCCATCCATCTCATAATCCAAGCTTCGATTCTTCCTCCAGGTGTCTCGACAGACCTGCTTACTGCAGGCTCCACCTCTTCCCTCCACAGCCCTCTTGGCATATCTCTAAGAATTATTTGTGTACACCCAGACTGCTACACTACTTGTTTGTAAACTCCTGGTTGGCCCGGGAGCATCTTTTAAAGTAGATTTTTTATGAGCATATATTCATTATACATGGGAATGGCTTTCATAAAGACATTTCATAAGGTGTATCGTGCATTGATACAGCATCGAGCATATTCTTGATGAAAACAAAAAGATTCCAATACATAGGGATAGGGACATCGGCTCAGAGTCTGGTCACTAGAGATAGACAAATGCTTTTTCTAAATGCTTCCATTCTATTTGTGCTTGCAGAGGCTGCAGACAGGGAAACCCTTATCTCTTTGTGAGATGACTATTGCACACGGTGACTTATTAGTTAGGGGAACTGTCAGAAGCGAAATGAACTCCCTTGGCCTTCGAAAAGAGACCTACAGAGAAACAGCACAGCCGCTTTCTCCTCCCCTTCACCTGCTATCCTGGGATTCAGCATCCACAAGCTTTGCAGTAAATCACAGCATTTAAAGCAAACAGAAAATCCTTTCCCTTGTGCCTGATCTTGCATAGAAGTTTGCTACTCAATAAAAAAAAATTAGTATTCCTTTAAGACATGCCCCCAGAACAGTGGTTTTCAACCTATGGCTTGCGACCCCTTTAACAAACTTCTACCTCCAAAAAATATTTACACTACAATTCATAACAGTAGCAAAATTAAAGTTATGAAGTAACGATGAAAATAATTTTATGCTTGGGGTCACTACAACATGAGGAACTGTATTAAAGGGTTGCAGCATTAGGAAGTGAAGCACGATTAATAAAAACTCAGAGAGAGAAACTGGGGTTCAACCTGAAGATCCGAAAAGCAAAGCAGTCAGCTACTGGCTCTTACCTTGATCTCAGTTGGAAATGGCAATCCTGCCTCCAGGAATCTCAGAATGAGACTGTGTCTGAGAGTTGTCTCCTCCTGTTTTACAATCCTCTGTAGTTCTGGAATTAAAGGAATGCACCGCACGGTTTCTATGGCAACTAGTCAGGCTACTGGGATTAAAGGTGTGTGTTACCACTACCTGGTCTGTAAGGCTGACCAGTGGGGCTGTCTTACTCTCTGATCTTCAGCAAGCTTTATTTATTAAAATACAAATGAAATGTCGCTACAAAGAAGGTTGAGAACCACTGCCTTAGAACATAGCTTGTAGGGCTTTCCAAACAGCACAAAAATAAACGAAATAACTTTTCCTTGAGGGACAGAAGAGATAGCTCAGCAGTTAAGAGTACTGCTGCGGACCGGAGTTTGATTTCCAGCACCCACACGGCAGCTCACAACCATCTGTCAATCTAGCCCCAGGGGATCTGATGCCCCCTTCTGGCTTCTGTGGGCACCAAATGACACAGTGCACAGCCACAATGCCAGCAAAAGACTCATACACAGAAAATAAATTAAAATGGAAAATTTTTAAAAAGAACAAAACAGTAACAACAAAAGAGCTTGAGTCTAGCCCTTCTCAGAGGAAATGGCAGTCTCTGTTTTCTTAGCTTCATCTCAATTCAAAACGACTACATTTTCCCTTCCCCTCCCACGCTTCTCACAGAGAACAGGTGTATGATGAGCAGCCAGTTAGCAGAGAACAAAAGTAAAGAAAGGGGAATGAGACTGAAAAATACTGACAAAGCCAGAGACTGAGTCTCCAAAAATCACTTACAAAGCTAAAACTTGGACGGGATCAAGGCGGGGGGGGGGGGGGGGGACATGTTAAAATGGCCTCGGATACACAGAGGCAACACTGTAACCAAAGCATCAACCAACAGGTGCCATAGCACCAACAACACAGCTGCTGACTTCTCTGTCTCTCTGTGTGTATACACGGGTGTAATTCTGCCCATGAATCCAGGACCTATGCCTTGTAGGCAAGCACGCTCCCACTGAGTTACATTCTCAGCCCCTAAAAATAATAAAGCACTTGGAATAATTTCCTCCAGTACAGTAGAAAGGTGAGATGAAGCAAATCATTTTCTAAATAAATAATATGTCAGCAAATCTGACTCAAAGGTAGAAAATACAAAACCATGCAAAACCAGATAGACTTAAAAATACTAAAAAAAAAAAAAACTAAGTAAGGTTTAAAAAAAGTCTTCCCTCAACATCAGGAAAATATTGATGATCTTAGGTACTGAAGGAATGAGTAAATCTCTGTGTTAGGGAAACTATATCGTAAATAGAAATAAATAATTACATACCCCCAAACACACGATATGTGGCTGATATGACTTTTGGTATCAAAATCAGGTTAGGATGGTAAAAGAATGAAAATAACATGCAGGCCACTTGTATGTTCACTGAGAAAAACTTAACATTACTAAATAATTCAAATGCTAAAAACAATTTACTGGGAATATTGCACCCACCTGAGTTTATAGAAACACATTTTAGAAAAATATAGGTGTGGGTTAGATTTTGATCAATTTTATCTTTATGTTTTATTATTAGGTCATTAGCTTCTCACAAAAGAGCTCAGTGTCTACACACATACACACTCACTCAACTCATACACACATGCGCACGTGCACACACACACACACACAATCTCCACATTGAGACCCTCAGTGGTGGGCTGGGAATGTCATTCATTCAGTTAGCAGAGCGTCTGCCTATGTGTGTTGTTTTGTTAGACAATTGTTTCCCCAGGGCCCGCCTGCTGAAGAGCTGTTGAAACTGTTTTCCTAATCAAAAAGTATTACATAAACACCAGCCATTATTATTAAAGATTCCACAGACAAGAGGAGCCAGAAAGGAACATTTTGAACTGAACACAGCTCCCACAAGGGCATTGCCCTACATCTTGGCAAGGCCTTGTGCACATGATAGGTTTGGGTCCATCCTGGTTCAGTCCCCGTTAGAAGAGCTCTCCGGCGTTCTTCCTAACTGCTGGTGCTCTCCTGTCACTTTAGTGTCTGCACTGTGTGCGTCCCCAAACACCGACGAGTGCAGGGAGCTCTGGCTGGGATTCTTCTTTACCCCTGGCCTGGGCATGAGCTTCTAACTGGACACCGGACACTGGACACTGCAGCTTCTAACTATTTGTGTGCAGAGGTCCCACCTCACATGGAGCTCAGGATAATAAATTCTAGGTTTTAAAACGTAAGTGTATATATTTATAAAACATGACATGTAACAGTGCAAACAAGCCCAGATGCTGTGCTGGGATTTTCTGATTTGTTTCTCAAGGCTAGTCTTCAGATTGCTTGTTGAAGCTTCTGTGTAGTAAAATATTAACTTTCTCAGAAAGTAGGAGTCTCTAGCATAGCAAACACCTGAATGTACTTCACTGAAAAAATCAGAAGGCTTTTCCTGCGCACTCGTTTAAACAGCCATTGTGAAGTACAATGCTCATCTGAGCGTGTTCTAAATGGGAGGACAGCGTTGTAAAGGAGTCCACACAGGCTGCCTCTGAAGACATGACCGTGAGCATACCCCCTCGATGTCTAATCACCACGGACTACAACGGCCAAGGACAGAGTCTGGAATCAGCCTAACTCTGATGAGGAGCAGGTTGCCAGCTTTCTCAGCCTTACCTCCAAGCCCCCAGTTGCTCCAAAATAAAGGATAAAAATGTAGCACAACACTGACGTGGTCTGTTCCTCCTGCCGGGCCAAGCGCACACAAAGCTACCCAGTTGCAGGGTTTATGTCCTTCATGCTGACAGCTGTAACTTCTACTGCTTTGCCTGTATTTCACTGAACCCCAACTGCAAAGATCTGTCTCCCTCAAGCTTAAGCACTCTACAATGTCCTTATTAAAGGTATAGGGAATATTTGGAATATGAATTCACAAAACTGAGTATGAACTAAAAATTAATAAACATTAACAAAAAAGATCGGAGTATATGAAGTTGGTATTTTGGTTCATAAAATATTATGATAGGTAACAACACTACTCAAGAGATCAACAGTTAGAATTCATGGTTTGCTATTTTCTGAGTTTGTTCACAACTACAGGGCCTACACTATGAGCTTAGTGACTTAGACTATGGATTTGAATGCAAACTTTATTCTATTCAAACCCTAGAAAACTGCATTAAAGCCACAAGGCTACCAGGAACCATGTTAATAAATTCAATTTGGGTCATAGATAACTGAAATACATTTGTTCTGTAGCTTCTGGCCCATGAGAAAATACATGTTCCTAGTGTGTTGCACACCTGTAATCTCAGCCCTCGGGAGGCAAAGACGGGAAGACGGGACATTTGAAGGCAACAAACAATGGGGCTACAGTATAAGGGTGTGAAACGCACCACACCTGTGTGCATGCACGCACACTCTTTTTGCACCTGTGTGTATCTTTGTGGTCTAATCTGCAGACGTTCTTGTTTTTAGTCTTCTCTCCAGTCCCCGGGGGCAGGGACATCTGTAGCGTGTGCTTCTATCTCACTCTGAACAACCATTTTTGCAAAGGTTCTCATGTATTCAGCTGGAAAGTTCGAGTATGGGCTTATAACGCCATCTTTGGGAGCTAAACACAGAAAGATGAGTAACTGCAGTTTTCCAAAGCAGGTTGTGATTAAAAGGGCAGAACATGCCATCTGCCATCGAAGAGAGGACTGGCTTTTAGTGCTGCCTCCTCTAAGTGTAGCTGTTTAAAGTGCACCTCTCTGCTAACCTGAAGGCGTGAGTCACGAACAATGCCACACCAGTTAATAATTATGATTAATAGGGTGGTATTTATTTAAAGGGGAAAAAACTTACAGATCACCGTCTGCGCAACCAGGAAGGGAGTCTAGTCGCCGGCGGAGCAGGAAGTGAAGAGAGCGAACGGAGGGAAATAGTCACCTTTTAAAGGGGGAGAGACCACGCCCCAATGGGCTGGTATCTCAGCAGCTATTGGTTGGAGGAGCGGAAGGACCTTCCGCAACACCTCCCCCTTCTGTTTAAGTAAGAGAGTTCTAAACCTACTACGAAATTATATACAATAGTACAAATATCCTATTCTAACTAGCTTAGGTCTTGTATAATAAATAACTTGGCCAAGTCATGAGAGAAAAGTAACTACATTTATAGTCTTCAACCCCATCGAAGATCTGAGAAGGGAAATAATGTTACCTGGGTAATTAGGAAGTTCAGTAAAACAACTTCCAAAACATGCAACAAGTCACAGAGATAGGCATTCTTCATATCTTTCAAAGATTACAGAATAGGACATTTAATGTTTTAATAACTTAGGACTTTTCATGACAATGAGACACTTTGCTCCTGGCAGCACCAATCTACTTCAGGAAGAAGATGGGCATTGAAGAGGATCCTTATGGAGTTTGATAGCCATTTGGGCAAGAAACTGCTCTTGCCTGGACTATTGCATAAACTGGACACAGAGAACCCGCAGAGAGAGGACTACTGAACTTGCCTAAAGGTGAGATGATCTTTCAGGGTTCCTGATTCATGAAGGAGTCTGCGAGACATTCTGCAGGACAAGCAGATAATGACTGCCTTTGAAATTTCCTGCTTTGTGGAAATGTCTGCTGGAAACTATGGGCCTGTAGGCCGAAGATGGATGCCCCAACGGTACAGAGGAACTTTGGGTGACTGTCCAGGCAGCAAGATGTCTATGTCATTTCTAGAGTTTAAAACTTGCTTTTTTTCTTGTTTGCTTAGGTAATATTGTATCTTTCTGGAGTCTTTGATGGAGTTAAGAATAGTTAGTTATAGCTATACTTTTCCTTAGTTATGATAAAGATTATTGTAATTTTTACTGATAACTGTTTTGTTATATGTAATTTTGCTATGTTAAAGTTAAAGCCTTCCTTTTTTTGTTTAAACAGAAAAAGGGGAAGTGATGTGGGAGTGTCATATATCAATCTATTGATTTCATTGGTTAAGTAATAAAGGAACTGCTTGGCCCTCATAGGTTAAAACATAGGTGGGAGGAGTAAACAGAACAGCATGCCAGGAGGAAGAGGAAGTGAGCTCAGACTCGACAGCTCTGCTCTTGAGAGCAGAGAAGCCATGCTCCAGTCTCACGGACAGACGTGAGCGATGAAGCTCCAATCCAAGATGGACGTAGGCTAGAATCTTCCCGGTAAGCGCACCTTGGGGTGCTTACACAGATGATTAGAAATGGACTTGTCCAGGTGAGAGAGTTAGCCGAGAAGAGGCTAGATAGAAATGGGCCAAGCAGTATTTAAATGAATACAGTTTGTGTGTTGTTATTTCGGGGCATAAGCTAGCCGAGCAGGCAGCCGGGGTGCTGGGGATGCAGCCCCGCGCTCCTATTTCAACACTAACCTGTCGCTCTCGTCCCTGCCACACTCCCCAGATGGCTTCTCTTTTGTATGGTTAAACAAACAGGGAGAAGGAACATTGTAGTAGGAAGCTGCTTGTTTGTTTTCCTGGCTGCCCAGAGTCCTGAAATAATCACACAGAAACTGTATTAACTAAATCACTGCTTGGCCAATTACTTAAGCATATTGCTAGCTAGCTCTTACATCCAGAATTAACCCATTTCCAGTATTTTATATTTTACCACGAGGTTCATGGCCTACCGGCAAGGTTCCAACATGTCTGTTTCCGGCGGTGGCTCCATGGCTTCTCCTTGACTCTGCCTCTTTTCTCCCAGCATTCAGTCTAGTTTTCCCCACCTAGCCAAGTTCTGCCCTGCTAGAGGTCCAAAGCAGTTTCTTTATTCATTAATGGTAATCACAGCACACAGAGGGAATCCCACATCAGAACACTTTATTTCTACTGGTGACCAAGTCAGAGTTGGGACGGTGGAGTATGAAACAAATCCAGTCCTCTGCTGTGCCTATTTCAATTGTGTGGGCATTGGTTGGTTAGGGCCGAGTCTCATGGAGACAGAGTGCACATGGGAGAAGTCAATAATCTGATCAGGAAACAAGGGTGAGGGTGTGTGACTCACCTTGGCAGGTGCTCAGTACTGACCCATCCTAGTGACTTTGAAGAGGGCCAGGAGCAGTGCTTAGAGACCAGAAGACTTGTAGTCAAGACAATAATGCCTTACAGAGCCAATGGGCAGTTAGTTACACAGCTGATGTACAAGCTACATCACCGAAGTAATTTAGCAGAGCTGGCCTGAAGGACCAGGGAGTAGAGAAGTCTGTCCTCACACTGCTTTTGGATAAATCCTACATAGTATTTTAAGTTTACTTATTCTTAGAAAAGGGACAACTGGCCCAGACTGGCACTTAGAAACAGACACAGTACATGAACCGCTGTCACCTCTGTTCTTTGTTGAAAACTCTGTTTCCTGAATTTACTTGGTATATTAGAAGTTCTTTAGAGAAATAGAACTAATCACACACACACGAGAAACACCTTACTAAGTCAGTTTACATTAAAGTAACAACAGCTGAGTTATACCTGAGAGGCCAATAACCCTGTAGCGGCTTGTTCCTTGAAGTTGGAGTTGTCTCACAGCAGCAGGAGGACAGCCTGGCAGTTTCTCAGTCCACAGACTGGGTGCATCTGTACTCTCCGTCTGGTACCAAAAACCTGGGGGGTTCCTGGGGGGGTCCCTGGAGAGTCACTGATCCTGAGTCTGGACACACGGGCTCTGATATCAGCAAAGGGCTCACTGCAGCAACAGGCCAAATCAACTCAGGATGAAGAGGAGAGCCAAGCTGGACTGCCAAAAGGTGTGGCCCATACTTGGGTGGGTCTTGGGCATCAATCAGGTAAGGCAATCAGTTCTGGGGCGGGGCCAACTCAGGTGATCCTAATTTGCATTGAGCGGCCACTGAAACCAACTGTAACACTTTGGTTTTATTTAGTTTTATTAGCACAGATCATCAGCATCATTACCTCAGGTAAAGTCTGCATAGCCCAGGCTGGCCCGAAACTCATTATGTAGTCCAAGACGGCTTTGCACTCATGGGCCTCCCAGAGCTAGAATTACAGCTGTGTACCAGCATGCTCCACTTAGCACAGATTGGTTTTGAACATTTTCTTCCAGGCCTCTGACTGTGGAAAAGCTAAAAGGCATGAGCCCTGGAAGCCAGGACACTCTGCTCCTGCCCTACAGAGCCTCCCTTGGGGAGCCCTGTACTACAGATGTCCTTTGCCCTGATTATCTCCCCTTGGTTTGGAGACTCTTGTTTTGGGAGTTAACAATCCTTAGGTGAGGAAGTGGTTGCCCCCAAGAGCCAGTGTCAGGCTACGGAGATAGCTCAGTGGGTAATGGCACTTGTCACCAAACCTGAGTTCATGACCCACATGCTGGAAGTGGAGAGCAGAGTCCTTGCAAGCTGTCCTCTGAGCTCCATGTATGCACCTGCATGCTTGTGAGGGTGCACACACACGCGCACACACAGCTTGAGGGAAGCAGTACAGTGGACCCTTGCCTACTGTCTTCTCAGACTTTTAATAAAAACTCTCAAAATCGAATAATGATTTGATGGGCAGAACTAGTTTTAATCTACTTCACTACAATGGTATTAAATGGGAAATAGAGAGAGGCTGAGGACTAAAAGACACTAAAAACACAACAAAAAACCCAATTTGCTTTATTTAATATCTCAAAATCACAATATCCAAACACTTACTATGGGGATGGTGGTTTCTTTTTAAAGACATTATTCTTTTGTTTTCTGACTGAATGAGATGTCTTGACCTACGTGGATGACCTTGTTGTTCCTGCATCCAGCTATCCAGCTCCGGTGTCCTGAGATGACAGGCGAGTGCCACCATGTACTCCATTTCATTGCTGCAGGGGATGAAACCCAGTGGTTTATACCTGCTAGGCAGGCACCAGTCAAATGAACTATGGCCCCTGGCCCCAAGCTCATCTTTAGGTTACCCTCCCGTGTCAGAGCTCATGTCTGGAGTCTTTCTTCTTTAACCTTCATCTACCCTCAGTCCCACAGGGTTAAGTACTCCACAGCCTGTATAGAAATGCCCTAGTCTTTGTCCAACCCTGTCCATTTGTAGACACCTTAAGGGAGGCTTCTGGAACAGGGTTTCTTCATGTTCCATCCACTTAAGCTTTTCCACTAAAAAGCAAGCATTCTCCTGTGGCTCTTGAGAGTATATTTCCTTTTTTCAAAAGTTGTTTGCTGCTGCTGTTTTCCTGTGTGGCGCTGGGGAATCAAACCCAAGCAAGACCATGCTAGGTGAAGCTCTTCCTTGGAGCCCCAGCCCTGCAAATGCTTTGCAACACACAAGACTATTGAAGAGCCACACAACGATTGAAGGTTCATTTTTATTTCTCTAGATGATTAAAACTTTTCAAGTTTCAATCACTCTACTGAAGTCACCTGGGTGTTGGTCTTGGAACATTCACTTCAGCATTTCTGCTGTTGAGGATATTTTTTCTTGCAGTATATAGTTTTTAGTACATATTCTTTCCTCTCAGTGATGACTGTCATGCCCTGGTAGACACTCCTCATTGTCTTCAGTGTTTACTGTTCCTTCTTTGACCTTTGAAATGTGTCCTTTTCACTTAATGAAGTTTGAGGTTTGCTCATTCTTATTTTCTTTCAAGTTTAAATTATCTAAACCATCCTGTTTGAGATATACTTCTCATACCATACAATGTGTCTACTTAAATTGAGTACATAATCACAAATGTCAACTTAAAAAAAAACCTTCCATCTTCCAGTGATCATAATCCCTTTCCATCTCTATAAATATCCCTTCCTAGACATTTCGTATAAGAGAAGCATAAATATGGCAACCTATAAAAGCTGGATTTTTCCTGCATTCAGCATGTTTTAGTGCTCATCTAATATTCCATCCCTCCCTATGGTCATATGTTTCACTGTCTGTATATTATCACTTTCTTTATCAGTCCATTCACAGATGGATATTTGGCTTTGTGAGCAATGCCGGACTCCAGGTAGAGCCTCCGTTCCATGATGGGAATGGAAATGAGAAAGGGATTTTCAGGAGCTTGGGGAGCTGCTTCAACCAATAAAGTGCTTGTCGTGCAAGCATGAGGGTCTGCATTCAGATGGCCAGCACTCATGTGAAATCTGGGCTTGGGGTATGCCTGTACCTCCTTGTTAAGCAAGGCAGGTGTGCCTGCGGCCTTGCTGTCCAGTCAGTGAAACCAAGGGCTCCCAGGGTCACACACAGACTTGGGCTCAACAGAAACAAAACTACGGTGGTGAGTGATGCAGGAAGACACCCAAAGACACTTCTGGTCACTAGATACGCTTCTGTCAGACATGCCAACCCTCATATATACAACACGTGACTCCACCCCAATTGAAAATGTAAAGGAATTCTAACCAAGAAACAAAGATATTTTTGCATTTTAGATAATCACTCTCGCATTCTGGTTAGAGGTCTGCCCCAAGAGAAAATGACTTGACCATAAACTGAAGCTAGAAGACGAGGACTGGATGGGTTGAGAGTTCACATTCTTTTATAAACTACCAGCAATGATTCTAAACAGTGTGAACCACAGTCTGGTTCATCTGCCAAAGAGATCTGCGATATCAACAGTCTTGGCACCAAGTTGGTTTGGGACAAGTTTTCCCAGGCTTGAGAGGGCAGACCACAGAGAAGACAGCAGTTGGCCTGTATAAAGAACTTGAGTATGCATGCAAGAGCCTGTAGTGATAGCTACACAAAACCTAAGCAACTGATCAGAGACAAACATGCTTCTTTATAAACAAACAGTTCAGATCCAAAAGACTCCAATACCTTAAGACATGCAACCTTTGGTTATGCTCTGTTACGTGGGGAAACAGATTACAGACCTTCAAAGTAGAGAGGCCACCTTGTGCATCTGGGTAGGTCTGTCCTAAATACAAGAGCTCTTTCAAAGCCACGGGTCTTCTCTGGCTGGGGAAAGGAAGCTATGGCAGGAAGAACCTAGGGTTTCAGTGTCTGAGCAGGACACAGGCAGTGCTGGAAGCAGGCCGTGTGGAAGCAGGAGGAATATATGCAGCTTCTAGAAGCAAACTGGCCATGAAGGAAATGAGGGTGGTCCTACTGCTGCTGCAAGGAGCCCTGCAGACCGGGGGACAGATGCTCTGGTCATGTGTTAGTACTTGGAGGAGCTTGGGAGAACAAATGTCTTTGGAGCCTCTGGGGAAGAGCCCACCTTGGCTCACAATCCTTCCTGGGCTTCTGCAGAGGACCCAGGTGAGCCACCCTGAATCAGGAAATGACACAAGCATGCAGTTTAAAGCCATTAAGCCTGTGGTGATCTTTTCTGGTAGCAGCAGTAAATTTAAACAAAAATGTGTTTAAAAAAAAAAAAAACAAGCATTCCAACGACATTCTTCACAGAAATAGACAACACAATCCTAACTCCATAAGGTACCCAAAGCACTGGTTACTTTTCTATTGCTGTGATAACACCATGCCCAGAAGCAGTGATGGAGGGAAGGTTTACTTTGGCTTATGGTTGCAGAGGGCTGGAGTTCATCATGGCGGGAGGCA
>JABTXL010000266.1:1320411-1379884 GCA_025134845.1 Neodon shergylaensis
TCCGCTATTCCACCGTCCGCTATTCCACCGTCCGCTATTCCACCGTCTGCTATTCCACCGTCTGCTATTTCAATGTCCGCTATTTCACTGTCCACTTTGCCTTCAGACCCGAAACTCCATGAAAGCAGGGATCATGTCATCTTTAGTTACTGTATCCCTAGTGGCCAAAATATAGAGGCACTTAAACATTATGAAATCAGACACGTGAAAATTAGAGAGGGCTCAGAGTTTAGGGAGCTAAAAGCTAGAAAACCAGATTCCTGCCACACCTGCTGTGCCGCCATCTCGACAGACCCAGTTCACTGTGCTTCTTCAGGGACCGCTAAGCATCAGCCTAAGCCCGGGGAAAAAAAGCTTTTTGGATGAGAGGAGCAAAAAACCGAATGTGAGAATAGACTGTGGCTGACAGTGCTGCCTTAATGCCGCTGTCACAGCTGGGTTAGACTCCCAAGAACTGACAGGCCAGGCACAGCAACAGCAGACAAGTAAGAGCACCAGGCAAAGATCAGGGAAGCAGCCTAGCCCTGCACACAGGCCCTGCCTCAAGGGCTTCCCAGGGCATTCACTGAACATGGTGAGGAAACTTCCCCATCAATCACAATCTCAATAAACCCGAGATCAGGCTTCAGTTCTTAGCATCAAGGTTTCCACATAAGTCTACACAGCAATTCTAACCCATACTACGTAGAACTGCCTCCCCAAACACAGGGGTAAACACACCCACTTGAAAACTCCAATTCAAAATGTTCAAACATCATAAACATTCTGAGTGCCAACACGACACTCAGATTCTGGAGCACCTAGGATTTCAGATTAGACATCCAGTCAGTGAAGTCTATGCAAGCACTGGGAAACTCTCAAGTTCTAAAACTGGAGGACTTCTGGTTCCATTTGGATTTGGGAAACTGAACTGGCCTCTTGTTTCACTAAAACACTGTTACTATCTTTTATCTAAACGCCTTTTTGCCATAGTGAATTAAAAGCCAAAGATGGCTGGATTTCTAATGATTTTTTTCACTACAATTCAATTACTAGGATATAAATTCAGAGTAAAGAGGCTCTAATCTGTAATGGATACCCAGTAATTTACTAGTATCCTTTTTAAAGAAGGCTAACCAGTGGCATCATCTCTACAAGCACCTACTTGGACCATGGTGAGGTATGAGCTCCTTCCATACTTACTCACAGACTGTTCCTGCCTACAGTCTGGTACTCAATGAACACAATGAAAGGAAGGCAGCACGGATCATGGAAGGTCACTGTAAGGGGCTACTGTCCTGGTTGAGAAGAGAGCTTCACCCAGAGTGGGAACAAGCCCACATCTCTCTAACAGGGACAGGATCACTGGGCTGCGTGGGCTGGGGCCATCTGCAGACAGCACAGAAATTCACAATGATGTCTGCTCTTCCCTCGGGCATAGCAGCAACCTGCCCATTGTGAGCTGCCAGGCAGTCTTTTCTTCCCTGCTCGATTCCAGTGGAAAACTAAAGGCACCAATGCCATCAAGAGATGCTGCTGGGTCACTCTGTACTGAGGATTCTGTCAGGAGGTTCCTGGCCTGAGGACACTTTCACTTGTGACTCGTCAGTACTTTCATCCTAAGTAATCAGGGGAGTACGGAGAACTTCTCACCATGACAAACAGCAGAGACTGCTTAAATAAATTAGGACATGTTCACATGACAGAGCACAATGCTGCTATTATTAAAAATCATGGTATAATACAAGGCTTTCCTGGTCCACACTTCTAGCATTTTGAGCTATTCCTGGCCTTTAAAAATTACATGTCAGTAGCCCCTCTTTCTCCAGTTGTAACCATCGAAAAGAAAAAAAAAAGTCTCGAAGAGCTAGAGAGATGGAGTTCACAACCATTGTACTCCAATTCTAGGGAATCTAATGCCTTTGTCTGGCCTCTTTGGGCACTAGTCCTGCATGTAGTATACTTACATATATGCAAGAAAACACTATACACATAAAATAAAAATAAATAAATCTTAAAGACAGTAACACCGGACCCTGTCTCCAAATGGAAGCATCCCCGAGGATGACTGATGAGGGGGGCTCAGCGTGACAGAACATACGCTGTAATCAGATAGACTAGGTGAGGCTCACTCTGCTACCGAGTGCAATTATAGGCAGGACTAAAAACCAGTCCTCCACACTGTAGCCTAAGCAACCCACACGCCAGTCATGAAGACCAAAACAAGGACACCTCATGTGCACAGGTGCATGCCTCTTTACGACAGTTTATCAGAATCAACCCTTAGCAACAGACTAAGGGATAATGTCTAGTTATTCAAATAAATCTCTTAAAGTTTGTAAAATTTCTCTTTAAGGAACTTAACAATACTTCTGTTAAAAATTTACTAGAAACATTTATTTTAAACCCTACCCATGTCAATTTAAAATCTTTTAAATGCTTGAGAAAACAGGGGTTCTAGTAAGGCAAACCATTCTCTCCTTGACAGAGGGCCTCTAACCCAACCTAAACACTCCCAAAGCATTGACATGGTCCCCAGACCCCAGATGTGTAGGGGGGCGAGCAGGACAGGCGCCACTGTTTGAGTCTTCAGATAAAGGCACAGGTCCGTGAAGCTAAGCAATTCCTAAAGAAAAGTTCAAGTGATCAGGCTTATTTTACATTAATTTTTAAAGATTATTAATTTATGCATTTTGGGGTTTGTTTGCTGGGTTTTTTTTTTTTTTGGTTTTTCGAGACAGGGTTTCTCTGTGACTTTGGAGCCTGTCCTGGAACTAGCTCTGTAGACCAGGCTGGTCTCGAACTCACTGAGATCCGCCTGCCTCTGCCTCCCAAGTGCTGGGATTAAAGGCGTGCGCCACAACCGCCCAGCTTGCTGTTTGTTTTTTGAGACATGGTTTCTCTGTGTGGCTCTGGCTGTCCTGGAAATCACTCTATAGGTCAGGCTGATCTTGAACTCAGAGATCCACGAGCATCTGCCTCCCAAGCGCTGGGATTAAAGGCATGCGATACCACCCTCCTGGCTTAAGATTTATTTTTTTTATTTTCTATGAATGAGTGTTTTGCCTGCCTGTGTATACATCCATCAGGTGACTATTGAAGAGGGCATGATCCCCTGGAACTGGAGTTATGGATGGTTGTGAGACACCATCTGAGTCCTCTGCCACAGCAAAGGGCTCTTTCTCAGTGAGCCATCTCTCCTCCCCCGTGGAACAGTAAGGCTTAAAGCTGAGGATATGGGAACTAGGGTTTGGTCTGCAAGCTTCCCAGTCAATGTTTCCCAGTGTGAAAGCTTGGAATTTGGTGATCTGTGTTTCCTGAATTCATCCTCAGCTGCCTCAGCAGAGTAAACATGCCGAGGTAGAGGCTTCAGCCAGGTTAAGAACAGTAGTGCTCCAAGGCTAAACATGTTCAAGTCACAGCCGTAACTTATGAGCCACTCATTAAAGGAGACAGAGGATTATGGGAAGTAACAGAGAACACAACAAAGAGTCAAAGACCTGCATCCTCAGCCTTAGGGATGGTGGCACCTAAGGGTGTTCAGGCTTTTCAAGGACTGGTAACTTGATTTTTATGAGACTATATGAACATAAATAATCATCTCAGATATTCTTACAACTTAGAAATCCCTGGCATTCTGAGACTAGATGATTGCATAAATGCCTCAGAAAGTATGGTGGTCTAGCTCAATGTTCTCAAATTTGTGTTGCTTGCAGCTGACCTTGCTTCGCAGTTTTTCTTCTTTCTGTAATGACACAAGCTCTTGCCGTGCTTCTCTTTCTCCCTGAGTTCGGCTTGACAAGATCTGCTTTTTATGGATAACACCAGCATAAAAAGAAAACCAGTGACAGGGTTATTAACGCCCACTAACTCCGTCAGCTAAAACTGAAAACTGCTGCTGAGATGGTGAGCAATGGCCCCTGTCCAGGCAGAGAGACGGCTCACTAGAGGACCCAGGAACTCCACAACAGGCAGCTCTGCTCCAGCAGTCTGAACTGCCCCAGGATACAGCAAAACTTAAATCTGAGTTAACAGATGCAATACCTTTTATCTTTAAATGCCAATTTCTCTAGTTCACATCTCCAAATTATATCATCTTCTGTTTTATTGAAGAACATCAATTTCACCTTCCTTAAAAGGAAAAAAGAAAAACTCATTAAATGTAAGCCATTATTAGATTTAAAATATGCACAAGTGGAGATGTCCGAAGGAACTTGGTGACTGCTTTTAGGTAGCCCAAATTATATAGAAACATGAGATGAGACAGAGGAAGCCAGCAATACAGTCAGTAGGAGGAGCAGAGCAACATGGCAAGTGAGGCTCTGAGAGCAGACGAACTACCTACCACGGACAATGAATGCCTTGCACTAAAGCCTCCTGAGTAACAGTAATCAGAGAGAAGGGAACGTACCTGAGACTGGACATGCAAGTCAAAGCGTAGTTCAGCACATTAACCATTGGTGTGAAGCCTGTTCCAGCTGCCAATAAAAACAGATCTTCTACTTCCTGGAGTTTAGATAGTTTAAAATTGCCCTCGGGACTGCTTACAGAAACAAAATCTCCTAAACAAACAAATGAAATAAATAAAATCAGAAACCCAAACAATACAAAAAAGCAGGAAGGGAAACAGAGACAGAGCACTGATGAGTGATAGGATGGACATTTGACCCGTGAATGCCACATCAGTCTCTACAGAGCCTGAGAGGAGTTCCAGAGGCAATCATCAGATATCCAAATATGTCGGGATTTTATGGCGATAATCAGACTAAGGAGTAAATAATACAAGGTAGGAGGGGAAGAGATATTTGCTATTTACACACTGGTTAGTAACCACGGGGCCCAGCTGGGCAGGAGAGACGGGAAACAAATGTATAACGGAGACTGACATTGGAAGTGCCATGACTTCTCCAGTAAGATGTGAAAAGATCTGTCAGCTGAAACGAGAAGAGCTATCATGAGCGTAATTCCTATGAAAACAGCAAGATCAGAAGGCAACTGTTGTTGGGCAGTTGCCTAGCTTCTGTGGGGGTCGGCTGACAGGACTGTCCACACCTCTCATACAAGAACACCGCCACCAGGGTACATTCAGAAATCTCCAACATAACTTGAAAAATAAAAAACAAAACTGTTCCTTATCTTAAAGTTATTTAAATACTGTGTCTTAAAATGTTTGGGTTCTTATAATTTCTTCAGTTTTACACAAGACAGTACTAACAGTCTAAGGAACAATCACACTACAGGATTCTAAAGTGCCTTTCAGAAGTAACATAAAAACTTCACTGACAGTCCACCCTGCGGCCCCACTGTGAGCTGATGCTGACAGAGAAAGAGAAAGAACATTTTTGCCATTAAGGCAAAATGAATCAAAAGGAGGTAGGGAAAAATGAGAAAGCACAGAGAAAGGGTCAGAAACAAGAAGGAAAGATTTCGCATGTTCAGAGACATTATAATCTGTTATCCAGTCTTTCCAGGTTCATTTCCTGATAGCCTAGTATGTGCCAACTGTCAAGCTAGGTCCTGGAAATAAGACTTTCTACCTGTAAATGTCAATCTTACAAACAATCGGTGTGCTCCTCTTAAAACAGAGCATGAGCAAGTGATTCCAAGAAGGAGGGCTTCATAATGGAAGTGGCCATCTGTCGAGTCTTTGCAAAGGAAGGGCTGATGGATATTCTAGATGAGGGTCCTATAGGAACCTAAGAATGAGGATACCAAACACAAAAGCTAGAGCCTAGCAGCCCTTGTAAGCCCTGCAGGGAGCTGAGCAGTACAGGTAAAGAAGACCTGCTAGAGGCTTCAAAGGTGGGGAGAAAAGTGAGTCTATTCTCAGAGGAACTGGAGAAGCTGCTGGGATATGCACGAAGAGAAAGACACCAGTTAGAGCCGTGTGAGAGATTAGTTAGGGGACAAAATGGAAAGGATGGAGGCTTGCTTTCAGAGCACAGGGTTGGGAGGAAAGATGACAGCAAACCTTGTGGCTGACTGGATTGGGGGAATGAGCAAGTCTCCAGAGCAGGGCAGAGGTGAAGAGAGATGCTGCAAATGATAAAGATGGAGGACATGGAGTACCAGACAAAGAGAAGACAAGCTGAGTTTAAGGTGCATAACAGACTCCCACACGGAGATCACAGAGGATCACTCACTGATTCAATCTACAGTACAAACAAGGCTACAAATCAACATTACTAACCAATCTGAAGACGATCAAGCTCTGGTGTGAAGAGTCCATCAGGATAGATTTTGATCAGAAAGTAGATGTATTTATTTGGGGGAGGAGCTGGTTCTCTAAAGCCTGAGAGTAAGGAGGCAGACACGGGTGTGTATGGCTTTACTATTTCTGCACCTGGAAAAAAAAATCAAAACAAAGAAAAGTGTAATACTTAAAAATCTCTTAATGAAGATAAAACATAAAAATTTATGATGCTATCAGTGTATGTTTAAAACTAATGTATATACACCTTTAATGAGATGCTCCACATCCATGTTTCAATTCAAGGATATAATCTTAACAAACCAATGCTTAATCATTATACAGACTTTTTGTAAAATTTTTGTAAAACTAAGTATGGTCTATAATAATGAATCCAGACAGACATATAACTTGTGAAGCAGGCCACAATAAAATGGCATCAAAGTTTTCCATGGAGATGTAATAATAAAGACAGACCAATTCCAATATAAACCACACACTTAGCAACAGTTAGTGGTCAACAATGAGAGCACTAGAGAAGGAAAAGGAGGCATTTCAGTTCTAATTTTATATATTTTGGATTGTTTTAATGTTCTAAAATTATTATTTTGGCAGCTGAAAGAAAGGAATGATAATCTAATTATGTCATGGAAAGTTTTATTTGTAAAAGTAAAATAATTTGATCAAGTGCTAAAGAAGAGTCATGAAACATTTGAAAGACCACAATTTCATCCGTGGCTCTCATTATTTCCTATGTAACTAAAAGCTCACTGGCTGAGAGCCATGCTAAGGGAGACAGCAGCTCCTGGCGGCAGTCTGCACTAGTGATGATGAAGAGCCTCATGGCACCATCACGGAAGAACACCTACACCAAGTCCCAGCAAGGAGTCTATAAGACAAACACAGACTGAAGTAAGGAGCCTGCAGCTTCAAGAGGCCAAGAAATGTTGGCTATCAGTAAGAACTGGAGTAACTGAAATAGGTAAATGAAGAGATTTAGGACGAAATGAGGGAAAAATAATCCACACAGCAAGGAACACAGTTTTGAACACCTTGAACTGGTAGCATACATAAGGAAACTATGTGCAATTATTCACTTGTTTTGAGTTTTATAGACTCAATCTCTTGGGTGGCACAGCCCTTGGGAGATACCAAGGACACAGGTCTGTTTCTAGTGATACTCCCTGTGGGGACCACTGTGTGCTCACTCCCTGTCCAGGTCATCAGTAGCAAAGCCACAGTCCTCACACCCCTGCAGCCACAGACCCAGAGGCTTCTTGACATTAAAGCCAGGTGTCCAAAAGGGCCAGTAACTTAGACGACTGTACAAAATAACATGTCCCCCACTCCACCCCACCGTGGCTCTAATCCCCTTACCTGTGACACTGAGCTTGAGGTAAACATGGTGCCCAACTGGCACCTGAAGGTGAGTACTTGGAGGCAGCATCAGACAGAAAAGCCTTGTATCATGAGTAACATCTTCCTTGGAAATCAGCTGGCACCTTCTGTAGGACAAGCCTAGAAGGCAACACGAGTAGGTCACTAGTGGAACCCACTCTGCTCTTCCAGAACTCCAGTCTCATTACCGTGCACACAGCTCTAAAGCTCAGTAACTTCACAAGCCTATTGTATTCTAAGATATCTTGTAAAACATGTGAACACATCTGTAATTTGAAAATGGAGAATTAATAAGTCTAATAAAATGAGTGTTATCTCTTCATACCTGTGACAGCACATTAAAAACATGTCTCAAGAAATTAAAACCCAATTTCTTCTTATACATATTTTGTAAGCAACTCCATATTTTAGGCTTTATATTTATAATGATATTGATTTTTTTTATTTTATTTTTTTGGTTTTTCGAGACAGGGTTTCTCTGTGGTTTTGGAGCCTGTCCTGGAACTAGCTCTTGTAGACCAGGCTGGTCTCGAACTCACAGAGATCCGCCTGCCTCTGCCTACCGAGTGCTAGGATTAAAGGCGTGCGCCACCACCGCCCGGCTATAATGATATTGATTGTACATATAAAAATATTTGATAAAGATGGTTACATTCTCAAGCTTTTTTTTCTTTCCCAATGAAAAGGTTTTAAAAGTTGAGTACTTGGGATTTAACAGTACTATCACTGTCAAGTAGGCTAACACCACACTCTGATGAAAGAAAACCATGTTATTTCCTTAAGCGCCTTCCGGCCATTTGAATTTCTTCTGTTGAGAATTCTCTGCTTAGTTCTGTACCCCATTTTTAAATTGGATTATTTAGAATTTTGATGTCGAATTCCTTGAGTTCCTTTTTTTTAATGTTTCTTTCGGCTTTATTATTTTTTATGTATCTGAAAATAAAACTGGAAAGACATTTCAGCTAGAGAAAAGCAGTATTGTTCAATAAAGCATTTTATGTGCCATGAGTACTTATATGACTTTCTTTATATTTATGAAGAATAGACAGGAGGATGTTTGTGAACAGACTAATAATTATGATCAAATGATGGCAAGGCAAGGAAGGGAATATCACAAAGCCCATGTGCTTGGAATCTCTCGTTCCTGTCTGTAGAGGAGCATGTTTCCTAAAACGAAGCAAAAACATTCCTGAAATCCAGAAGACACACTTTCATAAACTAGAGAGGAATAAGCCATTTTATTATTTTTTAAACACTCTTCTTTTATTTTACATACTAATCCCAGTTACCTCTCCCTCCCTGTTTTCTTCTTCCCTTCACCTCCCCATTCAGTCCTCAGAGAGGGTGAGGCCGTCCATGGAAAATCACCAAAGTCTGTCACATCACTGACACAGGAATATTTTATGGTCATCTTGTACACAGGAATTTGCTGCATTCAACTGATATTTCTAGCTCTTTTTTTGATTTGGTAGGTGAGGGCTTTTCTATTTTTATGACTCTCAGTAAGACAGAAACTTCTAGTTCTGTGGTTGTATAAAAGAAATCCATAAATGAACAATTGAGTGGAATAGACAATTCACAAAAGAAGTTCAACTGACTTAAGAGCACACACATATTTTTAACATCAGAAGCAAAGTGCAAAGAAAACACACATACACACACACACTCACACACACAAACACACTCACAGACACAAATACACACACAAACTCACACAGACACACATAGACACAAACACACTCACAGACACAAATACACACACAAACTCACACAAACACACATAGACACAAACACACTCACAGACACACACAAACACACACACAAACTCACATAGACACAAACATACACACAAACTCACACACACTCATAGACACACATAAACATAGACACAAACACAGACTCTCTCTCTCTCTCTCTCTCTCACACACACACACACACATTAGTATTGGACTTCATCCTTCCCTGCTTTCACTGATATTTCATGTCACAGTCATTTTCAATGAATAAGATTGATTCTCAATATAGATTTTCTTTGCATTTTGTGCCTTGAGTTCCTTATATATTTTGGAGATCAGTCCTTTGATGGCCACTGGCGTTGGTGAAGATCTTTTCCTATTAAGTATGCTGCCTTTTTGTCTTACTGACTGTGTCCTTTGCTTTATAGAAGCTTCTCAGTTTCAGGGGTCCCATTTATTTATTGCTGCTCTCAGTGACTGTGATAGTGGGGTTACATTTACGAAGTAGTCTCCTGTGCCTATGCATTGAAGACTACTTCCTACTTTCTTTTCTATCAGGTTCAATGTGGTCAGATTTATATTGAGGTCTTTAATCTATTTGGACTTGAGTTTGTGCATAGGGATAAATATGGATCTATTTTCATTCTTCTACATGTTGACATCCAGTTATGCCAGCACCATTTGTTGAAGATGCTTTTTTCCCCATTGTATAATTTTAGCTTCTTTGTCAAAAATCAAGTGTTCATAGGTATGTGAATTAATATCCGGGTCTTCAATTCAATTGCATTGGTCAACCTCTCTGTTTTTATGCCAATACCAAGCTGTTTTCATTACTGTAATGACATCAGCTCTGTAATAGAGCTTGATGTCAGGGATGGTGATGGCTCCAGAAGTTCCTTTATTGTTCAGGATTTTTTGGCTATCCTGAGTTTTTTGTTTTTCCATATGAAGTTGATTATTGTTCTTTCAAGGTCTGTAAAGAATTGTGTTGGGATTTTGATGGGGATTGCATTGAATCTACAGAATGCTTTTGGTAGGATTGCCTTTTTTTTTAATGTTGATCCTACCTATCCAAGATATTTTTGTTATTTGTGGTTATTGGGAAAGGTGATGTTTCACCATCATGGAAATGCAAATCAAAACAACTCTGAAATAACATTTTACACCAGTCAGAATAGCTAAGATCAAAAATACCAATGATTGCTTATGCTGGAGAGGATGTGAAGCAAGGAGAACACTCCTCCATTGCTGGTGGGAATGCAAACTTATACAAGCACTTTGGAAATCAGTATGGCAGTTTCTCAGAAAATTGGGAATCAACCTATCTCAAGATCCATCAATACCACTCTTGGGCATATACTCATAAGATGTTCAATCATACTACAAAGACATTTGTTCAACTATGTTCACAGCAGCATTATTTGTAATAGCCAGAACCTGGAAACAACCTAGATGCCCTAAACCGAAGAATGAACAAAGAAAACGTGGCACATTTACACATTAGAGTACTACTCAGCGGTAAAAAAACAATGACATCTTGAATTTTTCATGCAAATGTATGGAAATAGAAAACACTATCCTGAGTGAGGTAACCTAGACCCAAAGAGGTGAATATGGTATGTACTCACTCATAAGTGGATACTACCTATAAACAAAGGATATTGTGCCTATAGTCCATGATCCTAGAGAAGCTAAGTAATAAGGTGAACCCTAAGAAAAACATATAGATCTACCTGGAAAGTCAAAATAGACAAGATTGCCTGACAAAATTGGGAGCATGGGGGTGGAGGGAGTAGGAAGAGTGGAAGAAAAGGGGAGAGAGAAGAAGAGGGGGGAGGAGAACTTGAGGGAATGGGATAGTCAGATGAAGGAAGGACAGAGATGAGAGCAAGGATTGAGGGAGCCATTATGGGGTTAGCAAAAAACCTGGCTCTAGAGAAATTCCCAGGAATCCACAAGGATGACCCCAGCTAAGACCCTAAGCAATAGGGGAGAGGGGGCCCGAACTGACCTTGCCCTGTAATTAGACTGATGAATATCTCAAATATCATCATAGAACCTTCATTCAACAACTGATGGAAACAGAGGCAGAGACCTACATCAGAGCACTGGGCTGAGCTCCCAAAGTTCAGTTGGAGAGTGGGAGGAGTGAGAATATGAGCAAAGTGGGTCAAGACCATGATGGCGACACCCACTGAAACAGTTTACCTGAGCTCACCAACTCCAGCCAGACAGGGAAGGAGCCAGCATAGGTCCAACTGGTCCCTGTGAATGTGGGTGACAGTTGTATGGCTGGGCAGACTGCGGGAGCCACTGGCAGTGGCACCAGGATTTATCCCTATGGCTTCTACTGGCTTTTTGGGACCCTATCCTCTTTGGATGGATACCTTCTTCAGCCTAGATATAGCAGGGAGGGCCTTGGGTCTTCCGCAGAGCAATGTGTCTTACCCTCTCTGAGGAGTAGATAAGGGTGGGGGTGGGGGATTGCGGAGGAAATTTGAGGAGGGGAGGAAGTGGGAACTTGGATTAGATGTATAATGAAAAAATATAGTTTGTTTTCCTTTAAAAAATATAAAAAACATAATAAAATCACACCCCATTTTAAAAAAAGAAAAATGTATGTTATTCTATGCTTCTATATATGAATTGTACATGCATATGAATCATAAAGCATCCTGCCTAAATGACTAAGCAAGAAAGAACCTTTTACTAAGTGACAGCTGAAAACTGTAAGTTTATGACATATACTGACTTCTGTAAAAGGAAGCAAGAATTTCTGTAAATACTAGAAACACTATACTACACAAAACAATTACCATATATTGGAAGGATTTATTATAAAAATTCTAAAACATTGTCATTTATAAATTCTATTGAGTATAAATATACCCCCAAAGACTGATAATGGCTTATCTCCTCTCTCAGAAAATAGCACTTACAGAACCAGAATCGCTCAGTAATATATTCATTCTAATTACTTTTTCCTCTCTTTCCCTCTGATTAATCTAACAGTATGTAACTTGGTACAGAAAAAATTTACTCCAGATCACAGGAAGTAAAGGGCCTCCAAACTAGCGATCAGTGTTTACAGGAAAACTAGAATTCATATACAACAGTTTGTTCTCAACCTGTGGGTTGTGACCCCTTTATGGTTGAATGATCCTATCACAGGGGTTACCTAAAGCCATTGGAAAACACAGATATTTATAATTCATAACAGTAACAAAATTATAGTTATAAAGTAACAATGAAAATAATGTTATGGCTGAGATCACCAAAGTACTGCTGCATTGCAATGGTTGAGAATCACTACCCTACCACTTCCTGGGCCCCATGTTGAGAATACAACCAAAAACTAAGATGGTTTATGGCCAAATAGTAAAATATTATACATCAGTCAAAACTGTCACATGTAATGTGTTCTGTATTGCATCTTGAAAACATATGCCTTCATAATATCCAAGAAGGTTGGGCATTCTTAAGCTCCTAAGAGTATCACATATTGAAATAGCTGAGGCCTACAGCCCAATTCTTGCCTTTTTTGTCTTCACCCTCATCTGTCACCAAGTGAGGTTTACACAAGGATGGACAAATGAACTCATCCACGTTCTTCCAACAACAGTCCTGGGTATTCCTTGGATAAAACTAGATTTTGGTTTTATTCCATGCTTTTTCAGACCCAGGCCAGCTGGCCTTGGTGAGTTCCTGATAGAACATCCCCATTGTCTCAGTGTGTGGGTGCACCCCTCGCGATCCTGAGTTCCTTGCTCGTGCTCTCTCTCCTTCTGCTCCTGATTTGGACCTTGGGATTTCAGTTCGGTGCTCCAATGTGGGTCTCTGTCTCTGTCTCTGTCTCTGTCTCTGTCTCCTTTCATCGCCTGATGAAGGTTAAAATCCAGGAGGACGCCTATATGTTTTTCTTTGGGTTCACCTTCTTATTTAGCTTCTCTAGGATCACGAATTATAGGCTCAATGTCCTTTATTTATGGCTAGAAACCAATTATGAGTGAGTACATCCCATGTTCCTCTTTTTGGGTCTGGCTTACCTCACTCAGGATAGTGTTTTCGATTTCCATCATTTTACATGCAAAATTCAAGAAGTCATCGTTTTTTACTGCTGAGTAGTACTCTAATATGTATATATTCCATACTTTCTTCATCTATTCTTCCATTGAAGGGCATCTAGGTTGTTTCCAGGTTCTGGCTATTACAAACAATGCTGCTATGAACATAGTTGACCATATACTTTTATTGTATGATAGGGCATCTCTTGGGTATATTCCCAAGAGTGGTATTGTTGGGTCCAGGGGTAGGTTGATCCCGAATTAGCTGAACATAGCGGACAATGAGGACTACTGAGAACTCAAGAACAATGGCATTGGATTTTGATCCTACTGCACGTACTGGCTTTGTGGGAGCCTAGGCAGTTTGGATGCTCACCTTACTAGACCTGGATGGAGGTGGGTGGTCCTTGGACTTACCACAGGGCAGGGAACCCTGATTGCTCTTCGGGCTGACGAGGGAGGGGGACTTGATTGGGGAAGGGGGAGGGAAATGGGAGGCGGTGGCGAGGAGGAGGCAGAAATCTATTAAAGATTTAATAAATAAATTAAATTTATTTATTAAAAATAAATAAATAAAAGAAAAAAAAACTAGATTTTGAGCCATTGGGCAGGGAATTTTGAGGTTTCAAATCTTGGAAGAATGGTGTTGAAGAACAGAAGGCAGAGTCTAGGAACATATATCTTATCCTTATACATTCCTCCTAGGCGGGGAAGCAGCAACTAACTGGAAACTAACTGGAATGCCTTAGGCACTCCCCGAGTGAGAAACCCTGGGCGGGTGCCTTCCTTTCCTGCCTAGCCTAAAGGCCACAGTGCTTCCCTCTAAATATGTACTGCGCATAGTACATGTCATCCTGACTTCACTGATGGATGAAAACTATTCGTCTTTTGACTTGCCAATTTCTACACCCGCCACAATGGATTTGCTACAGTAACAGAGCAGGGGGTTCTTACTTAGGCATTGTCTTGTCAGCTCCTATTAGTATTGTTCTGATTTCATAGTCAGGGAATTCTCATAGAAGGGGAAGCAGGACAGCAAGATGCCAAAGCATATCCAAGTTACCTGCAAGCAACAGTTTTTTGCAAGCTAAGCAGAGCAGACAGCTTAGAGAGTAAAATATGGTGAAACATTTACTGCTGGTCACAGAATTTAC
Source organism: Neodon shergylaensis (assembly GCA_025134845.1). Lineage (NCBI taxonomy): Eukaryota > Metazoa > Chordata > Mammalia > Rodentia > Cricetidae > Neodon > Neodon shergylaensis. Next base: position 1,334,933 of record JABTXL010000266.1, read on the forward strand.
TCATTTCTAGTAACTATGAGTGCTTTCTAAGGTGACAGACAAACATGGATGCACAAGCAAGGGCTGGGGAGGTGACAGTGGCTCTTTGTGTAGTTGCAGTGTGCAGGCCCACGGAACACCTGAGAGAAATGACGGCTCGCCATGTTCTAGCAAACATCCTTACAGGCACACGCTCCTTTATACACGTGACTGTCAGCAGCTAAGAAGCCCTGGTGAAACTAAAACTAACATTCAATATTAGCACTTGCATATATATAATTCAACCTGAATTTAAGGGGTGTGCGTGTGTGCGTGTGTGTGTATACACAAGTGTTAACCTAAAAGCTTACTCATGAATGTTGACATATCAAAATTATGACGTTATTAAAAAATGTCATTTTTAATGTCATTTTTTCTTCTTTTAAGACCAATTTTCTGGGTTGTTTATTGATAGATCTTTAAAACGTCCCTTATTCAGGTATTAAATTCTATATTACAGGAAAATCAAATAAAACATGAGATTAGGACTAGAAAAAAAATAATGATTTCTCAATGTGTCCACACATACAGGCACACACATGTGCACACATACATACAACTATTCATTCATACTCTTCATTCTGGGGAGGAAAAATGCAGTCAAGCACAACACAGCCTCTGCATTTGGAGCAAAGGCAAACAACAGCACAGTTTCCGGTCTCTGACTCCTGTGTTTGACCGCATCTGAATCTTCGGCGGCAATAACAATTTGCCATGAGAACACATTGGTTTTCAACTTACACCATTGTTTTCAAACTAAAATTTCAAACTAAAACCTAAAAAACATACTGATCTTAAAAAGTCAATAATGTTATTAAGACACATCAAAAACCTAGGAACCATATGGCAGTTGATTGTAAATGCAAAGCAAATCAACAATACACTGGTGAGGTAAGAATTCTCACTACAGTTTAGGTCATGATTTAAGAAAGGGAAAGGAAAAATTGTCTTTGCTCATTTGTCAAAGAAAATGGGTGCCTAAACACCGAGCTATTTCCAAAGCAGGAAATCTACTGTGTACCACTCCCGACTCCAATGTCAGCAAGAACATGGCTGATTTCCTTTACTTTTTCTTAAATTCAAGATTTCTTTTTAAATGGTGGCTCAGGACTAAAAGAAACTTATAGCGCAGAAAGCCTCGGGAAATTACAGGGTAAGCAGTTCAATGACGGTCATTCTATCTTCATATGACAAGGGCATTTGTTCAACTATGTTCATAGCAGCATTATTTGTAATAGCCAGAACCTGGAAACAACCTAGATGCCCTTCAATGGAAGAATGGATGAAGAAAGTGTGGAATATATACACATTAGAGTACTACGCTGCGGTAAAAAACAATGACTTCTCGAATTTTGCATGCAAATGGATGGAAATAGAAAACACTATCCTGAGTGAGGTAACCCAGACACAAAAGGATGAACATGGGATGTACTCACTCATAATTGGTTTCTAGCCATAAATAAAGGTCATTGAGTCTACAATTTGATATCCTAAAGAAGCTAAATAAGAAGGTGAACCCAAAGAAAAACATATAGCTATCCTCCTGGTTATGGGAAGTAGACAAGAATGCCGGGCAAAAAATTGGGATCTTGGGGGTGGGGTGGGAGGGGGATAAGGGGAGATGGGGAGAGAAAAGGGAGAAGGGGAGGATGGGGGGAACTTGGGGAAACAGGATGATTGGGATAAAGGAAGGCTGGATAGGGGAGCAGGGAAGCACATTTCTTAATTAAGGGAGCCATCTTAGGGTTGGCAAGACACTTGGACCTAGAGGGGCTCCCAGGTGCCCAGGGAGATGTCCCCAGTTAGTTCCTGGGGCAGGGAACCTGAAATGACCCTATCCTATAGCCATACTGATGAATATCTTGCATATCACCATAGAACCTTCATCTGGTGATGGATGGAGATAGAGACAGAGACCCACACTGGAGCACCGGACTGAGCTCCCAGTGTCATTCTATCTTCAAATGGAGGTCAGCCTTGGTTTTCAGAATCACTGATTTTTGACTAGGCTTTTATCTGGCGGCCTAGGACTCCTCTATCACTAGGAGCGGATAATCCTGGGCAACAGGCTCTGTTCTCTTTTCAGGTGGCAGTGTCCCACCCCGTTCTCTGCTGGATCTTTACATTAGGCCACGTCTTCTGTGTTCTTCCCCTACCTAATACCACAAGGCTCACAGCACACTGCTATGGCAAAATCAAATTGCTTTAAAGTGTCCCTCATAATCTTAAATCTTAAAGATTTCCCCTCTATAACCTGTACAGTGCCTGGCACAAAACAGCTGGCAAGGATGTGCAGCTTTCCCCCAAACATCTCCTGAAGATTGCTGCTTTTGTGAAAGCTATGGATTCCACTTCCAAAACACCTGAAGTCCACCTTCTGTAGGTAGTTACTCGATATCAAATTTACCTGCCTTTTCATGTAAGGCTCCCTTAAAGTGTGCTGTGTTTGGTCTGCATAACTCACCCTAGTAGGCTTGTTTCTCCATTTTATGTTTGTTATATGTTCTTGTTCCTTCCTGGGAACATAATTTCTGCTTTTGTTTCATAGCACAGTGCTAAATCAGTCTTCAACATATGACATCACTCAAAAAAACAGGATGTCTGATTGAAACACAAATTACCCATAAATGTATATTTATAATGAGAAATAATAAAAAAGATACTGGCCTTCTCCAGTTTCTGACACAGAGCGACAGCCATGGGAAGTTGGCCTTCACTCTAGTTCTCGAAGTCTTTGTAATTTCCCAGGGATGGGTATGGCTGATACAGAACTGCAAATCACTTGAATGCCCAGCGTGACAGGATCTTTGTTCTAAGGAGGTGACTCTTAGTAGATTCTGTACAGACTCGGGATGGGGCCCGAATGCTGAACTATAATGGTCAGTGATGTATAACAGGAACCTCCAGGACAGAGTTCAGAAAGTCTAACATTTGCTGGACACATGGGATGCCTGGGGAGCGGCATAGCTACAGATGGCATAGAAGCTCTACACTTCTCACAATCCTCTGTGTCCTTTATAATAAATGCATGAGTACAATGCTTGTCTGAGTTCTGCAAAACACTCTAGCACATTTTTTTTTAACCCAAGGTGGGGGTAGTGAAAACTCTAATGTTGGTTTACTAAAAGTACAGAACCTGGGAACTATGATGGGCACCAGAAGTTTGGGAAGTTCACGGAACCAAGCCCTTAACTATGGGGTCTGCACTAGCCTCTACTTAGTATCAGGATACCCAACTGGAATCACTAGGTAATTAATTATTGGTGGGGTGAAACTCCCACACATTTTTAGTTCTATATTGAATCATGAGAGTAGAAGTTATTTTGAAATTTCCATAGCTTGTAATAACTTCAAAAATTAAAAGATGCTTAGTTGAATACAAAGAGTTACCATCTGAACCCACTAAATGACTGCAACAGACTGCACATACATGCTTGGTTGCTTAGGTCATACATCTACAAGGACAGAAAGAACAGGAGGGATGAAAATAAATGCTGGGATTCCTGGGAATGTCCCTAGTGCCAGGTTTCTCACTACCCTCATAATGGCTCCCTCAATCAAGACGTCTCTTTCCTTGTTCTCCCTCTGTCCTTTTTTCCCATCTCAGCTGCCCCAGCTAAGACCCTAAGCAATAGTGGAGAGGGAACCTGAATTGGCCTTCCCCTGTAATCAGATTGATGACTACCTTAATTGTCATCATAGAAATTCTATCCAGCAACGGAAGCAGATGCAGAGATCCACAGTTAGCACTGGGCTGAGCTCCCAGAGTCCAGTCAAAGAGAGGGAGGATGGATATGAGCAAAGGCATCAAGACCATGATGGGGAAACCCACAGCTCACTGACTCCAGACTGACGGGAGGGGGGGTGGCTGCATAGGCCCAAAGTAGGCCCTCTGAATGTGGGTGACAGATATATGGCTGGGGCATCTGTGGGACCACTGGCAGTGGGACGGACCAGGATTTATCCCTAATGCTTAAACTGACTTTTTGGAGCCCATTCTCTTTGGAGGGATACCCTGCTCAGCCTTGATATGGTGGGAGAGCCTTGGTCCTGCCTCAAAGTGATGTGCCAGACTTTGTTGACTCCCATGGGAAGCCTCACCGTCTCTAAGGAGTGGATGGGGGGTGGGGTGCATGAAAGGTGCAGGCAGTGGGAGGAGGAGAGGGAGAGGAGACTGGGATTGGTATGTAAAATAAGAAAACATTGTTTTAAAAAATAAAGAAAAAGGAAAAAGAAAAAAATGCTGGGAACTAGAAAAAAAGCAGATGACTAGTGACTAACTCAGCAGACCTGAGAAAGTGGAATCCTAAACCAGAAATGTAAGCAGCAGCAGACTGGAATTTTTTAACAGAAAAAAATCCCTTTAATGCCCTGAGGTTAGCAGGACCCACCACTGCTAACATCAGAAAAAGGTAAAATGGAAACTTTCGGGTTAAAAGTTTAAGGGGCTCAGATGCTCACCACCCCACTTAAGCTCTCTCCTACTTAGCACAGCCGTGCATGGGCCCCCTCTAATCTAATTACAAAGTAGCACAGGGTCTGTGGATTGGGCATGCACGAGAGTAGACTGTGCATGCCCAATCAATTAGAGTGGCAAAACTGGAGCAGCCAGGACCTTGGACTGTAACTACATTTGAAGACAGGTCCTTTAAAAAGTACATAAGGTAAAGTGAGGGCAATCGTGTCCCTTTCCAGATAGAGTGGTGCCCTTTTAAGAAAAGTTAACACACACTTACACGCACACACACACTCAGAAAAGTACACAAGCCAAGCAGAGGGGCCTTAGAAGAGTCTAATCCTGCCAATACCATGATTGTACTTATAAACTCCACAACTGAGAGTATTCTAGCGGGGGGGTTGGGGGGGGGAATTGGACAAAAACAAACAAAAAACCAAAACCAAAAACCAAACAAAAACAGGAGGAAGAGAAGGATGAGACTAAGTCGCATTTATAGAAAACTGCAGCTTTCTTTGCAGACAAGCCTTCCAAAGACTGTGTGAAGGGAGAATACTGTTCCCAGGAGACTCACAAATCCTGGCATCAAACTGTCCTCAGAGAAAACACTCATCTGCACAGGGAATATACTGGCAACAAGCCCAACCCTTCATGCACAGCTGTTACCAGCTGAAACATGAGCAGACATGAGATCAGAAATATCAAAGATGGCATCTGGTATGGAACATCAAAACAAACAACAAACAAGATTGTGCGATCACACAGAGAAAAGGAAACACTGGAACACCATCAGGTATTTTTTTTAAAGATGGGCTAGTAGGATGGCTCAGTGGGTAAAGGTTCTTGCAGTCAAGACTGACAACCCGAGTTTGATCCCCAGGACCCATGTGGTAGAAGAGAACCAAGTGGTGCAAACTGTCCCCTGACCTCCACATGAAAACCATTGTATGGATGTGTGCCCACACAGAGACATGCCAAATAAATAAAATGCTACTTAAAACCTTTACAAAACAAATATAAGAAACAAGAGTACTGCCTACCTGTATCTTTCTTTGGAATAAAGGAATCATGCTTCTCCAAGGGCTGACCAAGACATTTCCAAGAAATATTTTCTCTCTTTTGCAGGACAATATCTACTTTTCCAACATTCTCAATGACCCGTACTGAAAAGAAAAGAAATTTCACTAGTTTCACTGATACTAAATGCAAAATTTTATTCTAAAACTAAACTTTCTCATATGGGTACACTAACATGCTCTTATATAACAATAAAAATTAATAGAAAAATAAGATTTTGTTCACTTGGTCAGTGAAAGTGATTTTTGTTTTATCTGATGCTAAATCCAGCTTATTTTAGTGGTATAGGAGGTTCTTCTGTCTATGTGTTACTTTCATTGGTTAAATAAAGAGACTGCCTTAGTCTTTTGATAGGGCAGAAAATTAGGTGGGCGGAGTAGACAGAACAGGATGCTGGGAAGAAGGCAGGCAGAGATTGCCTCCATGGAGTTAGCTGCCAGGTCAGACATGGTGAATCTTTCCCGGTAAGCCACGACCTCATGGTGACATACAGATTATTAGAAATGGGTTGAATCAAGATGTGAGAGTTAGCCAATAAGAGGCCAGAGCTTATGGGCCAAGCAGTAATTTAATCAATATAATTTCTTGTGATTATTTAGGGGGATAAGTTAGCCGGGCAGCAGGACATGGCCCACTCCTTTTACAACATTTTGGATTCAGACTGGCTTCTTTCAAACCAATTTACCAAGGCCTGATATTATATGTGTGACTTTCAAAAGGGCACGATGGAGTCTTGAATACACATCCTAGCCACAGCCTGAAGCACAGGCACACCGAATGGGCCCATCAAACCAAACAATTTATTCTCTTTTCATATATTTAGTTAAGCCTGAGAGGTCTATATTGTGAACTGAGAACAACACTGAGCCTAAAAATAGAAGAGCAGACTCAGAAGATTTAGCACGTAGGACGTACATAAGAGAAAGCCCATGGGAACTGCTCGTCACTGAAAGTCTTTCAGATGCTCTTCCTTGCTCAGTGACTAGAACAGTTCTTTGTGTGAGGCCAGTAATAAAACAAGGATGTCTAGCTACCAACTTAAATCTGATGAGTAACATGCTTTTAAAGTCGTAACACACACTTTACTTTGCTCAGAAGCTAGGTATATGTTCTTCTACACTGTGAACCTGAGAGTCTGCCACAGTGCAACAGATGAGCAAAGTGAATTCAATTAAATGACTGAGTTCAGACTTCATGAGAATAAAAACAAGCTCCTTGAATGTAAAGAGCTTACTATGGTATATGGTAAGGGGAGAAGCCTGGAAGTCAGAAACTATTTTGAGTCCTCAGCTCCCAAGGAACCCGCACTGCACATGGTATGTGGCAATATCGCAGCTCAGTGTGCTCCACCCTGGCATCCACTTGAGTGTATGTAACTATGAGAGTGTGTCTGGTCTAGTGCGTGCCTAGGAGCTGCATGTGAGGAGCAGGGCAGAGAGGAAAAACAAAATTGGACAGGAATGTTCTTAAGAGAGAGAAAAGGAAAATAGAGAGATAAGAAGAGCAAGGAGAGCGCTGGAGAGAAGGCTCAGAGGTTAAGAGCATTAACTGCTCTTCCAAAGGATCTGAGTTCAATTCCCAGCAACCACATGGTGGCTTACAACCATCTGTAATGAGGTCTGGTGCCCTCTTCTGGCCTGCAGGCATACATGCAGACAGAATATTGTATACATAATAAATAAATAAATAAATAAATAAATAAATAAATAAATAAGAGCAAGGAGAAAGAAAAGAGGGAAAAACAGAAACCAGAAAGAGTGTACTTTAAAATTAATGTATTTATGACATGAAAATATATGTAAGAAAAATAAAGACAAATGCCTGGTTTTTTTCCCTTCCTATACATGCCTGTGTGTGTGTGTGTGTGTGTGTGTGTGTGTGTATACACACACATAATTTCTTTCTGGTTTTTAGTACTTACCAGAAAAATTTTCTTGAACTTCATGGCTTAGCCCTGAAATAAAAAAAAAAGTTTTTTAGTTACCACCAAAATTCAGTTCATAAAATCAATCTATACCTGTAAGATCAACTTAAATGTACTATTTCAAACTGCTCAAGACTAGAAGAATTTACTGAGAGACTAAAAGAAAATACATGCTCTGAAAGAGTCAAATTGCTTAAATTTCTTCCATCTTTCCATACTTCTCCCTATGGACTGAGGAGTAAATATTCAACCACTCACAAGCTGGTAACCGACCTTCATTCCAGACTTACAATCATACAGAGTGAGACTCAAGATGAGCAGTTGGGGGAGGAGGCAACACTGCAGGCTGGTTGTGCGTCCTGTGCCCTGCTGACACAGGTCAGACAGTGTTGAAATAAGGAGCGGCCGGGGCTCCGTCCCCAACACCCCAGCCGCCTGCTCGGCTAGCTTATGCCCGAAATAACAACACACAAACTATATTCATTTAAATACTGCTTGCCCATTATATCTAGCCTCTTCTCAGCTAACTCTCACACCTGGACTAGCCCATTTCTAATCATCTGTGTAAGCACCCCAAGGTGCGCTTACCGGGAAGATTCTAGCCTACGTCCATGCTGGGTCGGAACTTCATCGCTCACGTCTGTCCGGGAGACTGGAGCATGGCTTCTCCAGAGAGCTGAGCTGTCGAGTCTGAGCTCACTTCCTCTTCCTCCCAGTATGCTGTTCTGTTTATTCCTCCCACCTGTTTTAACCTATGAAGGCCAAGCAGTTCCTTTATTACTTAACCAATGAAATCAACAGATTGATATATGACACTCCCACATCACTTCCCCTTTTTAATGTAATATATAATTAGGATAATAGTCAAGCTTGTAGTCATGTTAGATTTTCTAGATATATAGAGATATATTTTAGTTAGATAGGCATTCTTCATATCTTTCAAAGACTGCAGAATATGGCGTTTAAATGTTTTAATAACTTAGGACTTTTCATGACAATGAGACACTCTGCTCCTGGCAGCACCAATCTACTTCAAGAAGAAGATGGGCATTGAAGAGGATCCTTATGGAATTTGATAGCCCTTTGGGCAAGAAAACTGCTCTTGCCTGGACTATTGCATAAACTGGACACAGAGAACCCGCAGAGAGAGGACTACTGAACTTGCCTAAAGGTGAGATGATCTTTCGGGGTTCCTGATTCATGAAAGAATCTGCAAGACATTCTTCAGGACAAGCAGATAGTGACTGCCTTTGAAATTTCCTGCTTTGTGGAAATGTCTGCTGGAAACTATGGGCCTGTAGGCCAAAGATGGATGCCCCAACGGTACAGAGGAACTTTGGGTGACTGTCCAGGCAGCAAGATGTCTATGTTATTTCTAGAGTTTAAAACTTGCTTTTTTCTTGTTTGCTTAGGTAATATTGTATCTTTCTGGAGTCTTTGGAGTTAAGAATAGTTAGTTATAGCTATATTTTCCCTTAGTTATGATAAAGATTATTGTAATTTTTACTTGATAACTGTTTTGTTATACGTAATTTTGCTATGTTAAAGTTAAAGCCTTTCTTTTTTGTTTAAACAGAAAAAGGGGAAGTGATGTGGGAGTGTCATATATCAATCTGTTGATTTCATTGGTTAAGTAATAAAGGAACTGCTTGGCCTTCATAGGTTAAAACATAGGTGGGAGGAATAAACAGAACAGCATACTGGGAGGAAGAGGAAGTGAGCTCAGACTCGACAGCTCAGCTCTCTGGAGAAGCCATGCTCCAGTCTCCCGGACAGACGTGAGCGATGAAGTTCCGACCCAGCATGGACGTAGGCTAGAATCTTCCCGGTAAGCGCACCTTGGGGTGCTTACACAGATGATTAGAAATGGGCTAGTCCAGGTGTGAGAGTTAGCTGAGAAGAGGCTAGATAGAAATGGGCCAAGCAGTATTTAAATGAATACAATTTGTGTGTTGTTATTTTGGGGCATAAGCTAGCCGAGCAGGCGGCCGGGGTGTTGGGGTGCTGGGGACGAAGCCCCGGCCGCTCCTATTTCAACAAGACAGTGTCAACTTAGCTTTTCATATGTGTGTGTGTCTGTCTGTCTGATATATATATATATATCAATCTTTTGAGAGCCTATAAGCAAGCAAGCACTATCAGGTATTATGAATGCAATGAATGGTTAAATGGTTAACAGGAGATAGATCTTTATATTCACTAACATCTGTTCCATAAAAAGCAAAGGCAAAGTGTGGCTTCATCACTCTGCTCTAAATCTCATTCTGCACTGTTTCAGTCTTTCCAATGCAGAGCTGGTATCCAGGAGTTGTTTCATTATTATTAATTTTGCTCTTGACAATTTCCTATGTATATAAATGTACTGACTGCTTGCAGCCCTGCCTTCTCTTCCCCCATCTACCTGTCCTCTTCCCTACTCATCTCCTTCTCATATTCATGTCTTTTGTTTTGTTTGTGTCCCTCTGGGTTGGACTATGGTTATCAGTGTGGTCTCTGCATTGGAACTATCCACTGGAGCCTGGTTCATCAGTGTTTATACAACTGAAGACAGCAGGCCCCTCTCACCCAGATTCCTTTAGTAGCCTGTTCTTCAGTACCAAGGGATAGGGCCCCACAGTCCCCACCCCACAACCATTCCCCATTTATGAACGACTGGGTAAAGGTGCTGGCCATGCAAACCTGACAACCCGAGTTCCTTCCCAGGATTCATATAAGGGTAGAAAAGAGAGGACCAAATCCATAAAACTGCCCTTTGACCTCCATACATGTTATACCATGACACTTGCATGTTCACATCATGTACATATGCACACTGACAATTTATTTAAAAAATTAGTATATATTTGCTATTGTCAGGGATTGTTTTGTGTGTGTCACATCTATTTTCTAACTAGAAATACATCATAGTCATAAGAGGAGAAAACAATGAGATCTTAGACTCAATTTCATTATAGGTGACAAACGATCCAACATTTGGTCTCTTTGGTTTCAGAACTTCTTACTCCCGATAGGTCAAAATTAACAAGGCTTATCTCTGGCTCTTAGGAGATGAGCAAGCTTGCAGTCTAGGCTGTTTGGTTGCTGCCTCTGATGTCCTGGGGCGCAAGGAATGGACATCCCAGTAAGTAATGCTCACATGGTGACCAGAGGTCTCCAGAGTCTTATTTAAAGCCATCAAATAAGACACTTATAAAAAGTGAACTAATATTTTATGATTGATTCTGATCACATCTGATTGCATGAAGTCGGGCTCTGTCACACAACAGACAACACGTTAGGCTTATAATTACTTCAATTTGGAAAGGGAACCATGCTGCCATTTTTATTAGCATGAAGGAAAAACACTGACTGTAAAATGATCAGAAATGACAAACCAAAATGATGATAACAGATAAAATATTACAGCCGTCTAGACTGCAGACCATGCTATTGTCATAGTGAAAGAAAATGAAAATATTCCCATTAGTAAAAATGAGATACTCACCAATATGTATAAGATAAGAATGATCCTGGATAAAAGTTTCTGCTCTCAAGGAGTCACCCTGGAGGTCAACCATTACTGAGTCTAAACTGATATTCTTAAAAGGAAGCAAAAATAGAAAGATGAAAAATGAGAACTACCCTCAGAGAACTCCATTTCTGAGGCGATGAGGGGCGCTTTCCTGGTACACGTCTCCACGCAACATGAATATTATTCTTGGTTCTCATTTCTCCCTCATATAAGCCAGTCCCTTCCCTTCTATTGAACGTCACTGTAATTCTAAGCACACATTTCCTCTGTTTAACATCCACTGTGGCCATGGTCTTAAAGTCAAGAACCCTACAGACTATCTGTAGAACACTGGTCAGCATCTATTAGTTGTTCAAGAATATTTTTTTAAGAAACAACATAGAAAAAAACTAAGACTATGACCCAGAATTTAAGATCTTTAATTGTTTTCATTTTAGTTTTCCACTACCGTGTGATTCTGAGAAAGTATGTAACCTATTGATCCCCACCTATCTCAAAATTATTCAAAAAACTTCTTTAAAGTTTTGTTTTTTAATTTCATTTACATTCCAAACATAGTTCTCCATTCCACCCCTCCTCCTGCTTGCTCCCGTGCACCTCCCTTTCACCAGCCTACCCCTCATTTACTCCTCCCAAGGGGTAAGGGCTCCATGGGGAGTCAACAGGGTCTCGCACATTAAGTTGGGGCAGAACCAAGCCTCTCCTCCCAACATTAATGCTAAGCAAGGCATCCCACCATAGGGAATGAGTCCTAACAAGCTAGCTCATGAACCAGGGATAGATCCTGGTCCTACTGCCAGAGGCCCCTCAGATAGTCCAGGCTTCACCACTGTCTCCCACATATGGAGGGCCTAGTTCAGTCCATGGAGCCTCATAGCTGTCAGTCTAGAGTTCCCGAGTTTCCACAAGCTTGGTTCAGCTGTCCCTGTAGATTTCTTCATCGTGATCTTGACCTCCCTTACTCATATATTCCCTCCTCCCTCTCTTCAACTGGAAGCTTACGAATGGGATGATGTGTCCAATGCATGGTATAAGTAGTACACAGAAACGAAAGACAGGTGTTGTGGTACTTACTACTTATACCATGCATTACACATATCGTCCCATTCGTAAATTTCCCCTTTCCTCAGTCACTGCATTTCAAACCCCACTGAAATTACTGCAGAAATAGATTCCATTCACAAGGCTCCTCAAATGCGGAAGGTGAGCAGACACTGGAGGATGTAGCTGGAAACAATGTAAATATATTCATCCAGCTTTCTAGCTGGACTATCCACCCTGTGAAACAAGTCTGTGGACCTGGCCCAGAATCACATTTCTGACGTATAATGGTGCCTTATATAAAAGAAGTGCCACGTGAAGATTCACAAATAAATGAGCAAGCTTCCTAACCTTGTTTTCAAGGGGCATCCAAATGCCATTAACAGTTCAAGTATATTAAGTCTCAGCAGTACAGTCTTTCTAATCCCAGAAAGTGTACTCTTACAGCAAAGTTAACTGGAAAGCACACAGAACAACACTCATTAGGTTTACAGGCTACACAGATGGGTGGTAACAGCTATCTGCCAGGCAGGAGCCAGAATACCTACCTAGCTTCCAAACACAGGCTTTGGGGAAAAAATTAACCCTTCTTTGTAAAATAGGTGGAACATTTGCTTTCTGCCTCAGGATTGTTATGGAGAACAAATAAGCTAATATAAAAAAGATCTTAGAAAAGAATCTGCATGCAAATAAAAGCAACTAATTCTTACTATTTATTCCTCTTGTTTTCGACACAATGTTTACCTTTTGTTTGGTATATATAGCAACGGTGACTGAGGACTCTGTTTGGAACCAGTCATAGCTGTAAGACAGTAAAGTGAAATAAGAAAACATGCAGAATGATTTGCAATAACACGTGAAATTATCAACATTTAAAATCCACAGTGGGAAATAGACTTCTCCGGGTAAAACTCGTATCTACATGGTAACCTTAACATGTTACAGTCATCATGATATACCTGACATTTATTTCCAAACAGACCACCAAAATGGGCAAATAAAGGCTATACATTGTTCTAAAAAATCTTCTCAGAGAATAATAGAATACATACATGTGTTGTTAAGGAGCACAAAGAAATCTGCATGCTCATCGCCTTCCTTCTCTATAATGAAAATATCTCTACTAAAGAAATTCATTCTTGAGCTGGGGAGATGACTCAGTGGAAAATACTTGCTAAATAAATATCAAGACGAGAGTTCAAATCCACACAGTCCACCTAAAGCCTGATGAGGGAGTGCACATCTGTAATCCCAGTTTTCTTGTGGGAAGATGGAAGGCAGAGGCAGGAGAATCCCTGAAAGCTCACAGACTAGTTGCCCTCAGCACATGTGGCAGCAAATGTCACGGGGAAAACGTCCTGTTCCAACCAAGGTGAAAGGTGAGGGCTCATGCCCAAGGTTGTCAAATATTAAAACATATTAAAGAATTTCCATTAAAATTTAAATTTAAAAACACCACCAAAATAGACATATAAAGATTGAATATTGAAATAAACAATGGTATGGCTATGTGATGGAATACAGAAAAGTTTTCACAGAATATTAACAACAAAAGATATTGCTCACAGACGACACTATAATACCAGTACTACAAATTTAGTGTGTGAAGGTATTGTACATGTCAGTCAGCCCCAGAGTTCGGCATCTATGTCTAAGGTTTAAAGGGGTTACCACTATGTTTTCTAAACTTCCTACCCTGAACATGCATTTTATCATTATTAGGAAAAAACTCTTTTTGATGCTTTTTTTTTTTTTTTTTTGTGAAACAGAGTTTCTCTGTGTAACCACCCTGGCTGTCCTGGAACTCACTTTGCAGACCAGGCTGGCCTTGAACTTATAAAGATCCACCTGCCTCTGCCTCCTAATTGCTGGGATTAAAGGTGTGAGTCACTATCACCCGACCAGAAAGAAAAAATTATTTTAAAATAGTGGTTTAAAGTATTTAAAACAGATCAAACTTCAGTTATCTAAAAATCACTTATGGAACAATCTTATTCTGCAACCCATCTGATAAAGAGGTGCTGCCATTTGTGTGCTAAGCAAAACTGGTAGTAAACAAGAAACAACCCCTGTGCTAGGTTCTTTCCTGCAGTGTCTGTGGGTTTGTGCAGAAGTGCTCTCATTTTGAAATGTAAAGAAGAGTGCATACCTTGGAGAACTAGGGCCTTCCCTGGGCAGTGTATCTGTCACTTGGCTCTTGGGAAGCATGCCTTCACAAAGAAAAACAGTAATTTATCTACACCACACTACACTCATGTACACACATACATAAGGGACATCTTAATAAACATGCTACTAAACCATAAAGCAAGAAAGACCCTTGTCACCAGCATGTTTTTTGGGTGCTTTCCTATAGCTTGCTCTCTCCCAAGGGTAACCATATTGTGACTTGTGACAACAAACTAGTTTTTAAATCATGGACATATATTAGTGGCACTATATACTATATAGAAAGGGATTATAAAGCATGGCTTATTTTGGTCTTTTGTTGTTGTTGATCCTTATATGCATTACAGTTCTAACAAGTCAAACCTAGAATTTCCTGAGATTTTAGCCATTCTGTTAAGTGCATAAGTAGTCTGTTCCTTTTTATACTGAAAATTATTGCATTGTATGACTTAGTTACAATTCACCCACTCTTCTATTGATAAGTCATTCCTGAACAGGTACTATTATGGGAACGTGGTTATAAACCTTGCACTCTGACATGCACATTTTAAAGAACAAAATCTACAATTCTGGTGGGCATACAGTATGCATGCATGTTTAGCTTTAGTTAAAATGGTTGTTGTCTTAGTTAGGGGTTTCATTTCTGTGATAAAACATCATGATCAAAATCAACTTGGGAAGTTTATTTCCACTTACTGACCCACAGTACAGTTTATCACTGAGGAAAGTCAGGGAGGAAACCTGGAGGCAGGAACCAATGCAAAGGCCATGAAGGAGGGCTATTCCTGGTTTCTCCTCAAGGTTTGCTCAAGCCAGCTTCCTTACAGCACCCAGGACCAGCAGCCAAGGGATGACACCACCCACATCAATCACTTATTAAAATACCCTACAGGCTTGCCTACAGCCACATCTTATGGGGAGATATTTCTCTATTGAGATTTCTCCCTCTTAGAGGACTCTGGCTGTACCAGGTTGACTTAAACCACCAGCACAGTTGTAGAAATGGACACATCTTACCACAGTGCTTGAGTATTGCAGCTCTACTGACACACCAATATGGTATTCTTTTCCATTTTGATTAATTCACACGTGTCTACAGGGCTACACCGACTGGTTTTCAAGTCATTTCAGAAAGCTCTGAGACAGGGAAACCCTCTGGAGAGCCTACAGGCACTGTTTCCTCCCTCCAGAGGAGCGCCTTGTTTGTGCCTGGACTGCTAAGTAACTTTTGAAAATAAACTATTTAATTTTGTTACCACGTCTCAAACTACAGGAAAAAAAAAACAAACCAGTTATCCAGTTAGCCTTAGAGCTCCTAGACTAGTAACAATCACTACAGGAGGCTGGAGTTGGAAGCACTTCCAGGTGAGAGAGGTTAGAGATTTCCGGAACTTCCCTATATACTCAGGCTTAGGAAAAGTGCGGATGCAAAACAGCAATACTGTTGGGAATGAGGCTCTTCGTGAAGCCTGTCTGGTTTCTTCAGCTTTCATCTCTTCCACTGTTACTATGCAGAGCACACTATGTTTTCAGACCAAGAGCCTCAAAGATGTATGTGACCATCAGGCTTCATAACTAAAGCCGGAGCCACAAGCATCTTTTTCTAAAATGAATACACTAAAAAAAAATAGTCTTATTAAATTATTTGAAAGTGGTGAAAGATATTTTATTAAAAGATTGTCATTTTTATTTTGGTGGTCTCTTAAAAAACATGCATCAAAATTTAAAACTTACTGTGAGGAAAAGCATCAACAAAATTCATACATTTCCAGTCATTTTTGATCTTGTACAATCTTATATGTTTGATTAAGATCAGAAAGGGCTGGACATAAGCTTTGTGCCAGCACTAGAGCTTTATGCAAAACCATTGCTTTTTCTTCTTCAACAGGAAAGCACAAAAGAGACCATTTCCAGGTACCTTTTAAAATTCAAGAGAGTAGCACAGAAATACAGCTCATTAGAAGAGCAAGGCCAAACTTGACAGAATCTATCCTGTTTTCAGCATGAGCAAAAAGAAACCACAGAATCACATCCTCTGGAGACTCGGGGATAAGTCTAAGTCAGAGCAGAGTAAGTAAGTTAGGTGTTCCAAAAGAATGTTCAAAGTTTTGGCTGACAGAATGGCGTCAGTTTAAGGGCTCTGGGCCTTACTATAAAATAAAACTCATCTATCCCACTCAGGATTTTAATTAACTGTTGAAATAATGACAGAAAGCAGGCAGATTACATTCGCAAACATAATATAGAATTACCACATAGACTTAGCTGAGCCAAATGTGAGAAACAGTTACAAAATACAAATACATACATAGATACACAGATACATATATGGAAATAGATACAACTATACCCCATTACTATAGAGAATCCAAGTCACAACATGTAATGGTTCCACATTACTTGGAAAGTGATATCTAAGAATATTTTTAATTGAAACACTAAATACAGTGCATCTGCAGTAAAGATGCTGAAAGTGACATTTGACAGGCAAGGAGAATGGTTGTTTCTGCAGCATCGCAGAAGAGCCAAGCACCAGATGAGCCTAAGAGCAGCCCTTCATTTCCTGCATCTCCTGCAGTGTTATACCATGACAACTTCAAACATCCTAAGTTGCAAGTTACAGGCTACTTTCACACTTTAAAAAAGGTGATTATTCTGAAAACCAAGCTTGCTAGCTCTATTTCTGTAACTTTGTTTTGCAAAAAGGGAGAAAAAACATCTGGATTTACAGGTACAATAATACACTCAGTCAGAGGAGCCCCATGCATTTCATCAGTCAGTATTAACCACACCTCAACTGGGTGTGAAAAGGGCAGTGCCAACCGTGATGTCTGTGCTGCTCAACCAAGAAACAGCAGATTAATATGCTACTTGGATCTGTGTCCTGACACCAGTGTGAACTCACACACACACCTAAGGGAGCCACTTGAGTCCTGTTTTAGTCACTAAAAACATTTATGCTTTGGGCTTAGAGATTTCATAAAAGTAATTGTTTTAAAAGTAATAGTTGAAATAAAAGGCACATAAAGTTCTAGTAAATCCCTTAAGTTTAGACAAGCAAAGACAGCTTTTGCATTTTTTTAATCCAAATACCCCAGACAATTCTGTGAAGCAGTATCAACATGTAAGTTTATCACTAATTTATATGACTTACCATTTAAGACTTTCTTTCCTTCATGGCAGTCTGTATGATGATTTGGAGAGAAAAAGTCAGGTAAGAATACTATATCATTAAAGAGACTATCAAGTCATTTTATTGGTTAAACTATTAACAGTCTCAAAGGGCTGCTTTCTTCTAGGGTGTGAGGACAGAAATGGAACTATGACATGGAGAGCCATTGTTTCAAGTAAGCCAGTGTGGTCTCTGGAGATCATCAGGACACTTCCCAGGGCTCTGTGCGTGCATGTGTGTGTGTGTGTGTGTGTGTGTGTGCATGTGAGTGTGTATGTGTGCATGTGTGTGTACGTGTGTATGTCTTGTGCATAATCCACATCCCTCAGTATTTTGGAATTTATTTCTTGACCCCTACCCCCAAGTGCTGGACTCTGAGAATGCTAGGCATGTGTTTTACAACTGAGCCACAAATTATTTCTCCAAAGAGCACATATACCCCAAGTTTTATCTGAGATGTCATATTCAAAATTAATATAAAGAAAACAGAATTTATTAGGTTATATCCTATTAAATACAAATATTAACACTCCAAAGGGGTTTTATTATCTATTATCAGTCTGTATGTATACTGTTATAAACATAAAGTGGCCAAAATCAGGTAAATGTGTTAAAACTTTCACATGTACTTATAATACAATTCTTAGAGTTACAACCCAGAAAACCCAGAAAACCCTCAACAGGTATTTTCTTTCACGATAGCAGTCCACTCACCAAAGTCTAATATATCTTAGTAAGCACAACTGTGACACAACTATGGTTTCATCCCCTCAGCAGGTTGTCGGGGCTTTAAAGGATGACAAGCTAAGATAACACGTCCCGAAGTCAGACTGAAAGGTGACATGGTAGAATGGCATCACCATGCTGTAAAGAAATGTAAGCCCGGCGGTGGTGGTGCAACCCTTTAATCCCAGCACTTGGGAGGCAGAGGCAGGAGGATGTCTGTGAGTTCGAGGCCAGCCTGGTCTACATTGTGAGTTCCAAGACAGCCAGGGCTGTTATACAGAGAAACTCTGTCTTGAAAAACAAAACAAAAGAAAAAGAAATGTACTTAAATCAAAGTACCCTCCCTCCATCCTTCAAACCTGCAGCCCTTCTTTCTTATCCTCCCGCGTGCTGGAGTTGCAGATGTGTGCCAGGCTCTGCTTTCGAATCTTCTGTCTTCTAATTTATAATAATCCAAAATCCCGTACACTCCTCTAATTCACTCACCCAACACAAAGTGGCCATGAGTAAGAAGACCACCTAGTCATCGTTTCCCCTTCTAATAAAACTAACTCTACACTGAGAGGACTCTTACAATACACAACAGACTACTGCCTTCTCTTCTTCAGGAACGAAGAGGATCCAAAGCCAAGGCCTAGAAGGATCCAGAGCTCTTCACCAAAGTCAAGAGTGAATCTGTCTCCCTACAAATCCAGTCCTATTTTTCTTCACGTTGTTGTTTAATACTTCCTAAAAACATACAAGACTTAAAACACCATAAAAGTTGTACCTCAAGTGGCTATTGCCATCACTGCCAAAGGAACATCTAGCCATTACCATTTGTAAGGGAGCACTGATGACCACTGCCTGTCCTAACTGCCCTCCACAGTTTTACCTGTTATGGCCTCTGCAGCTGTGATTCTCTGCTTCACCTAAGAACAAACAGCAAACTCACAGTACTGTATATTAAATCCATCTCAGTGTGCTACAGAGCCAGCAATCTGATAAATCTCATTTGTCATGAAAAAATTCTGTTTTTACCCAAGGCACTCATAGATTTTGAAAAATTATTCCAGGTAATTTGTTTCTAGGAAAAAAAATTACATCAGAGGACTATTTTCTTAATATGCACTGAATTCAGTCTGCCAGAACTTAATGGATTCTGCAGAAATGCCCTTTCCCCATTTTTTAATATAAGAAATTCCAGTGTGAAGAAAGTTTGCTTTTAAATTATTTAAATTACCTTCAAAATTACCCCAGTCTAAGTTTTAAAAAGCTGAGCCATATAAACTCTTCTCCATGTTAAACACATTTACATCTGCATCATTTTAGCTGGAAGAGAAACCTTTTCCCTGAGAATAAATGCAATATTCTCTTTCCATAACTACTTGCATCATTTGGAAGTCTCCATGAAAACGCAAACTGAGATCTCTTCCTCATGTTGGCTAAATGGCAGTGTTCTGCCTGGCCAAAGCCCCTCCTCTCCAAGGGCTTAGTCACTCAGAGGCAACCCTGGCAGCCAACAGCACTCAATTCTTCCTTAGTGCGGCCGGGTAAGGAAAAGGGCAGATCAGAGACAGGAGTGACAAGGGTGAACATACACATGTTCCCAAATCAGCTTTGCCAGAAAGCAAAATAAATACTAACCAAATAAACATCAGTCAGTCGCTGCAATACTGTAAAACACAACTGCAATACTGCAGTTCAGATGTGCATCTGTCTCCTAATAGGGGTGTTTCACCCCCTAGCTTGAATTATGTTGCTAGAATTCCTTCCCTGGGGGAGAGAGAAACAGTGTCAACCCCTTCTTCCTGTGTTCCAGTGACAAATCAACTTATGATTCCACTAAAGCTCACTCTGAGAGCCACTGAGTTTTCAGGTTTACTTAAGAGCAATGAGTGGGAGTCACAGGCAAGAGCATGGGTGACCTTACAGCAGCCATGCTGAAAGGTCTGACCCAGCATGGATGATAACATCTCCATGGCTGTGTAGATAGAGCCCCTTTCCCTAGTTCGTTCCCCATCTATGTCCCCTAGCCCTTCTCTGAGACCCCCAAGGCCATGTGCAATTCGGGCAGAACTGTACACAACTAGTTGGGAAGAATGGCTGAATTCTCAAGTGAGTAGCATCCATGACTCTCCCTGCTCTTCCTTCTAGGAATGAACAATAACAGTTAACAAAGCCCAGCTATGTGATTTTTTCAGAGGACTCTTGAAGATGGCAGTAGTTTGGCTCAGAGAATAGTCCTGTATAACAAATTACCTCCCTTAAATCTAGCACATGTGAGCACACACATATGCACACATAAACACCAAAACCTCACCCAGACAATAAGCACTAAGGCAGCAAGAGCCAACTAAGGCAAGACAACCGAGTGAGCACATGTCTCATCTGGTACAGGCTGCTTCACTAAGTCCGCTTGCCTGTGTTTACACCTTGGAGGCTTTGCTGGCCTGTAAGCTTGCGCTTTGCCTGACTGTCTGAACTGTCTCCATTTTACCTAAAAGGAAATGAAATGAAGGCTCCGGAAAAGAACCTTGGACTAACTCTCCACCAAAGCCGAGCCTCCACTGGCAGTCAGCCCACTCACCAGCTGTCCTTTGCTGACAGTGCTGCATGGCAACACGGCTCCTTGAAGTTAATGGCTCAGCACCTCAATCCCAGCACTCAGGACATACAGGCCAGGAGATCCTCAGCTACACAGCAAGTTTGAGACCAGACTGGGCTAGATGAGATGCTATGCTAAAATAGCAATAGTAAGAAGGACAACAACAACTACCAATGCATATACAAAAATTTCTCCATTTCAGCACTAGTGATGCTTTGAGTTGGATAATTCTCTGTCATGAGAGTCTGTCCTGGGCACTGTGTGCTAGTAGGAGCATCCCTGGCCTCTGTCCACAACACCAGCAGCATCCAGGTTAGTTGTAATAATCAAAATGCTTCTAAGTATTGGCAATGTTCCTTGAGGAGGAAAATAACCCCAATTGATATGCACTGAGAATAAAGAAGCAATGAATTATTCAAAAGTGGACAACATTAGTCAGGCAAACCATTCTGTTGTCCTTAGTAAGTAAGGTACACGTGCCTATAAGCCTCAGCATTTTTACTTTTAAATCAAGATGTTAGGGCAGCTCTAAATTCACATACCTGACAGCCCTGTCCCTCTGAGTGTTCTAGTCTCTGCTTCTAGCTGTTTACTAGAAATTGTTCACTGTTAGGAAGTGGTCACGAAACCTAAATACATAGATGTAAATATGAAAAAAGCAACAAGAGATTAAGACTATTCTGATGGAGGAGGGTCTATGTGTTACTTTCATTGGTTAATAAAGAAACTGCTTTGGCCCTTTGATAGGACAGAAAATTAGGTAGGCGGAGTAAACAGAACAGGATGCTTTGTAGAAGGAAGTGAGGTGAGATACGATGAAGCTCCAGCCCAAGATGGACGCAGGTCAGACATGCTGAATCTTTCCCGGTAAGCCACCACTTTGTGGTGCCACACAGATGATTAGAAATGGGTTAAGCAAGATGTGAGAATTAGCCAATAAGAGGCTGAAACTAATGGACCAGGCAGTGTTTAAATGAATACAGTTTGTGTGCTGTTATTTCGGGTGTAAAGTTAGCCGTGCAGGAGCCGGGCGGGACAAAAAGCAGGCCTGCCCCCAGCTCATCATTACACTATTCCTGAGATATACTTTGCCACTGAAAAATATGAGTATTTTTAAACATGGCATTAAAATGTTAAAGTACACTTATGATCTAAAACTGCTCCCCAAAAGAAATATAATACAACTCAAAGCATAATTTAAAATTTTCTAATAACTAAACAAAGTAAAAGCAAGAAATAAACTATATTATATTTAACATTGCACCTGGAATATTACTACTTCACGTGTAATCAATATAACAATTATGAGATACTTCACTTTGACATTTTTTCATACTTGAAGTATGAATAGTTGAAGTACATCTGATTTGGCATGTGAGTTCAATAGCCACACGACTGACAACCATCATGGAAGCCAGAGAGAACGAAGGCAGAACATCACTCATTCTTCATATTTATCAGACAATCTGGTGCCTCTGTGATACAAATTATCAATAAGTGGTCTCTACTCCTTAATTTATTATTAATAAATCTTTTTAAGGCACAATACAATCTACAATACCTTTTAAATAAAGACTATAATAAACAGCTGAATTCTTGCCTGATCACAGTAAATCTTGCCATGGCTTCGGTTCTGGATCTGCCAGCTTTGCTGTTTTCATCAGGACCACACCACAATCAATCAAGTAAACTGAGAACTGGAACTGCCTCGTGTGGAAATACACACAAAATGCCAATTCTGGGACTTTATACATTGGGTTCTGACAGTTTGCCTCATGTAAACAATTCTAGTAGAAGGGATTAGGACATTGCGGATATGAAATGGCAAAGAAGAAAAAGGATGAGGGAATGTAGGAGGTGAATATGAGAATACATTACATGCATGTATGGAAATGTTATGGTGAAATGCTCACTCTGTGTCATTATGAAAATCCCCGTCTTTGATACTGAAAAAACATCACTGTAGAAAATTCCTCTTCAGCATCTCTACCACCCCCAACTCCCACTGCAGGTAGTCTCTTCACCATCTGTCCTCAGCCTCTCTTCCTGTGTCATCCCGGAGTTCTACTATGGGTAACCCGAATGCACCTCCTTGAGAGGCATACAAGCTACTCACTGCTAAAGCTGTTTACTTCTTTCTGGTATATCATTAGATCTATCTCTTTAACTATTTAGTTCCTTTAAACGTTCTGCTCAGTCTACATAATAAGGTATCTTCAGACCAGGTTTTAATAGTCCCTTTACTTGAGGGCTAAAGTGGACCTATGAAACCCCCATAAAAACATCAGAGGCTATTGTCAAGATTGCGGGGTTGCTGTCCACAATCTGATGGCAGGGTCGTGGTGATGAAGACAACACTTACATCTTTGAACACAGAGAAGCTGAACCTATGCTCAATTAAAAGCTACTGACTGATCTGTACAGTACAGGAAGACAAAGGTACCCATCAATATCTCCCAGCCACAAGTTGCACAATCCAACAGTCATGTGCCTCCATACATACTGGGGTTATAGTGGCACAAGTGTTACAGAAGTAACTAGCCACTTTTCTATTGAAATTAAGACCCACTCCATGAAATGGATCCCATACTTGACGCTGCTAAAGTAGCCAAAAACCTGAGACTAAATAGGTCACAAGTGTCAAGGAAAACCTACCGCTATTATTCTGATAAAAGAACATGGCAGGGGCTGGAGAGATGGCTCAGAGGTTAAGAGCATTGCCTGCTCTTCCAAAGGTCCTAAGTTCAATTCCCAGCAACCACATGGTGGCTCATAACCATCTGTAATGGGGTCTGGTGCCCTCTTCTGGCCTATAGGCATACATGGAGATAGAATACTATATACATAATAAATAAATAAATATTTAAAAAAAAGAACATGGCAATAAAATGACTACTAATGCTATTCTTAAAAAAAAAAAAACAGTGCCTTGAACCAGTCATCAGAGAAGCTTCTTCTTGCAGTATATAGGAATTAACCAGAAACCCACAACCTGTTAATGGACAGAGAGTGAGGGACTTTGAAGCACTCAGCCCTAAATGAGAAGTCTTTGTCAAGCCCCCTCCCCTAAAGGCTCATGGATGGCTCCAGAGAGACAATGTCTCCAAGACATAACAGGACTGATGCACTCGTGAACTCATGGAGACTGGAAGAACACGTGGGACCTGTACAAGTTCAGGCCAGACAGGGTACCAGCACTGTGAGGGGAAGAAAACACAGGACTCTAATCCCAGCAAGGAGCTATCTGCAGCTGGCACACGCAGACTATAGAAAACCCAGTTTTCTCCAAAGGAGTGTCACTAGGTCTATCAACCACTCTCCAGGGCAGGCCCCATGCCCAGGAGTAGATGACTAACAAAAACTGTCTCCATAGTTTATTTTTTTTGTTCATGTTTTTGCAGTCTTTGTTTTCTGTCTTATTGTTCTTTTTCTTTGATTTTCATCTTGCTTCAGAGAGAGAAAGAGAGGCACACCAAGATGGGTAGGTGGGTGGACAGCGAGGTGGGAAGGATCTGGGGCAGAAAAAAAGATCAAAATATTTTGTATAAAATATTTTTAAGGAAAAAGTCCCTTTGCTCACAAACATTGCTTTTCTGCACTGTGAAATTCTTGTCTTTGGCTCCTAATGACTTGTTGTTTCGAATCGCTGCCCACTACTACTCCACAAATATTCCTGACCCAAACAGGCTGATTCTTCCGCACTGTCACAGACCTGTCAATAACAAGAACGCTTCTTCATAGGAACAAAACCAGCATCACATGCTAGTTCACTTCTAACAACTGCAGAAATACACTGTTATAACTAGGGAAGCAAAGGGTTACAGAAACAGCAGTGGCATTTCTAGCCACCATGGCCACCCCCAACACACACACACACACACACACACACACACACGGCTTAGATTCTAGGTGGCTGATAAATTTTGCTTCAGTTAATTCACACAATAACTTTAAAACATTCCTTCATGTATGCAAGTATATGATATATGTGGGTTGCCATGTGTGTGCCTGTTGGTATGTGGCCATGGCACACAGCTAGAGGACAGAGGACAGCCTTTGAGTATTGGTCCTGCTGTAAAACCAGGTAAGCTGGGGACAGGCTAGTCAGCCTAGCTCCTGTCCCAGTCTCTGATCTCCTTGTAGGAGCAATCTGGGATTACAGATGCTGCACTCCTACCTGCAGCTTTTACTTGGGTTCTGGGGATCTGAAAGCAAGAAAAGACATGCAATCTGTGAAGAGGTGCATTGCCTCCTATACTATACTAAGAACCCTAAAATTCTTTCTTGTCATTCCATCACAACCAGTTTCTCCCCTGTTTTCATATAAACCCTTGACAGCACTTAAGTGGGAGATACCTAAGCTGAAGAGCTCCTGGCCTCCTTGCTGGGCTGGAAGCACAATGAAGATTTTC
This sequence comes from Neodon shergylaensis, assembly GCA_025134845.1. Taxonomy (NCBI): domain Eukaryota; kingdom Metazoa; phylum Chordata; class Mammalia; order Rodentia; family Cricetidae; genus Neodon; species Neodon shergylaensis. Next base: position 1,360,026 of record JABTXL010000266.1, read on the forward strand.
TTTTAATAAGAACCAAGTTCTAGAATAATGGCTTCAGTACACACCAGGAAGGGAAGCCTCACTACCTTGAGAACTGTGGCCAGACTCTCAGAGGAAAATTCTTTGTTTTCCCTTAACACCCTATAAAAAAGGCCACGACAGACAAGACAATCCAGCATCTCCCTTTGCTGTTAAATACGCTTTTCATTAAAGAGCAGGCCATAAACAGGGGCTCAGTTCCAACTTTGCTTCTTACAGATCTAAGTACCTGTCTTTTACCCTATGTTATCATGAGTGTTCCTGTGTATATCTAAAACCCAAGGACCTACACAGGAGTTTACTGAGAGAAACTTTCAGCAATAAGGTGTCGAATTACAAAACTCATTGAACTAACTACTGGAAGACTCTGCTTGAACAGACCAATCTGCTCTGAATTTAAGAGTCATGAGTCACTAAAAAAAATGACTATACCCCTTCACAGAAAGGGGTTATAGGAAGTAATTCTGCCACTGCAATTCCATTCAAAGTCCCAGAGGGCGCTCTTCTGAAAGAGAGCAGGAAGTTCTGACCTTGAACAGCAGCTGCAGGAGAGCTCTAACTCAGAGGTAACTACATTTTAAAAGAAGCTTACCCAAGAATGGGACTACACAGGTGAGGAGACAAGGAAGATTCAAGGTAAACCCGGGGACGAAGACAGGAGGCGACACTGTCTTGTATAACTTCTGAGTCATGTGAGAGCAATCACACCAGGCAAAAGCTGAGCACGGGGCCACACACCTGCCACATCTGTAATTCCAACCTCTCAGAGGCTATGGAAAAAGGATCATGAGTTTGAGTCTAGCCTGGAATAACAGAGTGAGAGGCCAACTCTAAAAAAACTTTAAAAAAATAAACATAAAACCACTAAACTAAAAAATACTCAGCCAACATCCATAACCAGTACTGCCACTAATCTGGTTATTTAAGGACAGAATGTGAGATTACTGAAAACAAGGAAGCAAATACAGTTTTCCTTCTGATATTTTCTCCTTGCAACTTTCTACAAAATATATCACATTTTTCGGGGAAAGTCACTATAGAATTCCTTATTTTTCTTTTCTCCATTTCATGTGGTGCATGCCTGTGTAGATGTATGTGTGTGCATGTGCATTTTGTTACATGTGTGGGTATGGGTGGCACATGTGGACTGGTACGAATGCACATGTGTGTGTGTGCATGCATGCGAAGGCCCAAGGCTGAATAAAACCTTTAGAGCAGCTACAGTAGAAAGCCAGTGAAAATGGGGAAAATACTGTGACTTATCTAACCCTATTCATTGAAATCCAATTTTATTTTAAAGGCACGGGCTTTTTTACTTACCTTTTGGAACAGCAGGCTTCACAGCCATCCTGCCAACCAGGCATTCTTTCAGCATGGATTCATAATTGACCCAACGATGAACCTGGGAGACGAATGGCCGACAAGCAACATGACTCTACCTCCACAAGATGCTCCTATTTTCCCATGAGCCGAGCTAAGCCTTCATACACTGCTCCAAGGCAGACTCATTTAGCCAGCAGCATACAGAGACTGTTTAGAACGCTATTCTCAACGTGTTGTCTACAGACTTCTGGGTGTTTCTGACACCATCAAGTGTCCACGCGGGCCCAACAATTTCAAAGGAATACTCAGATATAACCTGCCCTTTTTACTTCTCTGCCATTTGCAAAGTGTTAAAGAATATCCTTCACAGCCAGGTGGTGGTGGCGCACTCCTTTATTCCCAGCATTCAGGAGGCAGAAGAAGGCAGATCTTTGCGAGTTCGAGGTCAGCCTGGTCTACAAGAGCTAATTCCAGGACAGGCTCGAGAAACCCTGTCTCGAAAAATCAAAAAGAAAAAAAAAAAGAATATCCTTCATAATATATGAAAATTATTGTCATATTCTTCCTGTATGATGAAACAGAAAGTTCTAACTCAGGCTGTCTGGAACTCACTATATAATTCAAGCTGCCCTCTAAGTCACAGCCATCCATCCTCCTGCCTCAACCTCCTGGGTGTTAGCATTACAGGTGTACATCACTATGCCAGCAGCATAACACTGTTTAAATTAGCAAAACCTAAAGAAAATTTAAATTCTTAATTGTAAAAAGGTAAGTAAAGAAAAATACAACATTCAAAAACATCAGTAAAGGAAAAACATTTATTCAGTTATCAATTTATTCAATATAATTATCAATGGTCATGTGTTATTCAAACGTTAAAATAATTAAGTCAAATAATACTGTTAACAGAGTGTTAATAATCCTGAGGAAATAACACTAAAAAGCAAATATACTACAAAGTAGACATTAACTTATTATTACTTGAAACTAAGTTTGATTTGCAATTACTTACAGTAGACGCACTACTGTATGTAAACCTGCCTTTGGGAGTGTGAGAATGGGGGTGATTTCAGCAAACAGGTATAGGAGACAGAGACCCAAGGAGGCAAGGGCACAAAGCTTGTTGATCACAGGTCTCTAAATTAGCAGACACTTAGGTATGTTCAAGGTAGAATATTTACTCTGACATACTATTCTATTTAGGGTCTCTAAGACCAGTCAGATGACTAGATTTATTTCACTGTTAGTAACAACCATCTAAGGGCTGACAAAGCAGGGTGCTGCTCAGACAATCATCTTTAAGAATATATTTGTCATGTACCCAAACTGGACCTGAACAGAAAGCGATATGGTTAGTACTAAAGTGCCAGGGCCAGAAACAGCACTGGGGACTTGAGTGGAAGGAAAGGGTGCAGGCTAATGAGAGAATCTGGCCAGTAACCACAAACTGAGCCAGGATGGAAAACGACTACTCAGGAGCTCAGCCCCAGTCTGTGGTCACAGGCAGCAGGGAACACAGGGGGAAGGGAAGCCAGTGTGATTGCCAGAGACTGAGCCGAATCAAACTGGCCTATCAGTTATGTGGAAATGACAAAAAAAAAAAAAAATGAGTCAGTAGTGGGACCAAAACTAGAAACAGATAGAGCCAATAAAGATATGAACCAATAAATTCTTTGTACAACTCAAACATGGTGTGTAGGGGAAGTTTTATAGTAAAAGACGCCAGATGTTTCAAGAATACACCAGAAGCTTCTAAAATACAAAACTTTATTTCCACAGTGAGTGAAAGTCATAAATTTTATTGGTTCATTAATGCCAAGGGACGCAGCAATGTGTTAAGTAAAGAACCACCTTCCTTACACATGTCCCATGTAAAGTTGGTGCTGGGGAACACACAGTGTTATTGAGAATCTTCTGCTGAAGAAGGACATTCCATCAGAGAACACAGGGAGAGCCAGCAGACAGCTACAGCAGACAAGTTAGGCAAATGGTCCTACACTGACTTTGTTTGCATTGTTAGAAAGTAACAAACAACAGACAGCAAAGGGAACATCTCTTAAAGAGCAAGAGGACTCTCCCAAGGAAATGGTAACCCAGTCAATGAGCAAATGAAAACTCGGCACCACGAGGACAGCACCGGAGCAAACGAGTCCCACAGTAAAGCAGATGCACCAAAGTATTCTTAAACATAAAACAAATTACATTTCTGACAACCTGATAAAAATAACTACCTATAATCTCAGAGATAAAGTATTAAAAATAACAGAAATCAAATTATGTTTGATCAAAACAACCATAAAATAACCCAATCTGAACAGGTATCTTAAATGGTTAAAGCCTAGTATTATATAACACGGTTATCATTAATATACAAAATGAAATGTGAAACAAAAGCAAGTTACTAAACTTCTAATGACTATGATATCAGAATAACCACTAACAAAATTGATGGTAGTTAACATATTCTATATAGCTCTTAAATAGTGGTAAAACTAATGTTCATTTGTAAATTTGGAGAAAAGGATGCTGATGTAAACATCTTTTGAGATAATTTAGAACTTCTGCTATTAATTTAGGAAAAGTAAGTTTCCTATTCATTAATCAACTTTAACTTCCTCCAAGAGGTATGGGTCCCACATAGTAACACAGACTGGATGTATAAGACTTCCCCACGAGGAAAGAGCAAGAATGCTGTATGTTAACTAAAAAAATTAATTAAATTAAAAAAACAAACGAAAGTGATCTGTAACAGCAGATCCAGCTTCCCTCCTCCCACTGGTGGTGTTTTCTGTAAGTCAATTACTGTCATTACCAAAATAAATCAAGGTGAGTGCAAGCCTTGCTGGCAGAAGGATTCAAAGTACATGTCATATACTTGAAACCATCTTCAGAATTTTGATACAGTGATTTCAAAAATCACACAGTTTCTACCTGTGAACATCTGCCTGCATTTCAAAATTCAAGCTTACCCATCTCAAATGAATGCCAGCGCTTTCTTCCTACAAATATGCCACTGCTAACCCTTGCATACAAGGCTCTGACTACCTGTAGAAACTTACCTCATTAAAAAGATCCGTTCCATCTGCTCCTGCTGCTCTCATCAGCTCATCCTCCCCGCCAGGATGATACTCCATATAGGGGCTGACATTGTAAACAAGCCCTGCACCAAAGCAAGCAGAAATAATATCCAAATGACTTCCTAAAAAATATAAAACCTATAAATATCTCCCGGCATTCCATTTAGGAGCTCATTTTTTCAAAGTCTCATGAACTGTAAATTCTGAAATTTCTCCACTCTAGCAAGCCAGCTAATTAAACTGCCAGTTTCCTGGTCTCTTCTAAACAACACGGGACTTGTTGGTTAAAGCATGAAGGTTTAATATATCGATACCTGCACTAGAAAAGCAACATTTACACCAGTTCCTTGAACCCTAATTCCTACAGAGCTATGTGCAAAGGGCCCAGTGGACCTGCACACTCCCATTCCTCCAGGAGAGGAACATGGACTTTAGGAAACTCAGATCTTTCCTAACTGCCAGCGAGAATGCCTGCTCTCTGCTCTGGAGGGAGACATGATCTTTACTAAGTTGACCCATGAGTAACCCATTTTTGTTACTAACCAGGCTTTTTCAGCATTCAAACATCCATGAAAATATTGTCCAGAACAGTCTCTGCTCACAAAACATAAAGAAATGCAAAAGACCACACAGAATTGCTTCCCAACACAATAAAAACTCATGACTTTTGAATACACACACACACACACACTCCACAGAAATAAAATTTCACCGCACTGCTGTCTACTGCCCTGGTGGAAATGTGATGAGGACGACGGATCTCTTCTTCACGAGTCAGATCTTCAGTAAGGCTAAGCACCGATGAGCACTCAGCCTGCTCTGTAAAAGAAGGCCTGCCTCATCTCTGCAGTAGCCCAACAATAAAGGTTTTCAGACCTTCATTTTTTGACCATCCCCAAATATTTATTTAATCTATGCATGCATTCAACTACATTTTTATCTTTTAAAATAGACAAACAGGAACAAAGCAGGAAATGCTGACTGGAGGCCTCCTCAAGGAAGCAAGCCTTCTACAGCTGCACCAGAAAACTAACAACAGACAAATTCACCTGTAAAAACAGTTTAAGGCGCAACGAGAATTGTTTTTTTGTTTTTTTTTGTTTGTTTGTTTTTTGGTTTTTTTTTTTTTTTGATTTTTCGAGACAGGGTTTCTCCGTAGCTTTTTGGTTCCTGTCCTGGAACTAGCTCTTGTAGACCAGGCTGGCCTTGAACTTGTTTTTGTTTGAATATTTAAAACTCATTCCTCATGCAGGAAGACTTCCATACATTTAAATAACCCCAAACACCTGAAACATTCATTCAGTATACTCATCCTGGAGGGTAGAGGAGGCTGTTGTAAATCCAAAAAAGTTACCGTGGCTTTCTACTTTAGGACATAACTTACAATCCAGAGTTCAGTACAAAATTACAGAGGCAAACACTAAAGGCGGTGAATTCACAGAGAATCCTGCAATCCATGATATTTAGGAAGATAATGCTTCAAAATCCACAGTTAAGAAATATAGAGGTAATAGGATCACAATCACCTCCAGTAGGATTTTTAAGACACAGGATGTTCCTAGACAAATTTCAAACTTTCTGGGCAACCAAGTATTGATCAGAGTACTCAAAACCAACGTGTCCACCAGACACGGTCCTCCATGCGTGAGTTTCACATGTTTCAACAGCCAGTTTTTCTTTCAAATACCTTTAATAATAGCTTTGTCAGTACATTCGACATACCCCATGTGTTCTCCACAGCCCCACAGATCTTCATGTTGACAACCTTCTTGACTCTGCCTTTCTGACAGACCAGGACCACTCTGTGAATCTGAGAACCTCCCATCTTCTTCAGATGGACAAAGCTGGGGATGTTTACAGAACCCATCTCCAAGAGCAGTGAAGACTGTTAGTGTTTTGTTAGTCTAAGACATAGAGCCAATCACACTTGGCAGTGTCTTAGTAATTTGCTAATTAGGAAAGAAACCAGTTGATCTCCTTTGATACAAAGAATTATGCCCAACCTATCTTGTCTTCTTTTAAAAGGCATTTCCTAACAATAAAACAAACAAACAAACAACCCAGAACCTTGACTGTTAAATGTGACATGAGAAAACAGCAGGTCTGAGCATCTTGTTGCCGGTTACTCAGAAATAAAAGCTACTGGTGACAGCTTAGTCTCCTTTTCTGTGCTATGATAAGATACCCTGACCAAAGCAGCTTGAGAAAAAGTTTAATTTGGCTCACAAATCGAGGAGACAGTCCATCACCACAGGGAAGTAAAGATGGCAAAAACCTGAGTGCTGTGGAATATTACTCTACACTGTGTGAAGTACGCCACTGTGATTGGTTTAATAAAACACAATACGGCCAATAGCTAAGCAGGATTTTCGGGGCAGAGAGAATGCTGGGAAGAAGAGCAGAGACTTGTCAAGAAGTCAGTCATGGATGCAGAGCAAGTAGCACAGCATTACAAAGTAAAGGTAACCAAGCCACGTAAAAGAACACAGATTAAAAGATATGGGTTAGTTTAAGTTACAAGAGCTAGTTACAAGACTAAACTATGGATGGGCTTTCATAATCATAATAAGTCTCTGTGTCACTACTGGGGAACCAGTAGTCCTGACAAAAAGGCCCAACTACAAATGGCACCCAATATCTGGGCACATATTTCCCATAAGAGCTGAGGAAGCTTTAACATAAAGGTTCTAGATGGCATATGCCTTGGGAAGCAGAGGCAGGTGGATCTTTGTAGTTCGAGGCCAGCCCGGTCTACAGAGCTAGTTCCAGGACAGCTAGGGCTACACAGAGAAACCCTATCTCAAATAAATAAATAAATAAATAAATAAATAAATAAATAAATAAATAAATAAATAAATAAATAAATAAAATAAAAGCTCTAAACACACAAAACAGAGCCAAACATGGCTTTCTAGTCTTGTGTCTCAGACTCATGCCAGCCATGGTACAGAGACACATCTCCCAGCAGCTGCCTGCATGCTTGAGCTGCCAGCGTGCCATGAGCTAAGACACATGGTAGGTGTAAGGCTTTGCTCATGCAGACAGAAAAGGTTACAGATATGCAGTAACACTGGGTCAAATAAAAAATCCCTCTAAATAGGTTACAGTTGTGTTTAACAATATGCATAGACCTATGGAAAAGAAAAATGGATATAGGCAGTCATAGAAAAAATAGTTTAAAAATAATGAAGTCTTTAAAGAGAGTAAGGTAATAAAAAAAGTCACATAAAATGGAAAAAAAACACAGGGAGTCTGGGTCCTATATGATGTCTTGTTAACTTTAAATTTTTTAAATGCTAACATACAAAAACCCAATAGCTGCCAAAAGACATTGGATTATGGAAACTGCTAAATTAAACTAACCTATATATTTTAAAAATGTCGTAACTTTAAAATGGAAGTTGGACAATGTATTGTGTTGGGGGAAAGGTTATGCTTTTGTTTCCACAGTTAACAAAAGGCTGTGGAATTCTTCCAGAATAATAGAGCTCAGACTTGACTGGGGATGAGACCTCCTGAATATCTTGGCTTCAGATATGGGGGAGGAAGACAAAAAAAGACCACAGGGCAGGCAATGTGTAAGCTGATCCTTTGACATGGGAACAGCTCTGAGAAAGGATGAGACATGATAAATCTTGTTGGCTACAGAGTCCTCATGAATTATTATTACATACCATGTAATACACTATGTTCTAACAAAAATAATTTTAAATTTGTGTCACTATACGAAAATCCATACCAATGTAAAATATTTGAGATTAGTGGTTGTTCAAAAGAAGATTCAACAATCCATCCTTTTCCCCCACTATTTCTACACTATAAGAGATCCCTGAATCTAATCTCCTTTATTAAGCTGTCTCCTTGACTATGACCAGTAACAATCTGTAACCAACCTCCCTAAATTATGACAAACATCTATAATCCATTGAATGAAAAGCCATCCACCCCCACCTCTTGGGAATGTAGGTGTTTGTTCTCCAGACTGCTTTCTGTTGTTTGGGGATGCTGGCATCTTTAAGAGACCCTGGGAAAATAGGGGTAATGGCCAAGTCCAGTGATAGTTAGCTGTATTATTTGCTGTACAGTATCTGTGCAATGGCAAAGTACAGGCTTATCTGAAGCCTTGGCTGGAGTAGTCTATGAAGTTGGACCATCTCAGCCAGCAGCTTTGAAGCTGTTTTGGATGCAGAACTCTGAGGAAACTGCAGAGGCACTCTGAGATGCAAGATCTCCTGGGCTACCCATTTTCACTGGTGTCTGGTCCCCTTCCTCTGACAACATATAAACTTCCAAAGGTGACATGCATAGCTGCATTAACACAAGTATGGAATATATTTCTGGTGTGTACAAAAGTCAGTTAAAGATGATTTTTTTTGTTTTATATTTAAGCAGGTAAAAGGCATCTGTTAACTTTAAAGTCTGTTTGGACTGTATAATCAAACTGTAATATAAATCTTTATCCATGCCATATGAAAGAATGGTATGTAATAATAATAATGGAAGTTGGACAATGTATTGTGTTGGGGGAAAGGTTATGCTTTTGTTTCCACAGTTAACAAAAGGTTGTGGAATTCTTCCAGAATAATAGAGCTCAGACTTGACTGGGGATGAGACCTCCTGAGTATCTTGGCTTCAGATATGGGGGAGGAAGACAAAAAAAGCAATCTATTTTCAATTAAAAAAGATAAACTAAAACCAGGAGATAGCATACTTTAAGAGGAAGATGCTCTCTTGACAGTGTCAAGAATCAGGACACAGTAAGTAAGAGGACACAGACTACATAATAGGTACATAGTTTAGCAACATACAGAAACATTTTCTCAGTAGCATTCTCCTTTTCTCCTCTGTGGACACACACACACACACACACCATTCTATTTTGAAAGGTTTGCTTATTCTGGGCATTTCATACAAGTGCAATCATACAAAACATACTCGTTCATGACTTCCTTTTTCCACGTAGCATATCTGCAAGGTTCATCCACTTTGTTTTTTTTTTTTTGTTGTTGTTTTTTTTTTTGTTTTTCGAGACAGGGTTTCTCTGTGGCTTTGGAGCCTAAGGTTCATCCACTTTGTTGTAGGCATAGTGTTTTTTGTTTTATAGCTAGGTAATATGCCATGTGGATAAATCACATTTAATTTATTCACTCATCATTAGATGGGCATTTAGGTTGTATTCATGTATATGAGCTATATGGATATACGTGGTTTCACTAATCTTAGACATACTCATCTAGGAGGAAATGTAATGGGTCATGTGGTATTAACATGTAGCATACATCCTTTCAGCTGGGTGAGCCTAGTGGAAGGAACTCAAGCTCATTAAAGATCCAACCCTCCTGTCTGTCTTTCTACCTCTATAAGGTAAGCAGTTTCCTCTGCTACATATTCTTAACATCATGTTACATCTTGCCACAGGCCTCAAAGCCTCACAGCTAAGTGACCATGACTGAAACCTTTGAAAATGTTGGCTAAATAAACCTTTTTTAAAAAGCTGTTTGTCTTGGGTATTTTTTAAAGATAAAAATGCTCATACACAGCTTTCTACCCTTGGCGATTTGAAGAATGGAGGGGAGGGGAGTTTCAAGACCAAAAAGTCTAACAGCACTCAAGATAGGTAAAAGGAAACATTTTAAAAACTAAATTTCAGCTTTCATATTCAAACAAATATTAAAGTTCTAGATTATATTCATTCAATAAATATATTTACTGTCTATCATGTATGTACCAAGCATTGTGACCAATTTTATTTTTAACCTTCTCAATGGCAATTTTGAATGTCTCAGTTTCTGAGAGCTTGATTTTCAGTTATCTCCAACTCTAAAGAGACAGGAAAAGCCTTTACAACCTTCAGAACCTCCATGCGGCCACACTATCTCAGATGACTAAATACAGAACGGCAGCACACTCCACTGCAACCTCACACTCAGATCTATGTGACAGTGCCTACAGATAGCACCGCGTTAGCCCCAAGTGACACCTATGCCTATCCGTCATCCCCAGATGAAGGTGCCAGTGTCTCGGGTTAGGTAATTATGCCTGTGAACCACAGTGGTTCACCATACAGAATTAATGGTTTCACCATACTTTGGGCAACATTTCTTCTTTCTTCTCTTCTATAAGTCACAGAGTCACAGAGTCTTATAGTACAACTCCAGAGTAAGCTCAGGAAAAACACTTCTGGTGGTCCAAGGTGAAAATTTTTCCCTCAAACTAACTAAAATATTATGTTTATTTGGAATTCTTGTCCTTTCATAAATGTGATTTTCTAGAAGCTAAACAGACATGTAATATAAGACTGGAGACAGTAACACCACAGTATATATGAGCTGTCATCTATTAAACTATACATTAGAGATATTTACCAAAAAAGAAATTGATGTACTTCTCTATTTTTCTTTTATAAAAGTTATTTTCATAAACATAGGTGTTATTTACAACAAACAGTAGGGTTATTACCTTTATTAAATTATTTTTAAATATTCCTTACTTTTCTTAATTTTAGTTAATAGTAATGTTAGAGACATCAGGCAAACAAGTCATTTAATATTCTCAAAAACTGTTAAAAGATTAGGGGATTTCAAGATCCCAAAAAAGTCTGACACACTCATAAGTAAAACTAAACATTCAGCTGGGCGGTGGTGGCACACGCCTTTAATCCCAGGCATGAGGATCTCTGTGAGTTCAAGGCCAGCCTGATTTACAAGAGCTAGTTCCAGAACAGGCCCTAAAGCTTCAGAAAAACCAAAAAAAAACAAACAAACAAACAAAAACAAACAAAATCAAAGTAAACATTCAAAACTAATTTTTGGTTTTAACATTCAAACAAATTTTAAAGTTCTAGATTATATTCATCCAATAAATATATTTAATGTAGATCATGTATGTAGCAAGTATAAGCCATTATAGAACAGAATTTTCACTTACTTAGAATTTTTACCATTGTTAATTATGTTGGCCCTAAAACATGATGAAAAAAGATACATTCACCATTTTTCAGCTACAGAGATGGGAGTGTCTCTAAGCCTTAGTCTAAAGAATGCGACGACTCTGCCACCTTGTGTTCATTAAAGAAACTGCACGACCACTTTCATTACTGTGTCTACAATTGTTTATCTAGGTCCAACAATTGCTGAACAAAATCTACATACAACTTAATTAAAATTTTAATTCTATACTTCAGTTATGCTAATGTCTGTTATGTACTCTGAAGCTCTGTTACCACACCTTAACATGACAGTCCCAATGAACTGGTTCTTTGTGTACGTGTGTTGTATGTAGTTGTTAGTGTGGGTATGTGCACATCTGTGTGGAAGCCAGAGGCTGACTTCAGCTGTCTCCTCCTTATGCTTTGAGACAGTGTCCTCACTGAATCTGAATCTTATTACACTCTGGTCTCCACAGACACACATGCAACAGCGTGCTCACAACTGTGCATGTGCACCAGCAAGTGCATATAGACACACAATTATGCACACGTGCATACAACACACACACGGTTTCCTTTAGATTCTCAGAGACCACAAGGCTCTGGGATGGGCAATTATTCCACATACTGGGTGTCACTGAACATTTTAATTTTATTGCCTTGGTAGTAAATTATTTGGGAAACTCATGCTTCATTTCAAAGGGAATGCAATAGGGATGCTAAAGAAAGATTTCTATTCCAGCCCTATCTTCTGCATCAAATGTGAAAGGTTATAAGGAAGAATACTGTCCAAACTGAGAATGCCATCATCTTATGTCCAGTGAGGCAATTTGTTGCCACGGTTTGAAACAAATCCTGACTGGGCTGTGTGCATTACCAGTGGAAAACCAGCAAGTTTCTGAAGAGTTAAATAACCACCACCCACCTCTTATGCATATCCAACAATCTTCTTTCTTGTTGTGTGTCTTAAGCTCTTCTTCAGTTACGTCGATTAGCCTGCCTTTCAGTCCGGTTAAGTCCTTTCCACTTTTGGTCAGTCGAATCCAGTCCATAAGACTTCTGCCTTGCTTTAAAGGTACCTAAGAGTGGAACACAGAAATTACATCCGTTTCAAGTTGGTCGCGTCCCTTCCCGCCTCCTTTGACTTGCTTTTGGGCTTTGTCAGCCCTTTTATTCTCCTTTAAAAAGAAATCCTGAGAGGCTGAGATGGAAACGTGGCAAAGTTGCGGCTATCCTAGACTACACAACAAGATCCCATCTCAAAAAATATAAATATATATTATTAAAATATAAATGAATGAAAAGATAAAACTGAAGCCCAACAATTCTGCAAATCCTCTCATCCTGTGTGTGAGGAATGTCAAATCTGTTCTACCTTATTTGTTGTTTTCATCAGGGGAGGTCCTGCCTTGTAGCTGCTCAGGTTGATTACAAACTGGTAGTCATCAAGCCTCTTGTGTACTGGGATTAAAAAGGGAAGATGCCACTGGCTCTTTCTTTCTTTTTTATTTTCTTTTTATAATTTAATCTCCCTTTTATTTTCTTTGACTTTTTTACCTTTGGGTAATTATTATTATTATTATTATTATTATTATTATTATTATTATTATTATAGGGAGAGAGAAGCCCTTCCATCTAGTTCAAGGGGTTCAGGAAATTCAGATGCCTAGAATTTTAAACAAAATATTATTTAGGATGCCTGGCTATGAGAAAGGACTTAGAAATTCTCTCAAAAATTTCCCTCATATTGGTACTAAATCTAAAGTCAGAAAGCTGGGATGTCCAGGTCCTACCTCTGTTACTAATTATGTTACTGTTGCCGATTTGAACCAAAATTTGTGACCTTAACAATCAAGACACTTGATAGAAGATACAGCAATGATTGGCTAACGTGGACCTTTACTGAGTTATTAATATACACAAAACATCAGAAATGAGTTTGCAACAATGTCTTCTGCAAACACACTGGTAAAGCATTGAGAAAGATTAGCACTGCGCAGAGGGTGGGGGCAGGGGGTGGGGACAGGGGGCAGGGGCGGAAGTTATAAATGAAGAAGTCATTGACATAAGCATAGGGCAGAAATGTCAAGGCCCTCAGTGTCGCAGACACAGGGAATTGGCAAAGTCATCTTTGGTATTGAGTGTGAATGTAGACAGTGTGTGTAGAAACTAGCCACCACAGCTTTGTCCGGTGGAATGAGTTCCCTCCAGAGACCTCCACCAAGATTAGCTAATCCTGCCTCAAAGATTTCCTGAAACCAAGCGCAACACCAAACACCCTAGGGATACTTTTTTTTAAAAAAAAAAAAAATCATACATTTTCTTTTTTCCTTCACAATTCATGGAAAATTGTTTTAACCATGGATAATTTTTTTCTTACTAAGAACATTCACATTTCTACATATAGGAAGCATTTCATGGCTTTTCTTTGGCACAGGAGATTTTCCAGTATTGCTACTTCAGCACATGGGCCATTCATTACTAAGTAAATTAATGGAGACTTCAAGACCAGGACTTTCATTTTCGACTATCTAGTAACAAAAAAGATGGCTACTGAGTGACTTAGGGATGGGCAGTGCATGCACCTTAGACACAGGACAAGAGGACTCATGCTGTTGACTAGGGTAACAGAAAATATAGGCATTGAATCATGAACCCTTTGCAGAAAATGTCTACCAAACCCTGCCTACAGGATTTAGTAACAGAATATTCCGAGTTCTGTTTTCATTTACAAAATACACTTCCAAGGTTTTAAGGTAAAGGATTGATCCGAATGTGCTTCCTCCCGAAAGCACATGTAATACTCTCCAAGTTTGGGCCCACATATTTACGTTATGAGGGCTTATGTTAATTATGAATGGGTTTGAAGTTACACATTCTTTTGTGTTGTTTATTGTCCCATGATGTTTTTCACCATATCCAACAAAGCAAAAGGCTGTGACAAGACAGGAGCTTCTTTACCCTCCCTTTGTAATAAATAAATCTGTCCTTTCTCCATTCTCAGGTATTCTCTCACAATGACACAAAGTGTATTCACAAAGGTACACCAGCATTTTAATTATGATAATCTAGTGGAATAATCTGCATTGAATAGACCACTCTTTACATCTGTCCAACTACCACATGACAAAGTACCAGGAGAACGATACTGCAGAAACATGCACACCCAAAGAAGCTTGTCTAACGCAACTTCCAGAGTCATATCTATTTCAAGCATTCATTTACCCCCAAAGTATATAGGTCAGTATCTCTGGGGTACATTCTATCATCTCATTCCACACTCTCATTCTGACCATTGATGAAGTTCTTCTGGCGTCTCAATTCCAACTAAAGAGTGAAGAGTGAGAAAAACAATTCCTATCCCAGAGAAAATCATTGGGCTCTCCATTCTGTAATCCCCAGGGCAGTTAATCTTTTGAAAACGCAAAACAAATCATGAGTGTCTCTTCTACAGTGGTTCCTTACAATTATGTCTGCAAATCCCTCGACTGTGGGTCATACCCTTCACAGCTGGTCAGGGTTTGCATTATGTGTTTCAGCCTCAGCTCTTCTATCAAATGCTTTGGCCAAATGGGAAGAGATTATCACCCCACTGGTATCAGGCACTTGCTCACAGTATTTTCTCCAATCTGACTCCAACCCCTTCTTGGTGATAACACCCTATTGAAGAATGAATTACAATTATCTGTTTACTTATCTGTACTGCCCCAGACTAAGTTCTCAGAGACCGCATCTTCACCACACCATACTGTATCAGTTACTTATTGCTGCTGTGACTAAAATGAGCTTATGGGAGAAAGAGTTTATTTTGACTTATGGTTCAAGAAAGGGAGTCCATATGGCAAGGGTGGCACAGCAGCTGGAAGCCAGAGCGGGACGCTGACGGACCATGTCACCTGCACACCATGACTTCATGGCCGGTGAACAGATGCACACACATCAATGAAGGAAGTGTTATAATCACATCACGAGCCTACTCGACTAATGTCAGCCCTTTGCTAACCTATTTCTTCTTATCCGGAATAGAGATAGTAAAAGTTCCCACTCCATAGGGTAACTATGAAGATTCAATGGACATAGGAAAAGTCCTCAGGACATACACGGCCATCGGTAAGCACATAAAGCATCTAAATACTATGTATGATTAAAGCTGCGTTCACAGACTTCTGAAAAACAAATGTTAAACCTCAACTCGTTTTCTGATCTACGGTCAGGTCTAAGTGAAGAAAAACAGGAACGTTCAGTGAAGTAACCAAAGTCATATAAAGTAAAACGCAGAAATCAAGTGCCCAAGAAGGCAGAAGTCCCAAAAGAAAACACCAAGATGTGGTCACAGCATAAGGAAGTGCCAAAATAACATAAGCAAATAGCATTCGCCTTGCAGTGAACACAGGGCACATTTTTTAAATTGAAGTTTGTAAATATATATATCCGTATTCCACCTGCTGCTAACAGTAACCATACTCAACAAATATTCAAGAGCATGGTATCAAATTCAAAGTCAGCCAAGAGTGCCCCTAGAAGAGGCAGTGCTGGAGCAGTTTGGCTATCACATGCATAGAGGCGCAGGACTTGGAGAGGTGGCGGTAAATCCGATGGGAGGTTTGCAGACTCCAGACTTCCCTAGTCACCTGTCTTGCAGCGAAGTCTCTCTGGCCCTACTGCTCAACCCTGTCCTTCTGGCAGTAAAGAACAAAAGACTGGAGAAGGCAGCTTGAGGGAGGGAAGCAACCACGCCGGACCCAGGGTGCCGGGCGGACCTACAGAGACCAGTTTCAGCAGCAGGAACAGACTCAGTAGGCAACGGCGTCCCCGCTTACCTTGCTGCGCCCCTGGGAGGCGACGCGCTGCTGGGAGCCGGGGGCCGGGAAAGCCTGGGAAGGGACGTTCAGCATCCTGGGCCCCGCGACCCGGGCCGCGTCCGGGTTCCGCCACCAGACAGGATCGCCTGGCGGGACCCCCAGCGGCCTGCTCCGGCTCCGCGGCCGGGCAGAGGCCAAGCCCCCGACCCACTTCCGGGGTCGCCAGGGGTCAGGCGCGCCATGACGTAGCACGCTCACGGGAGGCGGGGTGGGGGCGGAGTCAGAGGGAAAGAGGAAGGGATGGGAGCGGTGGATGGAGGGGGAGGGACTGTGCGATAGAAGCGCATGCTCAGTTAGTCTCTGGTCCAGAATTTCAGCACCACAGGGAAATGACAGCTTTCTGCTGGAAGATTAGTGGGTGAAGCTGTTCCCAGGCCCTGGTGCTGATCGAGTCCGACAGTAATTTCCTGTAGATTCCTGTTCACACAGAACACCAGCGCCTGTCCCTTGACAAACAACACCATCAAACTGTTTAAATATAGAAGAAAATAACACTCTGAAAACTTTCAGATTATTAGATGTTTTTCTCCTGCGAAACACTAAGCTCTAGGAAAGAGGACCTCACAACTTCATGAGCTAAGAAGCCTAAGGCAAGCAGCCTCTGCTGTGGGTTAAGGAGAAAGCTTCACCTTTCCACATTCTCTGGAAAAGGAGTAAAGGACGTTTCCAGTCTCCCGCACCATCCACACACTCACACATTCTTCCTCCTCCCATAGCTTTTCTCCTTCCCTGAAATCTGCGGGGAGCTCACCCCTAAATGGAGTGATTTGGTTTGGATGTCGTCTTTATACTTAATGGTTTGTGTGAGCTTCTGTGTTTGTTTATATTTTTTACATACTAATACCTCTTCTCTCCTTCCTTCCTCTGAACCTGCTCCCTCTGCCTTCCCCGCACCCCACCACTATCTGCTCCTCAGAGAGGGTAAGGCTTTTAGTTTCTTAAAGGAATATTTATCTAACTGCACGGGCTTGGGTTTCTGTAGAAATAAATGGCCATATCTAAACTACCTTGCCTATATGATTAGTAATGGGTATCTAACAAAAGACAGGTCACCTTATACTATCTTAATTGGTTAGCAAGGGAAGCATCTAATGTTGTGAGTCTGGGCTGGTGATGTTGTGGGCCTTCTTTTACATAATTTGAGAGGATATACAGGTCCACAGAGTAGAATCCAATCGAAAGAGAACATTTTCCCAATGAACAGTTTTGAATAACGCTATCCAATCTCTTCTGGGTACTATTTTTTTTTCCTGACTCTGGACACATTATTTATTTCTATTATGTAGTCTCCAGAGTTCCTGGCAGTCAAAGTTGTGATGATTATGTTTTAATGTTATCAGAGAAGGTCTGTGAAGATGCTTAGTCATTCAAGCAAGAGGTACTTCTCAGCTGCCTAATTATCTCTCATCTCCATCTTACACATCTTTATTCACGAATATTGCAGAAAAATATTTTTGAGATATTGCCAGGCAAGCATCGAGCTTGTAGCTTTCCTGCCTCATCCTCACAAGTAGCTCAGATTATAGGTTAATAAAAATGTTTACTTGCAGTTGAACTGTTGATTTGATGATGATGTATAAACTAAAAATACATCATGATTATAGTTTATATGTCACCTTAACCATGAAACTTGCCCATTTTTTGCCTCATTAAATTATGGGGTAAGTTTTCTTATGTGATGGCTATGTAAGAAAAACCACTGAGAATTTGTTTTGCTTCCCATAAGAAAATATTTATATGAGAAAATTGTGAGCAGGGAACTAGAGCAAAGGGGAAATGGATAATGTTAAAAGTCATGTCTGCAAAAATCTTAGCTTTACATACTTTCATGTTCTGAACTTTTTTGTACTCCATACAAATAATTCCAATTCGAGCATTTTGTTTTAATTGTAGGAATCCCTCAGTAAGTATTGAACACCAGATCAAGGACGAAAGGACAGGATTAGGGTGAGAGTCATCCTACTCACTGCTTAGTTACAGTCCTTAAAAACTAAGAGCCATACAATTGCTTTCCTTTCTCAATTATAGGTAATTAATTGAAGCATTTCCACCACCGGCTAGCAAAGATATACTAGTATACACGACACTCATCGCAGGATGCAATTTTCTTCACTAACTACCAAGATTACATCATCTATAACTACAACATCCAATTGAGATCAATAATAAACAGCAGACATTACAAAAGCCAGTCTTCAAAAAGCAAACAAATACTATGGCTCTTTGAAAAATCGTAACTAAGGATAAATTTGCAGTTTAATAAAAAGACCAAAAGTATCTTTTGTGGGTACCAGAGCCCAGTGATGCCTAGCTTAAATCCCAACATTTAATTCTAGTGTTGGGACAAAGAAAAGCCGAAACACTTGGTGATTACAAAATAGTTTTATTAACAATTTATATACAAATAAATAACTTTTAAAAGTTTATGATACATTTATACACAAAATTCAAATTCTATCCAGCTCAACTGTCATCAGAAGTAACTAATTAAATTGATTTTCACAGGCCAGCCCCTCAATTTCATTTTCACTATCAGAATCTTCATAAAACGAAATCGTAGCTTGAATTGGGAAGTTTTTCAGGAGAGTCTCTGCTTCTTGATATAAGTAATCGTAACACTTGGACTTGGGCCAGAACAGTCTGAAAGAAGCAGATGACACACCATCCTTATGTTTTACAGTCAGGATCCTGATAGTCACGGAATGATCAATTCCCATAAGCTCTCTATGCTTAACAATTGTTTACACATTTTAGCGACAGCCTTGAGATGCAGAGTTTAAGACTGCTACTACCACGGTATTTATAAAGTCCGCTTGTCAGAGTACAAATAAATGCTTGATTCTCTTACATCTACATCAAGCTATGGGTTAGATTTAAAACTGGCTGTAACCTCTAAAGCAGAAGATCAATGCTTATCTTGCTTCCCGAGTTATGTGTATGTTTATTCTTACAAAATGTAGAAGGTTAGACTTCCATTTTCTAAATTTCCTTAGAAGGCAAAACATCCACCACTGCTCCAAAGACGAGGGTGTGAGTGACAGCCAGCTTTACTAGGATGACAGAGTGCTTGGACCCTGAACAGGCAGCAATCACCCACTGCCCAGCAGAAAACCTCTGGGTATAGCTCTTTGTTATAGATATAGCCAATACACTTGATCAGAAATGTACATGAAAAGTAGTTTTAAAAGCTTGTCTATGCCTCCACAACTAGCTAGGTAGAAAGGCTGCTCCAACACCAGTCTTTATTCCCAATCCCTCTTCTCTCTTATCCAACCGAATCTGGGAACACTATATCAATGTATTGAGAGTTATATAGGTTCTATACAATTAATTTGCAAATAAACATCATTACCTCAGAATTTTAAAAATCTGACACTATTGATCTGGCCTGGTGTTCTTTTTTTTAAATTTTCATCCAAAGAAGAGAAATAGACAGTGCTGAGCTAACAACTCTTGTGAAGTCACTTTAGTGTAGGGCAAAGAACCTTGTCTACACATAATTAAGTGAGTCTAACCAAGGAAAGATTATATTGTGTTCAGTGTGTTCAATTTTAAAAGACAGGAAGTTAGGCAACAGAGTTTACATAAATTTTCTAGCATAACATATTTAATGTGGGATACCCTCATATATATATATATATATATATATAT
>JABTXL010000266.1:1379894-1412778 GCA_025134845.1 Neodon shergylaensis
ATATATATATATATATATATATATATCTTTTATTGGTTAATGAATAAAGCTGTTTCAGC
Organism: Neodon shergylaensis; assembly: GCA_025134845.1. NCBI lineage: Eukaryota > Metazoa > Chordata > Mammalia > Rodentia > Cricetidae > Neodon > Neodon shergylaensis. The sequence continues at coordinate 1,379,954 of JABTXL010000266.1, forward strand.
CAGTGGCTTAGCAGAGTAAAGACAGGCGGAAAATCCAAGCAGAGATATAGAGAAAAAAAGAAGATGAAGTCAAGGAAGATGCCAGCCAGCTGCCAAGGAAACAAGATATGTAGAAAATTAGGTAATGCCACAGTCACGTGGCGATACATAGACTAATAGAAATGGGTTAATTTAAGATGTAGTAAGAGCTAACTAGAAATATGTCTGAGCCATTGGCCAAACAGTGCTGTAATTCATATAGTTTCTGTGTGATTATTTGGGCCTGGGTTGGCAGGAAATGAAAGTGCAGTCTCTGTTTACATAATGGTGCCTAATGCGGGGCTCGAACCCATGATCCTGCAAATAAGAGTACCATGCTCTACCCACTGAGCTAGCATGAGTCTCTTAATCTCAGGGCCATGGGTTTGTGACCCACATTGGGCACAAAAATGTTTACAATCCAGATGCTTAAACAAGTAGCATTTATGCATCCAATAAATGTGGTAGCAAGCTCTTGTGCCAACATAATCCACCAATCAAAAGCGAATAAATCATAAACCCTACCCTCAAAGAACTGACCACTGACTAAAAAGCATAAGACAAACAATATTAGTGAAGATGGAGATTAATAAAACTTAATAAAAAACTACAATTAATTTTTTCAGCAAAGAGTTGTCTACAATATACCAATATATGTTCTAGTATGTAACTGGAATTGTTAACCTTCCCCACCCAAAACAGTCAGCTGGTATCATCAAACTCTGGTCAGAATTTCTGTGTGGACAGTTCTTCCAGGGATGCCATCCTTTTCTGAGTTCTCCCTGTTCTGATTTTTCTACCAGCTTCGTAGCCTTCCCTTACTCCATATGCTAGGTGGAGTCTGCTCTTCCCCTATTCTCTGAGATCAGCTCTTCCCTCTGCACTTTTTTAGAATACCCTTACCCCTTTCATGACCTCATCCAGCCTTCATAGGCATAGACCTCACCCCTGTGTTGGCAGGGAAGGTTTTCAGGCTGGCTCCTGACATATATGCGTCTCTCTCCCTAATCGCTCTGCTTAGATGCCCTAAAGCATATGCAGTACAACAAATCCATTTCAGACTTGTTTACTCATTCCCCACATCTGCATCGTCATAGAACGGCACTCACCTGGTCAGCAGTCACAAATCTGGGAGGCATTCTGGCTGTTTAGCTGTTCTTCACCTACCTTCCCAGTGCATTATAAATCCCAGCTCTGTCACCTAAGTACCTCCTACATCTCCACAAGTCCCAATTCCCTTTCTGATGACTTAGAAAGGTTCTCCTTCATTTCTTACTTATAACTACTTCCAATTTCACTTCGGGTGCTTTAAGTCATTATTCTAGACCCTTAATGATTTTCCTGAAGCATCAGTCTGATTACACCATTCTTCTGGCTAAAACTGATAACCATCAACACCTCTTACAGAGTAAAGTCCATGGGCTCTGGACACAACTCCACATGGAGATGTATAGGCTCTGACCTTTCACTACCTTGCTGCCACCACTGCAGCTACAGCCACATTCCTGGTCTAGGAGCTCCAGCAGGAGCCATGCTGTACCAGGATCCTGTCTCTCATTTTCCATGTCATGTCTTTTGCTCTAAGTGTCCCCTTATCTGACTCTTGGAGACTCAGCGTAGTAACCATAACTAATTTATAATCCACCCTTTGTGAGCTTTCTCCAACCCTTCAACAATTATGTATTTAGTATTTAGTACTCTGAACTCACTTCAAAAGTGACCAAAGTTAAGCTGGAGGGATGACTTAGTGGTTAAGAGCACTGAGTGTTCTTCTAGAGGACCTGGGTTGAGGTACCAGCACCCACATAGCAACTTAAAACTGTCTTTAACTCCAATTCCAGGAGAACCTACTCCCTTGTCTGACCTCTGTGGGCACCAGGCACACACATGGTTCACATACATACCTGCAGGCAAAATAATCAGACACATAAAAATAAAATCTTAAAAAAAAATCTGACCACGATAAACTCTATTTCAACGCTTGTCACTTGCTTTCCCTGTGTCCCTCGGTTACTTTTAGCATATGTAGGTAATCAACACATATCAACTACTGTACATCACACATAAACACATAGTCATAGACCAGGCCTTTAACACGGGCACACAGGCCTTCTCCTAACAGCCCAGAGAACACCACACAATTATAAACATTTTGTCTCAAATAAAAGCTAAAAAACGACAAAGAATTTTATAGAATGGCTGATTTTGTGTGGCAAAGGATAAAACAAACAAAAAACAGTAAAAACAAAGAAAAACAGTAAACAACTGGATTAGCCTTGGGTCACCTTTGACCTCTCTTAGCCTAGCCATTGGTACTCTTTCCAACGTTCCTTTCACTTTCAGTTTCTCTTAAGTATCAAGCTTGATCTGCTACAGTCCTGTAAAATGTCTACCCCGGTCTTCCGTCTGGTTTGTAAGAAAATAATACATACACTCTGCATGCCGTGCAAACAGTTTCACACTGCCTTAAAAATAATAAAATAAAATAAAAATTCAAAACAACTTCTCCAGCACAGGGTATCTCCCTTCTTATAACCCAAAGCCTCCTTCACAGCAGGTAAACATCCTGCCACTGAACTAGGTACCCAGCCCCATCCTTTCATTTTCCTAACCAGTCGGGTTTTTGTCTTGTCGCCAGTTCTTTTAGCATTTACTCACCACGCACCGATTGACAGTCCTTTTAGGTGAAAAATCGGACAATTTCCCATCCTGTGAGTAACAGAATCCTCAGAATGGGAACACAGAGTAACTGACGGCAAATCTTCCAAGAAAGAAAAACTGCAGAACCGGCTACTGAACCAGGCTGCACGATGATGCCCCCAGGTCCTCCCTAGGGCTGGAGTTGAAGACCTTAAGTAAGGCCTGTGACTCACCTGACAGGATGTTGGTATTGAGAAAGCTTTCCTGAGGCTTCTGTCACTCCAGGGCCACTGGGCAACTAGGGAGGAAAGGAATAAAGGCAGTCAACCATGCATCTCTGGGGACATTGGGAAGTTGTGTGCCACCCAGTCTCTGGTTCATGTAGGGACCATGACCCTGGGTCTCTCCTCAAACCAGCTCTTCAGCTGCAACTGGCTACATCACTGCAGAGAATTTCCCAGCCTGCCTTCATACCTACAGGGCCTGGGGCAGGCAATGGACCGACTAGGAGCGCAGGTCACCCAGGGCCTTAGTGCCCAGGCCCGGGTTGGGGGTGGGGGTGGGAATGCTCTGCAGCCTGAACCACTGCAGGCCATGCTGTCTGTCACTCACCGCGTCTGCAGCACGGGGCTCCTCCCGCTTCTCTTTGTCTCCGGGGGTTCGAAGCCAAGGTCTCCAGAAGCCCTCGGACCTGCAGGATGGCAAGCGCAAACCGTGCGTAAAGAACGTGTGCCCGGCCACAGCACACAACCAGGACCGAGCACGGACACTGGGCACGGGCAAGGGCAGCGGGCACAGGGCGAGGGCTGAGGTGGAGGGTGCGTGGGGATGAGCCGGGGCCAGGCGGTCCTCTGGCTCCGCGGGCAGCGGGCACGGAGAGAGGGTGGATCCTGGCTGATAGATACCCGGGTTGCGCTGGCGGCGGGCAGAGACTGCGCGGGGGTGGGAGCGCTGGGCTGTGCGCGCGCTCGGCGCTCTCCGCGGTGTCCATGGCAGCGCGATTGCTCCGGTGTCGCAGGCGGGCTTTATCTAGTCCTCGCAGCCCGCTGTGCTTGCAGACCCTTCGCACCCCGGCGGCCCTCGCTCCGCATAAACAAAACGGCAGCGCGTGAAGACGCCGCGGGCCGTGCTCTGGTGTGAACGCGTGCACATCCCAAATGGCCAGGGAACCGGCTGCAGGAGCGAGTGTTAATAGCTCCCCTGACACAAGGCCTGGGAGAAAAACAGCATGTGCCCGAGCTGCCAATTTCCATGTGAAGAGGATAGGAGGGGATAGAATTAAGCGATTCTACACGTTTTGTGTATTTCTGCAAAAATGCCGACGGCTGATAATTGCCTGACTCTTGGCTTGGCTCTCTGGCCTTCAGCAAATGCAGCTGGCTCTGCAGCAGCCTGTGTTCTAAAAACTGAATATGGAGTAAGAAGAAACAAGAATAGTCTTTATTTTTTCAAACCCCCTGGAACAACAAAGACACACACACACACACAAAACAAAGTGTCTCTGTGTATGGAAATATGGATCAATAATAAATATATTTTTTAAAAAACTGTATTAATAAGTTTTGTCCCAAATTTGCTTATTTGAAGAGGACGGAAACTGTTCGGCAGCAAGAAATAAATTGTAAAAACCTGATCGTTACAGCCAAGAAGGGCAGAGTCAGTTGTGTGGTCTCAGTGCCTTCCCAGATTCTCATGACTTTCTCCCAAACTCTCGGTATATCTCTCCTCCAGGAAGCCCGAATGTATTCTCTCTCCACCTCTGCCAGCACTTGGTATTTTATCGGTAGCTAGTTAAACAATCCTTTCGGAGTTTGGGGAAGATGTAGATGATAATGGATCTTGGAAGGTCATTATATGAGACAAATTCATTTATTGTTCCTGTACTAGTTCTTGGGAGATACCCGTCCTTTATCTGTAAAGATTCATTAACACTGGATAAAAAATGACATGTTTCAAAGCAAATATGATATGTAAATGTTATAATTTCTTTCCAAAACATTCTAAATAATGGAACTGAATTTCCTCAACTCCTGCAGATTAAAAACCTCCATGTAAGCTATAAGACCGCTTCTATTCACTTGGTTACTTCATAAGAAAAGAATCAGTTTAATTATTACCTAGGAGGTTGTAATGATGTAACTGCCGGGGGGATGAGATATGGAAATCTATCTTTCAGTGAAGATGGATGCCTACTGCTTGACTCAATGGCTAGAGTAACAGAGCTTATTAAATGCTTGTTGTGTGTCTGGCACACAAGAGGCCCTTCTTTGACAGGTAATAAAAACGATTTAAAAATATTATGGCCTATTGGCAAGTTAAGATGCTTGCTGCCAGACCTGACAAGCTGAGTTTGACCCCCAGAGCCTGCATGGTAGAAGGATAAAACTGATTCCCACAACTTGTCCTCTTACAAAACACAGCAGTGGCATGAAAATCCATTGCTTCTATACCAACACACACACACACACACACACACAATAAGTGTAATATAAATATAATGGCCTTACAGATGTGGCCTACTTGATGAAGGGACCAGTTGCATAAATATCTTTAATGCATCAGCAATGGGTTAAGTACATTATATATATATATATAAAATGTACTTATATATATAAATGTATATATATATTTACATCTGATGACTTAAAAGTGTTCTCTCATTACTTAGGAAGCTTGTAATCTGTGGTCATTACAGTGGCTGCAAAATTAATGTATTTTAAAAGAACATATTTAATTGCTAAAGGACATTTTACGTTTAGAAATCCAGGTCGGGAGGACTTAGTGTGTCTTCGGGTACAATCAGGAAAGCCTGCTTAGAGTAAATGAAGCCTAAGTGGGGATTTCTATAAGGATCAGTTCAAGAGTGTTATTGTCTCTGTGTGTGGTAACTGGGTAAAAGGAGAAGGGATGAGGTATTGCTGACACAGAGTTGCGGCTAAAAAGACCGCAGCTTTGGGCTGTTGAGAATCTAATATGAGGTGCTCAGACATTCTTTGTTCTGTAAGTACTGGTGGAAAATGATGAGCAGGAGAGGGGAATGGTGGGTGGTTCGGGCTCAGGCAAAAACAAGATCACAGCAGACCCAGAAGGTAGGCCCATATTTCTATATGGTGTGGCAGCCAGGCTCTGAAGCCATAGGCCCCACCTGAAGTGGTCACGTAGCCCTGCAGACAGGCTGTCACTGCCCTAACAAAAGGTCAGGATGTTGTTGCTCCTTTCTTTGTAATTTAGAGGATGCCTGATAGAAATGCTGATTCAAGCCTACTTGACAGCTAGCACACAGAGCACACAGATAGCTGTAGACATGAGGAAAAGCCATTCACCTGGTTACCTAGAAGACAGAATGCTAATGTATTTCCCCTAAATTAAGTTTTGGCATAAAGAATGTTTGGAGAGGGGGCTGGAGAGATGGCTCAGTGGTTAAGAGCATTGCCTGCTCTTCCAAAGGACCTGAGTTCGATTCCCAGCAACCACATGGTGGCTCACAACCATCTGTAAAGAGGTCTGGCGCCCTCTTCTGGCCTTCAGGCATACACACAGAAAATTGTATACACAATAAATAAATAAATATTTAAAAAAAAAAAAGAATGTTTGGAGAATAAACGGGAGGAATTTCTTCAGGATGTGAACTCAGGACTTCATGAGGGACCACTAAAAATCTCCCTCCCGATGAAACCATGTGAGTCATGTCTTTATTCCTGTCTCCTCCACGCTGATCCAGAGAGAGATAGTTTATGTTGGGGTCTGGTCAAGAGAAATAATTTAGAGTCCGGGCTAGCACCGGACCCCGACACCAGAGCAGAAAAGATACTTACATGTTTCAGTTTTTTAAAATGAGTCTGAGAGGAGAAAAAAGATAACACATTTGATACTAGTTTTTCAATCAGCCAGGATAGACTGGTCGATATGGTAGTAAGAAATAATTCCAAAATTTCACAAGCGTAGTGTAGCAGGGGTGATTTCTCAGTCATTCTGTATGTACCCTGATTTGTCTAGTGGAAGACTGGCTTTTAAGCTTCTTGGCTCTTGGTATCTCTGGACCATTGCCAGTTATGTTCAACAGGGAGACATGAGTACAATTATGTGCCTACAGCGACACACATCACCCCCAAAACCACCTAAGCTATGAGATGACACAATGATCTCAAAAGAGAAAGGAAATACATTTCTGACCTATTCCCCCAAAGAGGAGAAACAGAAACAACCAGCATATAAAGGCCATCTCTCCCTGCTGCTGCTCAATTCAGTCACTGTCCTTCCTGTGCACAAAACACTGTCACACTAAGAGCAAGAACTCTTAGTTCACTAAGAACAAGAAGATGGATCTGGTGGCTTCTGAGAGGTCCTGTTGAGTATGGATGAAGATACCTAAGGAGCAACCAGAGTTAGGAGTGCTGGGGTGCAGCAGAGAACTTAAGGCTGAAGACTTACATGTGGGAACATCAACATTAGCAATTGAGTGACTTCCTAAGAAAATGTTGTAGCTTGTGAGAGCAAACCAAGGTCAAAGCTCTGGAGGGTGACATTTCTTATATGAGTCTGCTTCCAACAAAATCACCAAAGAGGAATGGTTGTTATTAAAAGTGATTCAAAGTTCAGGTGACATTGTAAGATGAGGTAGACTTCCAACAAGGAAGAAGAAAGTCAAAACAAAATAATGACAGGTATTCATTGGATTTGGTAACTAAAGGATTCTATATTCTTTAGAAAAATATTGCTTGAATGCATAGGGACAGAAGCTCTTTCTTGCAAGTTGGTTAACAGTGCAGGCTAAAGAAATGACGAATGTTGAGGGCACCCTCTTGAGAAGAAAAGAGTGAAAGGGAATGAAGATTCGAGAGGAGGGTCTTCAAGAGAGAAGGGGTTGAGTGATGGCTATGGTCACCAAGGAGAAAGGAAGAAATGAGGTCAGTAGCTCTGGGAGAAGATCCTCGTGAGGTTGAAAATTAGTATTAGTAGCAATCAAATACCTTAGAGGTTGGCAGTCAAGGTGAATAGATCTGGCATGGAGAAGAGAGGAGAGTGTGGTAATGACATCCATAAACCTGAAAACATTGCATCCCCAGAAGGAAAAGAGAGAGCCAGTGAATAAGAATATAACAAGAATAATGCTTGGCCAAGTTCATGTTAAACTGGGAAGTAAAAATAGAGACTACCAGAACTACAAAAGTCCCAAATCTTCCATTTCTACCCTGATTTCATTAAATCATATTTGTATGAAGCTTGAAGTTGAGTCCCCCATGGCACCAGGGACAAATATTTTTTTCTTTTTATTTATGAAGTATTTTTTTGTGCACAGCTTATTATTTTCATCAAAGATAGGCTCACACAGATAAATCATGAAGGGGAACGTTCTGTTCCAGAAGACTGTATACTGTTCAGGAACATCATATTTACTATTTTAGAATGGATACACATACTTCTAAAGCTTGATTCAGCATGGGGATATAAAGTCTTAGAAAACAGCTAGACAAAGGTCTGCTGAGATGTGCAGGTAAAGACCGAGTTCAGTGACTTCAATCCCTGATACTCACATGGTGGAAGTAGAGAACCCACTTCTGCAAGCAAATTGTCCTTTGACCTCCACCAATGTGCGTATACATGCATGCGCATGCACTCACACATACCAATTAATTGAAATGCAATTAGAATTTCAAATATATTATAAATATCCAGATTTATAATATAATCTGTTGTGTAACATACACATGTTACAGGTTAGGTTTTAGAATTCCGTGTTGAACATCACTGGCACATTTGTAGCACACGCTTTCCATAACATATTACATGTACTCTCCAAAACACGCCCATGAGCTAGACACCAACTGCCATAATTTATTGGAAATGAAATATTAAAAACTTCTTTTATTCATGCATTTATTGAACACGCACCATGTGAGTGTTCCTTAACTGTACAGTCTTCATAAAACCACGAAGAGGCGATGAGTAGGGACCGCCCTCTGTTTACTAGTGAAGCCAGCATTGTCTGCAGGCACACGGTGGCAACAGCAGCAGTGAGTCACGGTGATGTCCCATTTCTTCACACTTCTGTTTGCAGCTCCATTTCTTTTTTTTTCCCTATTCTTTGTGTCTTTCACATCATGCCTCCTGATCCCACCCATCTTCCTCCCCTGAAATAAAGCAAAATAAAATATAAAAAAATAAAAGGGGTTAAAAAGGAAGAAGGGATATCTCATCATGGAAACTGGACACAGTGGGACACACAGTAAACCCCCTCCATACATTTTTTTTTTTACACGCAGGTGTTTATTGCGAAGAATCATTGATCTGGTTCAAGGTCTCCTGGTCTCTACTGCACCATCGATGCTGGGCCTTCTAGGATTCTTCTCTAACATCCTGTTGGCATCTGTGTCGCAGAGATGCTGCATCTCTGTGTTAGCACGATCCTCCTCCCACCATGCTCCAGCAGATCACAGATGGGGTGGATGTTGGGGTGAGCCAACACATGACCCTAGTTCTGGGCCTGGGTGGTTGCAGGGTTGGTCAGCCTGCCAGCTTTCTCCTGTATTCACCAACAGATGAGCTCTCCAGCATTGCTCTGGCTAGTTTGTTCACCCCTTGTAGCCATGGGCAAGGGGTGGGACCAGTTCAGCTTTTACATCCTCAGGGTCCATTCTTCCACACCTCTGCCTACAGGGTCAGTTCTACTGTGGTGTCCAAGCAAGGTGTAGGGCCTGCCCAAGTGTTGTAGCTGGTTGGGGGAGCAAGGATAGTTCTCCAGCTCTTATGACCTCAGGGCCAGCTCTCCAATCTGCCTCAGGTGTTGATGGGAGGGGGAGTGGCATTTCTCCCCTGCCCATGCTGCCACAAGACAGCTCTTACAGGCTCACAACCTTGGTTTCAGTTTCATTTGTTGAGGTAGGATTCCCCTGTGTATGCTGTGATTACCACTGATTAATAAAGAAACTGCTTTGGGCCTATAGCAGTGCAGAACAGAGGTGGGGTGTAGGTGGGGGAAACTAAACTGAATGCTGGGAGGAAAGAAGACACAGTCAAGGAGAAGTCATGTAGCCAGAAGCCAGTGGAACTTTACCCAGTAAGTCACAGCCACATGGAGATACATAGATTAATGGAGATGGGTTAGTTCAGGATATAAGAGCTAGCTAAAAATATGCTTAAGCTATTAGCCAACCAGTGATTCAAATGATATAGTTTCTGAGTGATTATTTCAGGTCTGGGAAGCCGGAACAAACAAGAGACCTCCTGCTACAATTTGTAAGTGGGGAATAAGTCATACCCTGTGAAGTTATCCTGTCCCTTGGGAAGTGTGTCACAGAAGGCTGTATTCAAAGTGGGTGGTTAGTTCAAATTCCTACAACTGAGGCTCCACTCATGAACAAAAAACATCATGACCACCATACTTCAGGAAGCTACATTTTCACAAACATCCATGCCACCAAGCTTTATATTCTACTAGATAAAAATTACAAATTTAGCCGGGCGGTGGTGGTGCACGCCTTTAATCCCAGCACTCGGGAGGCAGAGGCAGGCAGATCTCTGGGAGTTCGAGGCCAGCCTGGTCTACAAGAGCTAGTGCCAGGACAGGCTCCAAAGCTACAGAGAAACCCTGTCTCGAAAAAAAAAAATTACAAATTTACTTTACGTATGTGTGCTTAATATGCTTTCTTGATTGTTTCTTTACTGTTGTAAGACTAATATGAGAAAGAGGCAAAGAGCTAGGTGATGGTCCCCAAGGAGGAAGCCAGGAAGAAGGCAAAACCACATTTTAAATACATTGAGCATCAATAGTATCTAGGAAACACAAACAAAAAGGTAAAAATCAGAACTTGAACTAATCACCCACTTCGAATGTGGCCTGCTGTGGCACACTTCCTAAGGGATAGGATGACCTCACAGGATATGACTTATTCTCCACTTACAGACGGAGCTGCAAACAGAAATGTGAAGGAATGGGGCATTGCCATGACTCACTGCTGCTGTTGCCACCGTGTGCCTGCAGACAAAGCTGGCTTCACTAGTAAACAGAGGCAGTTCGTGTTCATCTCTTCTTCATGGTATTATCAAAACTGTGCAGGTAAGGAATACTGTACCCCTGTCTAAAAAAACTAGACTTTTTGTTTAAACACTGCATATGGAAAATGTGTGCCTTGCCAGGAAAAAATGATTCATTCCTATCCAAATATCAATTGAGTAAAATATGTTAATATTTTTGGTATTCTGTCTTAATTACATAATTACGTTTTCTTGGAAAACTTATAAAAAAATTGAATACAAACCCCCAAGCCTAATGTGTATGAGGAGTCTCTGGGAAATAATTGAGATGTTATACAATTGAACCATGGTGAGGGGTGCACAGTTCTGTGAATTAATTCAATATTGTTAATTTGTACAGTTATACATTTTAGTTATATGCATAATGACAAACAAACATTGAAGGATGGACTTTCTCTTGGCTGCTCTCAGGTTGATCCTGATGAACTAAACAATTAAGCCTGTTTTAAACGTTGCAGATTTGCAAGTTTTTTAAAACATGCATCTTGGGAGTTGGAGAGATGGCTCAGTGGTTAGAGCACTTCTACTCTTTCAGAGAGGACCCGAGTTCCAGTTCCCAGCACCCATAACTCCAGCTCCAGGGAATCTGAAGCCCTTTTCTGGCCTCTCCAGACACCTGAATGTACACACAAATGCACACATGATTGTACATTTAAATGTACACATAAATGCTAAAATAACCCATTTTTATTTATTAGATCAGGGTTTACATATGCGTCTTTGGAAGAAAACATGGCTATGATACCAATGATAATATCAGTACCTGTTTTAAAGTATAACCTACACTTGTGTTTGTCTCCAGGCCTAGATGCCTTCACTGCAGCAATTGTCCGGAAACTTCACATGAATTGCCTGAATCAGAGCAAGTCCTTCAGGTCTGAGAGGATTGGGTCTGCAGCAAAGACCTTGGTGTCCAATCCGAGCAGCTCATTATTCACTGCCAAGTCTTGTCAGTCCGGTCTCCATTATTGTTGATTTGCCAGCCCAGAACCTCACACCAAGATGACCCTCATGCCAATCTGGAGGCTGAGTTAAAGGGCAAACATTAAGTCCAAGTGATGTGAATTTCTCATTAGATGGCAGGGAATTAAACAGATGAACATGTTTGAAACTCACTTGTCCAACCAAAACGTCCCCTTTTCTTCCCCCTTTACAAATGAGACGGAACGTTTGTGACCAGCATTTTATGGCAATAACATTTCACGTGAGATAACTGATTTGATAAAGATCTTTTTCAGCTGGAAGACCATATTCTTCGTCTGAGGTGGCATTTGCAAGCTTGGGGCGCTGGAGAATGTTCCCAGGTTGAAGATGAAGATAACAGTTGTGACAAAAACCCACTTAGAAGTGAGCAGAGCTGGTATGTGTTGTTTTAAAGCAAGAAGGTGCTCACAGATGGCTCAGAGAGAGACTTAGCAAGTCTGTGCTAATCACACTCATGCATGGGAATGCCTCTACTGAAAACAGCCACACTTTCCTGGGGGAAGAAGGGGTGGGAGTGTCTTACTTAGTCAATAATTACAAAAATTAGTATTATTTGAAGGCATGGAATAGCTAATGCTTCGTGCTATAGTTACAGCTGAGTGTATATTATTCAAACTGCAAAGACGAAGAGACTGTTCATGGGTGGTGGTTACAATCCGAAGCTTATAAAGGGAAACACAAAAAAAAACAGAAGTTCGGTTTTGAATGGTTAAATAACTATGGGTCTTGAAGGTTCTGCTTCTAGATATTTCTCAGCTTGTTGGTCTCAAACCAATTAATTTTTCATGCGTGATAAGTTATTTAGAATAAAACACAGTGCGTGAAAAATAATCTACCACAGACCTAAAAAGAAATTGGCTTTCCCACTATACAATTATATTTTATTGTTTTTGCAAATCTGTTATTTCCTATTAAACTTCTACTAATGATGCAAATTTAAAACCCAGCACCACTAAGTCTCATTAACCAAAATAGCATGGATATCAGTAAATTTTTATTTTCAAGTGTGCTTTCAGTGCACAACATAAGCTGATTCAGTGAGAGACCATTCAGAAAAGTAGATCCAGTTGCCCGTGCTAATTGGTCAGGCTTGATGAGAGGTAAATGTGGACTGTACAGCCCAGAAGAAGATCAGCATGGCTTCCAGTCCTTACATCCCTCTAGTGAGAAGCTAGAAAGTACACAAATGCACACAGGCAATAACAGATTGGCGAGAGTTCTATAGATAGGCAGGTTTGGTGGCAACTAAGCAGAGGAGGCCTCTTCTGTATGTGGTAGTCAGGGAAGGTCCCCAAGGAATTTTAAGTTGAGACCTCCAGGAAACTGATCAAGGGCCATTTCCTAAAAGGTCTATACATTCTTGCAATTATAGCAAAACCCTCATAAAAACATATTCCTTTTCTGCTTGGTTCATATTAGTAGGCAAGACAGATGGTATAGGGACTGTTTCAGGAAAAAAAAAAAACAAGTCTGTATATTTCTGTATTTGTTTCTGACTTTTATTGGTGACCTAAACTAGAGAATTATTTGGGTTATAGAATAAAATTTACCTTCCTTAAATGGGTAAACGACTCCTAGTTTTTAGCTGAAAGTATTACGTTTAACAGATGGGATGTGTGCATTTTTAATTTTTAAAGTATTTTATTTCTATATTTCTTTTTTAGTTTGCGTGGCGGGGGGGGGGGGGGACACTACAAGGACAAAAGGTGGGTATGGAGGGACCCGGAGGAAAGCAGGATTGGGGTGCATGATGTAAAATTCCCAAAGAATCAATAAAACATCATGTTAGTAAAAAGATTATTTTAAAAAAGATGGGCTGTGTCAGCAGGAACAAGAACACAATGATTGAAGGAAGTCAACAGTGTGGTGTGTGAGGCTGAAGGGAACCATGTTGCATGGTTGGATTCTGTATGTCAGGAGTGAATTGTCTACGAGCATTTAAGAAAACTTGGCTGCAGACAGTAATGCCCTGAGGCATGCTGTGGATTCTCAGTGACGACAGTCACAGGCCCCTTTGATCTTGGCAACACTTCGGATTTTGCCCAGTGTTTTGTGGCAATGTTAGTCACTTCAATGAGGCATCTCATTGGTGACAGCAGTAGAATAAGATGTTATTGGCCAGCTATCCAATTACGATTTTCCCCACCCCAATTTTGTGTGGATGTCAAGGAGTCAGCTGTCTTTGGGAAGGCTGCTTCTTCAGCTACAGAAACGGAAGCACAGTTGGGCTATTTTTGACATCAGGAGTGAGGCTCAGGAGAGGAGCCAGCTTCCTGAGCCAGCATGCTGAGACGAATAGATAGGGAGGCTCGAAAGGTCTTGAGACTGTGTTTACATTGTTGAGCCTATGGAATTCCCAGCTGTAAATATCTGGAACCTGTGCTTCTCAGTAGATTAGAATATGAGTTTACTTCTTTTAATTTTGTGTCTTTAATGAACTTGCTAATTTGCTGCTTTATATATCCCAATAGTAACTAGTTTTAACCAAATGTTATTCAGGAGATTAGACGAATATATTTTCTTATAATGGAGAAATGCAATTGATTTGATGTTTCAACACGGGTGGTTAAAGCATCTTCCCACCAAGCAGATGTGTCTGCACAATGATTCTGTATTTATAAATACAAGTTTTATTTTTTTCTTAGTGATCTTTATAATCTCTACAGAGACAGCGCTATCATATATAACCAATGCTATATTATATATCACATATTATATTATATATTATTATATATGTGTTATGTTACAAAAATATTTTTCAGACTAATTTCTTTTGTAAATCTCTTTAACTTTTGGCCTAAGAAGATGCCTGATTTCCCATGTCTTTTTTGAATTAGCCGTTTACTATATGTTGTTTTGCTTGGAAGACAGGAGAAAAATATGTTCTCAAATGAGTATATCTGAGAAAGGAAAGTTTTTGTGGCCTCCTCATGTTCTGGAGAATACCCAAGCGTCCTGCCTACTTCTTCCACAGATATAAGATAACACATCAGACTGCACCATGAGACTTTGAACTGTCAGGGTGACTTGACTCCATCATCAGATAGTCACAATCAAATGTAGCTGAACAGGAGCCTTAAGTCCAATCTGCTGTCACTTCAAGAAAAATTTTCTTCCTAGAACCATAACAAAATACAGCTGGCTAATTCTATTAATCAAGAAATCTGTTAGCCTTAAAAATAATGGAAAGCGGGGCTGGAGAGCTGGCTCAGTGGTTAAGAGCACTGACTGTTCTTCCAGAGGTTCTGAGTTCAATTCCCAGCAACCACATGGTGACTCACAACCATCTATAATGAGATCTGCTGCCCTCTTATGGCACGCAAGCATACATGCAGACAGAACACTATATATATAATAAATAAATAAATCTTCTTTTTTTTGTTTTTTGTTTTTGTTTTTCGAGACAGGGTTTCTCTGTAGCTTTGGAGCCTATCCTGGCACTAGCTCTTGTAGACCAGGCTGGCCTCGAACTCACAGAGATCCGCCTGCCTCTGCCTCCCGAGTGCTGGGATTAAAGGCGTGCGCCACCACCGCCCGGCTTAATAAAAAATCTTTAGAAAAGATAATGGAGAGCAAATTAAGAAGAAGACTAAAGGGGGTCTTTTAAGGTCATGAGGTCAATGTCATCATGAAGGTCAATGTCATTATGAAGGCTAACGTTATTATGAAGGTCAATGTCGTTATGAAACACTGTATCTAGAGGTCAGAGGAGCTCTCTACATTCTGCTGTCTTTATCCTGTGTATCAAGTGAAGTTTTACTTCCCAGCCTCTTTGGGTTAAGCATGTGGCTGTCTAATTTTAGCTAATAAAATATAAGTTGAAGTGATATGTCTCACTCCTGGTTAGAAGTGTTAAGAACCAATGGGCATGTAGGGAGGGGAGAGTAAATGGGTGAGAGTGATTGCTGAATTGGCACGAGGAGCATTTTTCTTGAGGTGATAAAGGGTTGGACCTAATGTTTCAGTGAACACTGAGAAACCCTGTCTCGAAAATATCAGATAGAGAGTAATTGAGGAAGACACCTGGCCTGAATCATCAACACCTATGTAAAAATGTAAGCTATGCATGCTTGTAATCCCAGGATTAGGAAGTGGAGACAGGGGGAACTCACTGTTTGGCCAGTCTAGCCAAGAGACTGAGCTGATTCAGTGAGAGAGTATCCCAAGTGTGCACATGGGTATGTGCACCCATAGACTCCCATTCATTCAGCACGCACATGCACACACACACACACACACATACGTGAGGTGGGGGGCAATATGCCATGCTCCCTTCCCTGTGCCTGGATGGAGGAGATGGCAACATCAGCTTCAATAAAGATGATGTGGACCAGATGCCCCTACTAAATTGAAATAAAACCTTGTGGAGTGGGGTGTTCATGTGTGCATGCATGCATGCATGCATGTGTGTTTATGTGCAGGCCAGTGATCAATACAAGGTCAGGTGTCTTCTTCAGTCACTATTCACTTTATTTTCTGAGACAGGATCTCTCAGTGAATCTGCAGTGTACCAGTTGGTCTAGGCATCTATCCAGGAAGCTCCAGGGATTGTCCTAACTCTACCTCTTCAGCAGGGCAGGCATGAGTCACCGTATACTCACCTTTTCCCATGGTGCTTGGGAGTAAACTCAGGTCATTGGCTTGCACAGCAAGCACTATGTTACCTGAGCCATCTCCCTTGCCACAAACCTTTGTTTTTATAACCCAATAGGACTTGGGGATTTTTACATTTTAGCTTAGTCATGCTACTTCATTATCTCTTAATTAAGAATATTATCAAAATAAAAGTATAATAGGAAAGTTTATGATTTAAGGAAACTGGAAGACCAGGAAAAGACTGTAATTTTTTTATCAAATATTTATTTTTATGTCAAATATTTATTTAGCAAATATTTATTTATTAATGAACACAACTTTAGGTTGAATTTTCATAGCTGTTACAGCTAACTTCCTGAAATTGTTTTTATAAAAAAACAAAACCAAAAAACTCTCATTAGTTCCAAAAATATTCCTCAACTGGAACTGTGTGAAGACATTGAGGTTCAGAGGAGACACCGATGACAGCCACCCTCAAGGAGTGAACTGGCTCCTGAGTGTCACGGAGATTATAAGGCTACGTCAGGCCTTGTTTCCAGTTTCTTCAAATATTATTTGTTTGGTGATAAATTGTGTAGTGGAAACTTACAGTGACTTAAGAAAAACTGTTTATTTTTCTCATCACATTCTTGCAGGAAACTGCACTCAGGAAGACAAAAATGTAGAACCTAGATTTAAAATTACATAAATGTATACATAAATGTGTGGGTGTGGGGGGGGAGAGAGAGAGAGAGCTATTCAAGCATAAGGGTCTCAGAAGAGGAAAGGAAGAGATCTCAATGGATGATAAGAGAAGGCAATGGAATCAGAATCCTGGTTGTCAACCCGATTGCATCAGGAAACAACTGAAACTCAAGCTGCTGACACTCCTATGAGGGATTTTCTTGATCACATTATTCAAATCAATGTGGATGGCCCCTCTGGTGGCAGCCCAGATAAAAGGGTGTAGAAGAAGGAAATGATTTTTGCCCGCTTGCCCTCACTTTCACTTCCAAGTCGGTCTACCCTGTTGTTGTGACGTTTGCCACTGACATGGAAGTTAAGTTCTTTGGGATTCTCATGTACACTGAAGACCAGGAGCTCTCCAGACCATCAATGCCAGGTTGAGACTCCTGAGATAGCCAGCCTTGCATACTGAGCAACTTCCAGATTCTCAGCTTCTCAGTGTGAGACAGACGTAGTTGGACCTCTCTCTTTCTCTGAGTCCTGTCCCTTTAGAGAACCCTGACTAATATAGTCTGTATTCTAAAATCAAGGACAAGCTTTTTCATAGAAAATAATAACTCATCTAACTTCAAGGCAATATTCACATATTCACCAGTGGACCCAATGCTGTCTTGCACACCTCCTCTCCTCCCGCTCTGGGATCATTCTGGGACCATGAATTGGATTTAGTTCACATATAGTCTTATTCCTTTTTGATCCTTGACTATTCCTCAGCCTTTCTTTGTCTTTCATGACCTCAGCATCTTTAAGCAAACTGATGAATTATTTTGCAGGTTTTAAATATTTAAACTTATGACATATAGCCTGATGATTAATCCAGGTTATGCAAAATTTGGAGGAACTCAGCAGTGACATATTACCCCCCAGGTGTCCCCCGAGGTGGCACATGAAGGGATTCGTCTCGCTGTTGTTATATGAACACCAGTCATTTTCCAGTTGTTCTCCATTAGTGATCAACAGGGAATTATGTTGAGCTGCCCTGAAACTATGTAAGCATCCTGTTTCCTAGAAGCTTTTCCTCTGGTTTTGGCATGCTTACATATACTGCTATGGATATGAATGGTTTCAAAATGGGGCTTTCTAGCTCCATCGCTCCTCCTAGGACATTAGTAGACACCGTGGGCTCCAGTGATCCTATGCTGAATCATAGTTCTCTGAGTCATAGAATTCTGTTTGAGGGTGTTATGGTTTGAATGTGAAATGTCTCCTGCAGGCTCATGTGCTTGAACACCTGGTGCCCTTGATGGTGTTATTTGGGACCATGGCCTACCTAGCAGAAGTAAGTTGTTTGGGGAGGGCCTTGAAGGTAGCTCAACTCTGGTTCCAGCTGAGCCCTCTGGTTTCTATCCACCAGGACGTGAGGGGCCACACCGTACTCCTCTTGCCTGGACTGAGTCACTCCAGGACACCTCCCCCTCCACAAGGGACTGTTTTCCTGAGACTGTGAGTTAAGTTAAATCTTTTCTCCCAAAAGATTGTTTTTGGCAGATATTTTGCTCATGTCAATGAGAGAAGTAACTAACTTGCTGGGTGGATGTGGGTCAAAATAAAGCAGCCTTTGATATTTGTGAATAAATCCTTTGACATTCTACCTGACAGTCTATCAACAGTTCTCTAGAGGAACAGGATTGATGTATGTGTATATTCAATTATACTATGTATGTCTATATAAAACACACACATATAATATATAATTCTTGTTACATAAAGTCAGTCTAATAATTCCCTTTATAATATTATATATTATGTTATATAATATATTTAATGTATAACATATACCATATATAAAGGCAATTTAATAAGTCTCCCTTTATAATATATGTTATGCATGTTATATAAATATATTTAATACATAGCATAATATTATATATAACATATTATGTGTGGTATATATTATAAAGGGGGATTTACTAGATTGCCTTATGTAATAAGGGCTAGGTCTTCTAACAATGGCCATCTGCATGCTGCAGAGTCAGAAACTCCTGTGGCTGCTCTGCTCATAAAGCTAGACTCCTCAGCAGTCCAAATTCGACGCTAAAATCCTTATTCTTGAGAGTCAATGATATTCATCCCATACTGGAAGGCAGAAGAAGCTGGTGTCTAATGCCAGCAGAGGACGGCAGTGACATCATTATCATCATCACTACTGTCAGTATCAGCAGCATCAGTAGCAGAGATAAGCAGACTCACTCATGAAGAAATGAAAACAGGCAGAAGTCAGATCCCTGTCATGTAATCCCTGGCCCACCCATTGGAAGGTACTACCCATTTTGAAAGAGTTATCCTCCCTTCCATCAATTCTTTCTGGAAACAGCCTTCTTCGGTGATTCCAGGCCCTGTCAAACTGATAATCAAGAGGGCCTCCTCATCACAGAGAGAAACACAATTCCGGTGGATTTCATAAGCAAAAAATTGAAGTAAATTCTAAGTATTTGCACCGAAGAGTTTTAAAACTTTAAGGCAATGAAGACATGGGGAAGTGGTTGTCTTAGGACACAACTGGTAGAGCTTTGGTCTCAGGTAACATGACTCCAAGACTGTGGTATAGTCACTGTGTTGTAGTAACAACAGTCAGTGTGGTACCCTGTAACACTGCCTAGAAGGCACAGCTTCCAGGTGCCTGGTCTGTGGAGGGCCTGGCTCCCTTCCTGGGCTCATGACCATGCATTTTTCCAGCTCTCAGAGGGCAGGGATGTTCTTGGTTCTAGAGACCCTGACACTGTGTTTGTAAGCGCCATTTAAGAGCTAGGATGTGGGAACAGATAACTAGTCAGGTTTCGTTGCCATGACAAATGACCCGAGATAATGAACTGATACAGAGGAAGGGTTGTTTTGGCTTCTAACTCCAAAGGCTTCACTCAGTGGCAAGGTGGCCCTGTGACTCCTGAGCATATGGCAAGGCCATTATATAAGAAGTGTACAGTGCACGGAAACCAGGAAGCAAAGGGAGAAGAAAAGGGACTAAGGTCCTAACATGTTCTGTAAGGACACAGCCCTGGTGACCTAATTTTCTGTCACTGGGTCTCATCTCTTGAAGTTCTACCACATCCCATCAGCGCCACAGACTGGTTTCCAAGCATGACCCCTTATGGGACATCCTTGACCTCAACAATAATAGCATATAGGTACTGAAAATTCTGAAATGTGTATGGCATTTCGCTGTTTATAGTGCGGCTGAATTTGGGTGTATGATACTTGCTTGTGACGGGTTAACGAATGACCCCACTGCTTCAGGACAGTACCTCAGCTGTGACTGCTGCGCTCTGATCCATAGAGCTGCCAGAGCTGACCTTCCCAGTCTGCTGCTGTGGTGGACAGTGGGCGAGTTTCCTGGTGCGCGGGGAAAGGGATCTAACTGTGAGAAATACACTTTCATCTCATTTTGTTTTAATGTCTTCCCCATTTTTATTCTCCCAGGAACCCCATAGCTCCCTTCGTGAGTCTTCCCAGGCTCTGCAGAGAGTGAGTCAGCTTGTTTCCGTCTCCCCACTGCTGGCTCAGGTGTCAGTTTTCCTCACACTGATGAGTCAGCCAGGGCCGGCCATCTCCTCCTCTTCCCTTTGTCTCTGCGCACACAGCCTATTTTGGTTTCCTTGCCATCTTTTGAGCAGCATTTATTAGGGAACTGAGAAAAGCATGTCTGTTCAATCCACATTTCTAGACTCTCTTTTATTATATCACGAAACTTAAGTGATATTAAAGCAGAATCAAGGAAATCTCTAGATCAGTACAAATTCAAAAGTGGATATTCTTTCTAAACCGATTACACTGACAGATTACCAAAGAAGAAGTTAGAGGGATTTTTTCCCCCTTGATAATGTTAATTCTAACAAGACAGCATGAGAACTAGATCCTACATCGAAGTCTACTTATAAACATGCCGCAACAAGCTTACTCTATGCAGGTACACGTCATACACAATGCCTACTAGGGGCTGAATAGAGTGGGTTCTTACCAATACAAATTGGTAAGGATCACAGGTGGAGCCGAAACCCATTTCTTTGGAGAGGGTGAGGATGTTACTTCTCCCTGCCCCACTTCTAGCCCTTGTCACCAATCGTTCCAACAAAGTTTAGATATGACTTACCGGAAGGGGACTGAAAAGAATTAAAGCTAGAAAATAAGACTAAGGAGGCTTGGAAGGCTGATGTGAGGATAACAACATACCCAAAAGGTCAGATTGCCGCTGTTGAGGGCATTGCTTTCCAAAACCCATTGTCAGATGGCTTCTTGCTTCTGTCTCAAGATTCAAGACCTGGAGCTATCCTACACCTGAACTCAGCCACTACAAGGGGATATTGCCAAGTTGTACTCTAGAGTAGTGTGATGGTTAGTGCTTACTATCATCTTCGCAGGACCTGGAATTACCCTGAAAGATGGGTCTCTGGATGTGTCTACTGGGACCATCTTAACTAAGTTAACTGTATTGGAAGACATCTTAGCTACGGGCAGGACCATGCCTTGAGCGGGCATCCTGAACTATACGAAATGGAGAAAGCCCCATTAGCATCATTATTCATGATTCTTGTTTCCTAACTATGGATGTAGCTAGGCTTCCCCTTCTGCTACTGTGACTTCCTCACTGTGGTGGGCAGCACCCTCAAACAGTGAGCCAAAATAGACCTCTCCTTCCTTGAGTTGCTTTTATCAGAGCATTTTACCACAGCCACAGAAAAGACAAGTAATATACATGGAAATGGGATTTAACTGTCATGTTTATACCTTCTGAGGTGTATGCCCTTTACCTCTCAGAGTTATCCACTCTCCAGTAAGGTGGGCTGAGGTCAGACAAGGGGCATATCTGTTTCTGGGAAACGGGAAAGCAGAGCTAGGAATTCTGACCCCCAAGAAGTCTCCATGAAGAAATCAGGTTGCTGTCAGGAAGGAGGCTGTGTATTGGACACCTGCAGGGCCCTGACTCACAAGCACCCAGCCTCAGCTCTGCCTTCAGCTTCGGCTTTAGCATCTAGGTATTAGTCATGGCCGGTTAAGCTATGCCACACTCACAAATAAACCCCCAAGCTTGGTAGTTTGATATAATCCTAGTCAATTTGACTTGGGCAAAGTCAAATGCAGAGCCAGAGCAAAATCAGGTACAAACATTTTATGTTCCAGGCCTGGAAGTGGCCTTCACTACTTCAATACTTCAACCTGTGGCCCTTTGGTAATGTCAGTCACAGTGTCCCTCAGAGATCTCTGGGGCTGGAAGCTCCTGTGTGTACAGAAGGAAAACAATGGCTTGGCGAGCCCAAAAATATATGTGTTGTGTGGAGAGAGGGTTTCTCCTATGTAGTCATGAGACCATCACAGAATAGGACTCCAGTGCCCAGCCCACTCTCTTGGAGCTCCCCTAGATCAGCCCCCCAGCCTCTAGGGTCCTCTCTAGTATTGCCCTTGGTCGGCTCGTTTCCTCAGTCTTCCCTCACTCCACAACCTCTTTATCCCTCTGCATGAATCCCAACAGAATTCAGTGGCTCATTAAGTCTGGAGCATAGATCAAAACTGCAGGAAGAGTCAGTTCCCTTTCTTCAAGGGCACACAGGGCTGTCTTTGAAAACTCCAGGAGAGTAAGGAAATAATTCCATTAAAACCCTCTTAATCCAGCAAAGAAAGAATAAAACATATTTCATAGTTAAAATTACCAAATATTCACATTCTTCTGGGAATTATCGTCATTCTTCTCCATCCCCATTATCTCCTAACAGACCTAGGCCGAACAATCTCTCGTTTGGACTGTTCCGAGTCTATTCCTTTACTCTTCAGGGGTAATCTGCAAAAATAGGAAACTAACCTAAGTACCTTATCATTTAGAAACCTATAATCCAGGAGTCCACACCAGCATGGTACCCAAGGTTAACAAAAGCAGTATCCAAATAAAAAATCCTTCAAAACCATGACTATGTTTACACCCATAGTCTAATGGGCTGTGCAGGTGGGATGGAGAGTGTCCAGCTGGAAGATGACCCTGGGTTAACTGGATAGGTTAATAATTACAGATTCTTGGAAGAGGTAAGCAGGATGTTAAAAGTCAGCAATAGGAGATGGATTAATAGAAAGAAGTGGTGCGGTAAAGTGAGGAAGGGACCATTAGCTAAAGGAAAAGAGTCTCCTTTAAAAATACATTTGCATAATGAAATGTAGACATATATTAATTTTGTTTCCGTATCTTTCCAGAAATATCTATTACCAAAATCAGAAGGGAAAATTTTAATCATACATATGCAAATTCTAATGAAAGCTTATTAAAAACTTAATCATAATCTTATTTCTGTGTTAGAGATTACTAAAATTTTCTGTAGTTGGTGTTGTAGTTTGGATCTTAAACACTACTTTGTTATATATCCTCTATTGGGGATACAAATGTCTATTAAGACAATGTAGGGAAGTGACAACAGCCCAAGCATGGATACCATGCTTGTGGTAAATCAGTGTGGTAAACCAATGATTTTTCATGGTCTTACTTAGAAAAATAGGTGTGAGGGGTTATCTACAGGATCAGAAATGACTCAAAGACAGCTGCATTTCCAAAGCCCACCTCAGTGTGGGTGATAGCTCAGGACACCCCGAGTTTACTGCATACTCTACAAGGGAGCTTAGCAGGTTAGGAGTGTCCTTTCAAGGTAGCTCAGTTGGCCTGAGCCTCTTCCAGGGCGCTCAGCTGGTCTCTGTTTCTTCCAGGTGGCTTAGCTTCTACACAGTTTGACTCCTTACTGGTTATATATGCTTGGGGAGGGAGCAAAGTAGTGAATCTGGTCAGTTTCAGGGATTTCCTGGAGCCTTTGAGTTGCTCACTTCCTGTCTTAATGAGCTTTCCTGCAGGATGGAATGTTTCGCCTCCTCTCAGTAATCCTGCTATTTCACCTCCCTCTTAACATCCTGTGTCTTAATGAATTTCCCTCCAAGATGGAAGATTTTAACTTTGAGGGAACTGCTATACAGCCTTCCCATCCAAAGTCCTATGCATTAAAGGTTTATTCCCTAGAGTGATGCTATCAGGAAATGGTGGAAACCTTAAGACTTAAGAGTGGAGCCTAGATGGAGGCCTGCTCTTGAAGGATACAGTGGTTTGGATGGCAACCTCTTCCCAATTCCAACACACCCTGCTTCTCAGCCATTACAAAGTTGCCCCACAGGCATTCCTAGCAGTCCAACATAAGCGTTCATTTTCACCAACTGTCTACACCAGATATTTATGACAGTGACACAAAGCTAGCTGTGATACGAATGGCCCTGTGTGTGCATGTGTGTACACACGTATATGCATGTTCTTGTGTATGCAGATATACACATGTGTACGGTAGCCCACATGCACATGTCTGTGGAGGCCAGTTGTCAACCTCAGGTGTTGTTCCTCATGTGCAATCCAACTTTTCTTTTGAAACAGGAATACTCACTAGTCTGGGGTTCACTGATTCAGCTATGCTGGATGTCTAGTAAGCCCCTGAGATACCTTTGTCTCCACATCTAAAGCACTGGGATTACAAGCCTGTATCATTATGCCCAGTTTTTTCTATGTGGTTCAGGAGATCAAACTGAGGTCCCCCTGCCAGTACGACAAGCAATTTACTGACTACACTTATCCACTTATCTCAGCATCCCTGGTTCTTTCTTTTAAATGCTCAAAACACTTCTACGTCCATCAAATAATGTTTGCGACTGATCCACCAGAATAGAGGAGGCAAAGTTTAATGCTAGGATAATTTCCTAGCATCACACTCCTCTCCTTGCTAACATGGGAAGTTTGGCCTTTTCAGAATCAAAATCTGTTTGCATTGTGCTGTGAACCCCTGGCTTCCTCTGGCTCAAGAACTGTTAACTTTTCAGGGATTTCTGCAGCTGACATTACTGGCTTCAAATTTGACATGGGGGAGTGTTTATACTATGAAATTTGTGAGTTCTAAAAATCAGGGGCTGGAGAGACAGCTCAGTGATTAAGAGCACTCACTGAGGACTGGCTTCGATTCTCAGCTCCCATGTGGTAGTTCACAGCCATGTGTGTATAATTTCAGTACCAGGGAATTTGATGCCCTCCTATGACTGCTTAGGCACTGCCTGTGTGTGGTACACATACATACATGCAGGCAAAAATTCATACAAATAAAAATAAAATAGATAAAACTTTTTTAAAAACAACTAAAAATAAGTTCCCATTTTCTCTTCCTTCTCTTCTTCCTCCCTGTCTTCTTCTCCTACTATCCCTCCCTCTTTTCCACAAAGTTCAAAATTCCACACCCTAGGTGCCCTACCCCATTGCATCCCCAGTCCCCGTTTCAGACGGCCACCCTTGTTTATATGCAGTGGGCATGCCACAGAGTTGAGACTGGAGTCTGCTGTTTCTTTTCTGCTTCTTTTTACTTAAATTTCTTATTTTAAATGCTTTCCAAAAAATATTTTAATCATATTATTTCCCATCCTCCAACTCTTCCCAGAACTCTGCACCTACATTTTTGTTCTCTCTTGTTCTCTCTCTCTCTCTCTCTCTCTCTCTCTCTCTCTCTCTCTCTCTCTGTCTCTCTCAAGTGCCTGCTAGAGAGAGATTTTAGACTATTTAAAATTTCTTGAGATTTGCTAGAAACTCATTATGCCTATTCACAGGAATATAATAATTACACAAACATCTGTGTACTGTCTTGTGGTTGAATATATAATGTATATTGTCAAATGCATGTTTTACATTAAATCTTTTGTGGGTCTTCTTAAATCTGTCATTCATTTTCAAAGTACCAGTATACACAATTGACCACCAAAATGTCCAGGAGTTTTCAGTCCCTCCTGAGAACCCTCCACCTCCACCACCAACCTCACACCTGGAGGTGCCTGTCCCCAGATGAGTAATGTTATAGTGTAATGCTCATTCCACAAGAAATTAGTGAATTTCTTAGAATTAGAATTTATTAGAAGTTAGAAATTATTCATGGATGTATGCATTTTTAGCCCCCGAGGCAGGCCAGACTGGTGTATTTAGAGTAGGAGAGGCACAGGGCTAGCTTGGAAGCTTCTGCCGCCTCTGGTCTCTCGAAGATTTTTGGCATGGAGCTATTTCATGGAAGCAGAAGCCAAGAGCTTACTAGCTATGGTGAGTTTTAGAGCTCTTATAATAGAAACAAGGTCAGCCTTGCCCCATATGTGACCAGTACAGTCTGTTTAAGAAGCTCCGTGAGCTCAGCAGAGGACAGGTTGCAGGGTGGAGGCTTAGCTCTCTCTCCTCCCAGCTCTATGGCCACACTGCTTATGTTTCTTGGCTCAGGAGTGGGAAGGGATGAAAGAAGCCCTTTTCCCCTCTCTCCTCATTACTCTCACATCTGTGCATATGAGGCTTTCCCAGGAGTTGTGACATCACGGCAGAGGGGTCGAGAGTGGGACACAGCACAGCAGTGCAGACCCTTGGCTCGGCTTACTAACTGGTTCTTTTAACCAGCCTGTGTGCTCAGGGTGCAATTCAGAAGCTCTTTCCCTCAACTGAAAATCTGTATCCACATTTTACATTGAATTAGACTCACAGCAATAGATCAAAGCCTTATGCACGACAAGCGTGAGATAAATGGATGAGATTGTGCACTAATGGTGAACCAAGCCGCATCACACGTAAGCGTCAGGACCGAGCACTTTTGTGTGAGTGAGAATGAGGATGACAAATAAACAAAGAATGTACCCTTTTGGCTTGTCCCTTGGTTTATGACAGTCTCACGAAGCCCAAGTTGGCATTTAAAGTTTTTACACAAACCAACTTGAACACCCATCTCACCTCCCTGCCTCCTCTCCAAGTTCCCAGGTCACAAGCCTGCACCACTACAGCCAGTGAGTCTATGCTATACTGAAAAGTGAAGAACCAACTCTATGGTGTGCTTACTTAGAGGTGAAAAGAGCAAATTAAAGGAACACTGAGTCACTTCTTTTCTGTGCAAACCACTGGAAACCATTTTTAACGCTAAAAGTGAGACTGAAGATATACAGGATGCAGTAGACTGTGATGTGAGAGTCTACACAGATGTCAAAGGCATGCTCATTCAGAACAGTAAGGGTAGAAGGTGATAGTCAAAGACATATGCCAAAATGTATGCATTAAAATACGCATTCATAAAACAAAAACCATTGTACTCATCTAACGATCCTGAGCCAAGTAAAGCCTGTGTTTGGGGCTGGGGAGATAGCTCAGTAAAGGAAGTGCCTGAGTGTAAGTATGAAGATCTGAGTTCAGATCCCAAGCATCCATGTAAAAGTCAGGCATGACAGTGCTCACCTGTAACCCCACACTGGGAAGGCAGGAATGTGGTGATCCCTGGAGCCTGTTGGCTACCTGGTCCAGCCAAATTGATTTAAGGAAGTGACCTCATCTCAAAAAGTAAGACAAATTGTGATGCAGGAAGATACCCAGCGTTGACCTCTACTCTCCAGAAGTACACATGCAGTAAACTCAATCCCACCCAAGCACATACATATCCGTATTATACAAGTTCAACCAAAATACAATGCCCCAGATAGAAAATACACAAAAATAAGGCCATATTCTCAAAAAATATTGAGTGAAAGACTAAAGTTTCATTTTATAATGTCTAATGAAAGTATAAATAAGAAATACATATGGTATAAATTCAGGAAATAAATCAGTATCTAGATATTATACAAATGCATTTATACAACCATAGGCAGGTGCCTAAAAATGGAGAAAATAGTTTTAAAAATTGTAGCTAGGGTTGCAGCTGCCAACTTCTTTTATTTTCTGTTTTGACAACGTTCATGTTTTCCCTCAAGAGCAAAAACAGTAATGACGTTAAAATAAAATATAAAATGCTGGGATCTTGAGGCTGCAGGTCTGTGGGTCAGAACCTGGGGTCAAACCCCATCATCAAAACTTTGAGAAGTAAAATAATCACCGCCTTACATCAGAGAGGTAAGCCCTGGGCACATTTAGACAGTGTGCCTCTCTCAGTGAACTCTGCTTTAGGGGGAAAAGATGAAAAAGCCAGTTATGTCCACATTTTCTAACTTCCTTGATACAATTGTGTGGGACGCCCTGTGTGTTCTTTTGAAATTGGATTTGTATAGGTCACATGCGTGTACACACATACACACACCCCCAAAAAACAAATAAAACCTCCAATATCCACACAATTCAGGTGGGGTCAGCTGAGGACACCTCCTACATCCCCAAAAGTCTTAAGAAAAAAGGTCATGTTCTGAAATGTTGTTCCCTTGTGAGCCGGATTCATGTCCAACAAAGCCCTGCACAGGGTTGAGTGGTATATCTGAAGATCTCATTTTATCTCACCCTGCTCTCCAGGAGTCAGGACCCCAGCAAATGTTGCCCAGTTGTCTCCACTGGTGCCTATCCTTGTGCAAATGTGACTTTGGCTGGGAGACATTTTTTTTATAAATTAGGGGAAAGGAGATTCATGGGGCAAATGTTTCTTAAAAACACAGTTGCCAGAGAAAAGAAAATGACAACAACAACAAAAGAAAACATTTTCTTTGAAATATATTTTGAAAAATCATCACATCCTATACTAAAGACAGGTCACCTCCTAGTCACCATGCCTAGTAGAAAAATCCCCACCAATTTCTTCACTCTTTGGGACTTGGAGAAAAGTGATGGAACTGAACCTTGGGGGTTTCTGCTCCTGATGGCTCTGTTCATAGCAAAACACATTTAAGTGTGTAACAGAAAGCAGAGACAAGCTAGGTTTGGCAAACATCTGTACTTTGCACTTCCTTTAAAGTAAACAGAAAGTCCTGGTGTTGCTGGGGGGGTTGCCTTTGTGTGCTAATGAAAATATCCACAAGGCCCGGGTCAATGTGTCAGGCCAGTGATACTCACACAGTCCCCAAGAAAATACAGAGCTACTGTGGAGTAGAGGCAGCAAGCAATGTCCCCGTAAACCGGCCTCTCTTGAACGTTTACTTTAAAGTTACCTGAACCTTAGCCTTGGGATTCCCTGTCCATGTCCAGTGAGTGCTGATTCTTCTGTCTTAAGGGGCTCTCCCACCCACCACTTCAAGTCTATCTCCTAAGAGACCTGGAACTGCAAATAGCCTTGGCCTCACACTTTACCCAGTGCCCATGTAACTTCGGGCATCTTTTTATGGCAGATTCTCTGGAATTTTCAAAGGTACTTCACGAGCACTCTTCTGTGCTTTGCTGAATTCCCCAGCAGTGATCGATCAATGGGAGAATAATCTCAAGACATGTGTGACGTCTTAGTGGTTACTCATGACTGTGCTATTGCCATTGTGTGCCAGTGTACAGTGTCTACATACACAATGCAGGTGACATGCGTGTGTGCTCAGACACCTTTCTCTTGGGCTGCTGGACCAGTCTCTGGATAGAAAAGCACCGGCTCTCAGGTGTGTGTTCTCTGCTCACCTGTTTCATCTCAATGGTCTCTGAACCTGAGTAGAAGCTCTTTGAAACTGCTTAGATGCTGTTCTTGTTGGGTTTTTTATGTCTAACTTTATCTTTTATATACTGGTCACTGTGTGCTAGCTAATCAAACAAAAAGGCATTTTCTGAAAGATATTAGATCTTGGTGTAGTTAAGACAAGCTATCTCTTTTAAAACATAAAGATTAAAGTTTCTGGTGACCTACAGAGGCTTTCAGAAGCCTCCCTCTGAAAGCTGAATGCTTCAGGCCAGCCTATATAAGCACGGGTGCAGGCAGTGGCCAGCGCATTGCTTCCGAGGCAGCACCTGCATGCTAGGTAAAACAGTTTCCACAGTCATCCACCATTACTACATTACTACTAAGGGGTAGTTACATTACTACCCCTTAGGTTTGTCTTTATCTGAAAGGTCCTCTATTTCCAGAGTGTAAAGCTGTTTCTGATATGGCCCTTGACACTTGACTTGGTCTTACTTATAAAACATCTCACTTATCTATAAAATTCTTGCCAAGGGTATGATAAGAATTAAATGATAAAGATGTTTAAAAATCATACCACAAAGCTATACAATTGACCAGCAAACATATAAAAAGACATTTGATGCCCCGTGACATCAAAGATATAAAAATTAAAAGGATAGTTAGACACCATTCCGCATCACCTATAATATAGCTAGAATTTCCTTGAAAAATGAAAAGTAGCAATTTTGGAGAGGATGTGGGTAAATTAAAGCCCTCATATATTGGTAGTGATAAAGCAAATGGAAATTGTAAGTTCGGTGTTTCAGTTAAGTTAAATAATCATATCTGACTGAGCCATTGTAGTTCTGAGTGTATAGCTCAAAGCACAGAGGACAAGTACTCACATGAACAGTGCTGCATGAGTGTTCAGAGAAACACAGTTCACAACTGCAAAGTAACAGACCCCATCCTCACGTCCACCACTGATGACCAGATAAACACATGGGAACATATCCATAACGTGGAATGCTATTCATCCATAAAAATAAAAGAAATACTGATAAATGCTACAACCTTACAAATACTTTTCTAAGCCAAAGAATCCAAGGCTAAAAACCATATTGTCTGATTCATCTTCTTATATAGACAGAAAGTACTTCCCTAGTACTAAAGGGAAGGGAAGAATGGGGACGGTAGTAGGGTTTCCTACAGGTTTGATGGAAAGATTCTGGAATTGTGGCAGTTGCTACATGACAAGAATGCTTAACAATGTGAATGGCCAGTTGTACAGTATTTACATTTTACAACAATAAGATACTCATACTCTGTCACATCGTAAGAATATCAGTTATTATTAATAAATGGCTGTGACCTTTTTACGCACTCTCAGAACATCATTAAGCATTGGCTTTGTACTGTCATTATCCGATTGATGTCTGTTTCTCCATCCTAACCCCTCAGACCATTAGATCCCTACATGGGACCTTACCTCTTGCCAGGCCACCCATACATGTAGAAAGTCACCCGACAGGTGCCAGACACCATGTCTGTTCGTTCCTTGTCTTTCTTTGCTCAGTGAACCTACTTTTTGTCTGACATTATTTAAAAGATTCCTTTGTCCTGGTGTCTCCACAGGAGCTCCTGTGAACCACAGGCTTGTGCTGTTAACACAGTGCGCCCGACAGAGCAAATGGATTTAATTTAGTAACACGACACACACACTGTCTTATGTCTCTGCCCCATCTCTCTGTCTCTTTGTGTCTGTCTCTCTGTCTTTCTGTTTCTCTCCCATTCTTTCTCCGTGGATAGGGCTTTGCACAGCAGATTCTTGATGAGAGATAATTGAAATAACAGCTCAGGCTATTTTCTGTGGACTTGAGTGAGTGGCCCCGAGCCACCGGAGAAGTAGGAGAAAAATAAACTGGATAAGACAGCTGAAAGAGAAGAAAGAAAACTCCAGAGGCCAATTTCACCTGCCTGAGAATTTCACAATTGCCTAAAGCAGCTCTGTCCATGATGGAAACAGGCAATCGGTATGACAATCCGTGAAGCAATGGATGGTGTGAGGATATCCTGAGAAGGCCCAGCAACTCTACCCCCAGGCCCCATTTGCTGCAAGAACCAAAATAAAGCCAGTACCTCCATGGGCTTAGTATTTCCTACGATTACTGTGCTCAACGTGCCCACAAGCCCATTGGATACTTTCTGTTATTGCCACAATTTGAAAAAAAAAAGATAAGAAAATAAAAGGGAAGGTTGAGAGACTTTATAATATGGTCAGGCTGCCAGCCTAGTGAAGCAGATTCCAGTCACGCAGAGGCACCACGTCACCACTGCAGCCTGTTCTAATGCCCTCCATCCTTCCCAGGGAACAGAAGCCTGGTCAGATGGGACCCAGTGAGTCAGAGCCAGGAGCAGCACACTGCAAGCTGAGTTGCATGTTGTGTTAGGGTCGTTGACCGTTCTCCTTTCTGTCTCTCTGTCCCTGGACTTCCCACCCCAGCTCAGCAGCCATAATCAACGTCACACAAGGCCGCTGGAGTTGCTGTGAGGAGACTATATCAAATGATCACTTTAGTTTCGGTGTATATTTTTCCTAATGAAAAACAGTGTAAATTGTGGATTGAAACAGGAACAATTAAAATGTGCAGACGGTATGGCCCTTGCAGGGTTAACTGATCCTCATCAACAGTGTTAGAATTAGCATTGTAGAATGGCTATCGTCTTTCTTTCTTCCTTTTTCTTTCTTCCAGCACGTAACAATGGCAGTTCACAAGTCACAGTAACTGTCTGGTCTGCCCTCTGCCTCCTCCAGCGGTTCCTACAGACAGCTTGATAAACAGTATCCAGATAAGCAAGACTCTGGATCTGCTATTTCCTGAATACAGATAGCATCAAATAGTGTATAAATCAGACCCCTTCTCCTGACAGCTTTATTTTTTTTTAATAATTATTTATGCTCTTTCAGCATGATTTAAAGGAAAATGAAAAGTTGGGTGGGAATACCTGCATGAAGACTGTCAGAGAACGAAATCCCCTGAGAGGTCAGGGTAAAGTTTAACCTTTGACCTAAGTATTTGAGAAGTATGTACAAGTAACCTGCCTATGCATAATTTTAGAATACATACATAGACTCTATTTCACATTCATTTTTCTATAATATTTTTTTCCAGTGGCTCAAAAACTTCCGCTTTCACTCAGAATCACCATTATTTCTTTGCTCTGTACAATTTACTTTCGCAGCTGACAAATTGCCAGGCTCTAACTTTTCATCTAATTCATCACAAGCATGTGTCTTGTCCACACCATGATGCCCTCCAGAGACACTGATCAGGGCATGGGTCCGAGTTTAAATCCCAGAGCCCCGTGACCAGGGCTAGCTGCCCTGTGCTGTTTCATCAGAAGGACAGAGTGAATGGCTACAAGTTAAAACCTGACCATGCACATGTGGTAACGTGTTACTCCAGACACCCAGCTACCTCTGTCGCC
>JABTXL010000266.1:1412788-1478005 GCA_025134845.1 Neodon shergylaensis
ATACAAATCCACTACTCAAAATCTGTATCCGAAGTTCTGCAGGAATCTACATGAAGCACGTTAAATTTGCGTCTTCCCACTTCACAGTGTGCTGGTGAGCTTTCTTACCTAGAGAACAGGAGCTTGTTCTGATGCTGAAATGAACCTTCAGTAAAGATTCAGATGAGGCCATCGGGAATGCCCAGCCTGGGGCTAAGAATACAAGCATCAAATGAGTTCTCACTAAGTGGCCGCCGTCCTACAGACTACTGTGTGCTCTGATCCATCCAGATGTAGTTTTTCCCTAAAGGAAGCCATAGTTGGGAGGAAAATGCAGGAGAGCAGACACTGCCTGAAAGTCCTCCTCAGGTCATTCCTTGCTGCTGAAGAGATGGTCCGGTGCGCAAACAGTTGCTGTGTAAGCAGGGAGGGCCTGAGCTTGAGTCCCCAGAACCCCAGTAAACATCAGAAGCCAAGAAAGCCTGAATAAGAGAGCATTTCAAGAGTTTATGGAAGAGACAAAGGGGTTAGAGAATATTTATTTTTCTAAAAACAGAAGCTACGAAAACAAAACATATTTCCCAACAATAGAATCTCCGAACTTTTGACATGAGATCCTGATTTAAAACTTAATATTTATTTCTAGACTATACTCATTGGTTGACGATGGTTTGACATTGGTTCTCAGATCTCTGACTTTATATCCCCTCTGTCTCTCCATTGTAATTTTCCCTTGGGAATCAAAGCAAGTTGTCTCCACCCCAGAACTATAGTGTCCAGTATGGTAGCTATACCATATCAACTGCACGTTGATGTTTTGAGTTTCCTAGGATGAGTCAAAGTTTAAAGATCTGTGTCTCTCTTCTATGCCTACATTCCAAGGACTACCTGAGGCTACTGTGTGTGATGGTCAAGGCAGATGGAAGGCTACAGGTAGTTTTAAGTTCTGCAGATTTGGGGGTATGTTTTCACAGAACAGGAACTGTGGGTCACAGTCTTCTGCCTGCAGATTATAGTGACTCTCTGTAATGCCTGAAGAATTTCACACCTTCATTCTTTTGCTCCTGCTCAAAGTTTCACCTCAGTGAATTATTGCTAGAAATAGCTATGGTAATTCACCGCTATTCCCAGATGTTTCTGACAATTATAAGTGTCTACAAATTTTCTATTATCTTTTTATAATATTTTATTCACATTTAAGGATTTAGATCCTTCAAATCCCGAATTCCTGCTTATGACACGAAAGGAAGCCATGAGAATTTCCTTGGAAACCAAGGATTTTGTTTTGTTTGCCTGACTTGAGCATTTATGTCTATTATGCAGACAGCATGTTGCATAGATATGAATAAAGTCTCTGTCCTAATACATGCCTCCAAGGCAGTGTTTGCACTAAAGAATAATCAGAGACATGTGTTAGAGAACAAATTCTAAAGAACATTAAATAAATAAATGCAATTCTTTTCAACCAAGCAAAAGTAAATAAGCCTAAGACTTGTGGGGTGCTCCCTCCATCCTAAGACATCAGCTCCATCCATGCAAAACACAGTAGGGCGGGTGTGTTGTGCTCCAGAAAAGTCTGTACAGGAAAGTATGTTATCTGCAAAGGGATATTTTGACAAAACCCTGGAGTGACTATGTTTTGCTTTCCTGTTCCCCCCACCATTTCTGTTCATATTCTTCCTACATTTATGGTTTTCCTCTCTAAAGATACAAAAGAGAAATAAACAGGAGTCTAGTTACACTTCTCTGCATGCTGGTGTAGCAGTCCTTTCCTCTCAAACACATGTGCGCGCACGCGCGCGCACGCACACACACACACACACACATACACATACAACCAGAAGTGGGGCCCAGCGAAAGCATAGTAGCATCCTTCCAACTTTTCAGCATACAGTCAGCACGTCTGCCCTCCTCGGGGCTTCACGGGGACCACGGGGATGACATTCTCCACTCTCCTCTTAGTACTCTGTCTTTGAAGATGATTAGAAAGTAGGTGCTTTGGTTGTCATTCATTTTTCAAAATAACCAGGGTTTCCAGTGAGTCATGTGATCTTTTCTTCTGGCTGCATGAGCCCAGAGATCTAATTTCAGGCTAAGGATGAATGCTAAAGTGCATAAATATATCAACCCCTTCTCCCAAGAAATCTCACCAGCATCCAACAAGAGGGTTAAAAATCACACTTATTTGATTTTCTACCGTTAATCTTTTTTGTTTGTTTGTTTGTTTTGGAGGGGGAGAATGGTAGAATTCATGGCATTACTTTCTTGAATGCTTTTGCTCCCAATATGGAGCAAATATTCACTGTTAGAAACTGAAAGTTAACAATGAGTTGAGAACATTTCAGGACAAAGAATAAATATATTCTTTATGTGTATGGTGTGGCATATGTATGTGTGCTTGTGCATATGTATATGGAGAGGGTTGCATGTCTACGTGCATACATAGATGTATGTGGAAGCCAGGGTTTGACACTGGGTATCTTTCTTTATTGGTCTCAACTTTCTTTTTGATTTTTAATTTTTATTATTACTGTGTGCATGTGGTGTGCAGAGGGGTGTACACGTTCAGATGTCATAGGACAATGTTTGGCTGTTTGTCCTCTTCTTCCACCGTGGGCTCTGGAATCAAACTTAGTAGTCTATTAGTTACTGTTCTATTGCAGTGATAAAACACCAAGATCAGGGCAACATATAAAAGAAAGTGTTTAATTTGGCTTATAGTTTCAGAGGGTTAGAGTCCGTATGGCAGAGCAAAGACATGGCAGCAGTTTGCAGAGGGATTCTAATCATCACATACCTTGGTATTCCATTTGTTTCTTGTTTCCAAGAGTGCACACTGTTTTGATGGGACATTTATGGAAATGCTGGTGTGCCCCTTAGCTTGAAAGGCAGCAGTGGGGAGGGCCCTCCTGGCTTGCTACCTGCTGTG
Organism: Neodon shergylaensis; assembly: GCA_025134845.1. Lineage (NCBI taxonomy): Eukaryota > Metazoa > Chordata > Mammalia > Rodentia > Cricetidae > Neodon > Neodon shergylaensis. Next base: position 1,415,697 of record JABTXL010000266.1, read on the forward strand.
GCTGGGCTTCTGGTAGCAGTGCCTGTTCTGTCTCTCGCTGTGGAGCTCGTCCACCTGCAGTAACACAGGGGTGGCAAGTAAAAGGCATGTTACCTCTCGCAGAACAGTCATGGAAGGGAGAACCTCAGAGGTGTGAACCATACATATACCACGGCCCCTCCCTTCCAGTCTGTCTGATTGGTGGTTGTGACTCCATAGCAACCCTCTTGGATCTCCTTCTTCCCATCTCGTTCTCCCTTTCTTCTGGTCCTGATCTTCCCCCAAGGTATCTGCACCCGAATCATCATCATCATCTCGGGGGTGTCTCAATATATGTGTCATGTGAAAGGGACCCTTTCAAAAGTGGTTCATGCCAGATACTCTCATTGACTTCATACATGTAAATCTCAGAAGTCCTTTCCCAGCCCTCTGAGGTAAGGGGCTAACTAAAACCTGTCTATTTTAGTTATTTTCAGGAGTAGAGAATAAGTGCTTCTTGTATTTTCTTTTATCTTCAACAGTGTATTAAAATTAAAAAACAAAAAAACCTGTAAGTACATACTAGGATTTTCAAATTAGCTGTAAAACTGAAATCTGAGATCGCTTGGGAGATGATGTGATGAATATTTCAGTCTGTTACTATTTTACACAGACCTTCAGCTATAACAAACAGGTTGTAGCCCCTTAACTAAAATCGAAGTGGGGGTGGGGAAGGAGTTCAAAGGTGAAGTGCTTGCTGTGGAAGCTTGAGGACTTGCGTTCAGATCCCAGATACCCACGTAATATCTGGGAGACAGAGCAAGGTGCATCCTGGGGGTTCGTTTTCCAGCCAGTCTAGCCAGAGTAACCAGTTCTAGATCCAATGAGAGATCCTGCCTCAAAAACAGGGCAGAGGAAAACATCCCAACTGACGCGCTGAAACAATTACGTGACAGCTGCACCCACCCCCTCTGAACCTTCAGCTTTAAGGACATTCAACAGTCAAACTAATTGATACCATGCTGCTTAGACAACTAAGTGAACTAGAATGTGTAACAGCACACTACAAATTATTATGAACAAGGATGAGCATTTCTTCATTAAGGCAGGAAATCTGACAGCAGACTGCCTGGCTTCAGATCCTGCTTCTTATCTTTTCGGGTTGTCGGAACCTTGGCAGATTATCTAACCTCCTCCGTGTGCCTTAGCGCTCTCATCTGTGAAGCTGGTGATCCGCACACCTGCCTCTCATTCACGGGGCTTCCCTGTGAAGGAACTCTTGGATCCATGACACAGGTGGCCAGAGCTGGGTCAGCCAAGTGTCAGGGGGCTCTGTTAGGGCTGAGCTATGTTCCTGCAGGAGATCAGAACTTCTCGGCACTGCATCCCTTTGTCCTACCCCTCTCCACCATGGGTCACAGACTTCACAAAGAGGTGACCCAATCACACAGAAACAAGAGCACTCCCGGAGATGTAAATATCCGGCTCTCTCCCCAGCACTAAGTTGCTAATGATGAGGCCGGATTTAGTCATCCTTCTCTTCACCTCCTTGGCTGAGAGCTCTGCGGGGACATGGCAGCTGGGTACTCATCAGCTGTCCTCCCTGTCCTCCCTGTCCTCCTCGCCTCCTCTTTCTTCCCCCCTCATCTCCTTCTCCCCCCTCCTTCTTTCTCTACCTCCTTTCTCCTTTTATCCTCTTTCCTCTCCTCTCCCTCTCTTTTCCTCCTCCTCCCCCTCTTTTTCCTCCCTCTGCTCCCCCTCCTTTCTCCTCCCCTCCTCCTCTATCCCCAGCTATGCTGTGGTTTCAGATGGCATTGCTCATTATATAACGTGTTGTCTTCTTGTTCTGAGTCATCAGTTGAACCAACTTAATTGTGTTTTTACTTTTGCAATCCTTTGGAAGGCAGAGGGTAGCATTTGACAGATTTCCTCATCTAATGGAGGACCACCCCACTGAGTATTGGGCCAATGCCACTATGATTCTTCTTGGTTTTTTCTCCATGTGTTAGGATTTCCTGGAAGTTTAATAAATAGTAAGCTTGCAAAGTCAAATTAGGCAAACAAAGGTAAACAAAGCTCTCAGGAACAGACTATAGTATCACTCTAATATTCTAAAAAATATTCTTGAATTATTATCCTTTGATTTTGTTTCTTTTTCATTTTGTTTTGAATAAAATTACTTAAAAGGCACCAATTTACAGGTTTTTCACTATGTGACTAGCTCTGCTTAGGAACTTATAGGAAAATGAGGAGGAAAAAGACATAAGCTTACAGTATTCTAAGGGGGAAAAAAACCCACAATTCCATGTTGGTAGATAACTAGGTTTCACAAGTAACTAGATCTCTTAGTTTGAGTTCAGCCTCGTCTACAGAGTGAGTTCCAGGACAGCAAGGGCTTTGCAGAGAAACCCTAACTTGAAATACTAAAACAAACAAACAAATAATAAAAAAAAATATTTAACACACGGGTTGATGGTGGTGCATGCCTTTAATCCCAATAGGTGGGAGGCAGAGGCAGACAGATCTCTGTGATTTGAGGTCATCCTGGTCTACAAAGCAAGTTCCAGTACAGCTAGGGACTGTTGCACAGAGAAACCCTGTCTCAAAATACATAAAAAAAATTTAACATGATTTATGTTTTCCTTCTACATAAATAGTTCTTCCTTGTATGACTTTGTTTATTCTTACTACAACTGAATACCACAGACCTGGGAATTCATAAACAATTAAGGTTTGCTTGGCTCCCACTTTGGAAGCTGGGAATCCCAAGACCATGATGTTTGCATCTAGGAAGGACCTTCCTGCTACATTGTGACGTGGTGGTGGAGGTGGTGGAGGGCATAGGTGTTAAAGCAAGAGCATGGAAGAAAACTCTTGTCCAGAACAAAGCCTTCCTTGATACTCACTAATCCATGAACTAAGGGCAGAATCTCAGGCCTGTTGCCTTCTGAAGGGCTCTCCTCTCAATCTTCTCCATTAGGGACCATGTTTCTAGCAAGTAACATTTATGCATGCATTTGAACCTTAGCATTTTAAAAGCTGACAGAATTCTTATGCGGCACCCCTCCCCCCAAAATAGGACACACAGTAACAAGTCCAGGTTTTGTTGTCATGGTTCATGAAAGTGAAAGAGGGATTTGAAGGGAAACTGGCTATTAAACACCCCTTAAATGTGACAAGTTTATATCTTGATTTCATCCTCATACTTGTGCCATAATGGAATTGACGGTCACTTTCCAAGGCCACCCAGATGGTAAAAAGAAGAGGGGGGTCTGAAGAAATTTGTCCAGTTTCTGGGCCTGGAGCCTTTCTGTCACGCCATATGTGCAACTGTAAGTGTGGTTCTGAAGAGAACAAGGCGGGGACTGTAGCACCCACTCCTCCAATTACACCAGGAGGGAGGGATTGTTTGCAGAAAATACATTTTTTCTTTTGTTAGTTTTGATTACTCATTATTCTCATGAGAATGCAGAGGTTTCTCGATATATATCAAAGAGTGACAGTGTATGTCTATAATCCTATAATAATTAGTATTTCTATCCACAAGCCATATTGCAGTTTATTTTATATAACAAATGCAGCATTGTACTTAAGCAAACAAGTGTATGAATTACTACTAAGATATCTCAAAGATATAGACAACTAACTAAACATGTTCATAAAGTCAGAAGACCTATGACAAAATTGGAAACCTGGCTGGATACTTTTCATTTTATAAAGCAAATGCTTGGTCCATAGTCACTATGAAGTGTGCCAGTTTGGACTTCTGGCTTGTCTCCAGCTTCACTCTGCAGACATCTGTCAATTCTCTGTGTCAAGATGTCCATTGGCTGACTCCCATGTCCTTATGTAAGAGGAAGAAAACAACTCGAGTGAATACACGCTCCTTCGCAATGAGAACTTCTGCCATGAATACGTACATTCTCTCCCAAGGTCTTCCTTACTGTAAATGCTTCCACCACCATAAAGATCCTTCCTGTGTTTGACAGCAGAGTATTTCATGACCGTGGATGTGATTTTATCCTTCTTCTGCTGTTTAGTGTTTATAGGAAAGACAAGCTAGATGTCTGTGATTCTATTTCATTGAGCAATTGTTTGACACTACATTGTGACATCTCGAAGCACGATTTTTACTGATAGCCTCTGAATGATAGGGAATAGCCTGTGTAGACAAGAACTCTATTGGAGGTAATTACTATTGGACTTACAGCAACTCTTTCCTGAAATGGATTGCATATGAATTTCTGAGTATCTGAATTCTCTTATAGTATTTTATATTTCCGCTGTGAGTCTACCTATTATCCAAGTTTAGAAGGCATGTGCCAAGTTAGGCTATTTTTGAAAGATTAGCAAAATTATTCATTTCCACCAATATTTTTAGAAGACAGATAATAACTGAAGAACTCTGAGAAATGAGAACTAAATATAGTATCTTTTTGAAGTTAATTAAATACAGAACTTGTTCTGAGTGTCTATATGAGAAATTCTTCAATTATACTCGGCTTGATCCTTCATTTAGTTCTGCAGCTTAGCTTACTAAAGTTCCCAAAGTGGGTTGACATTGCATATTACTACGGATTGAACACTCTCTCCAAACTCATGTTAAAATTTAACTACTATCATAACAATATTAAGAGAAAAAAGAGTTTGAGCCAAAATATCTGTATTCATTACTTTTCTGTTGCTGTGATAAAACACCACAATTAAGGCAACTTATAGAAAGAACTTACTTGGACCTATGGTTCCTAAGGGACAAGAGCCCTTTGTTATCCAGCAGGGACGTGAAACAGTAAGCAAGCACAGTGGTAGGAGTAGCTGAAAGATTACATCTGGAACCACAAGCACTAGGAAGACAACAAACTGGAAATGATGTGATTCTTTGAATTCTCAAAGGTCACCCCTCAGTGACATACTTCTTCCACTAAGGTCATGGGATGCAGACCAGCCTTAGAGAGGGGGGAGTGACATTACTAGCAAAGGGGTCAAGACCATGATGGGGACACTCACAGAAACAGCTGACTCAAGCTAGTGGGAGTTCACTGACCCTAGGATGACAGCAGCTGAGGAAACAGCATAAGACCAAACTAGGCTCTTCGAATGAGGGTGACAGTTGTGTGGCATGGGCAGTTGGTGAGACCACTAGCAGTGGAACCAGTATTTATCCCTAGTGCATGAACTGGCTCTTTGGAGCCCATTCTCTATGGAGGAGAAGCCGGCACACAGCCACTAAAACCTGTTTGTACGCAAAGAAATGGCCAAATCTTTCACACTTAAAATGTTTAAAATCATCACTAAATACTAGCCCTGGCATTTAAACAGTACCCAGTGCCCACCAGATGCTAATATCTATAATTTAAACCAAGGACTGACTCTCGAAGCTACCTCCGTTTGATGACCATGGTCAGCTAAAAGGAAAACAGAGAACTATTGGGAAGACATTCGTGAAATGGGAGTTCCTTTCTAGCATAAATTATGTACCATGTGTCATTTAATTTTTCATCCTTCAATAATGCTTTTGGACATTGTACCCTAGAGAGGAGAGGGGAGCCTGCAGACTCAGTTAGGCATAGGGATGCAGGCTCTCCTCTGGAGAACTGAGGAGCCTACAAGGATGGACACTTTTGAATTAGGTCGACATTCTCCTAATGACCCAGTGATACAGTACAGAAGCTTAGTGGTGAGCAGAGAAAGGACTTAATCTTTCCTCAAGAAAGCGTTCATGTGACTAAGTCTTACCTGAACTTTGCCTCACTTAGTAAAAACTATTTCTTCTCTGAGTTTTAAGAGTGGACTGGAAATTGATACTCAGATCTGTCTACATTTTAGTATGGGTCTATACAAAACCTTGGGCACTTATAAAATGCTTGTTATATTACACATTTATATATACTGATAATGAGGAACAGGCCATGAGTAATAATTTCTCAGGCTCATTTCAAGTATATAGTAAGAACCCTACCAACCTCCCATGACTAACTACTACATTCCCATAATTCAAGACAATGGAAACATAGAAATGTTCAAAGAATATTATTTGGTCATCCTTATTTGCCTGAGTTATGTTAATAAATATCTCGTGTTAATAGGGTTAAAATGACAAGATACAGATGTGACTTTAATGTCAATGTGAGACTAGGCTAAGTTTTTGTAGATTTTCAGGGATTTTGAAGAATAGTTTGCGTACTTATGAACAATGCGGAGTCACAGACAGCATCAAGTAAGGGAGCAAATGATGAAATGTTTGGCTGCCCTCTAATTTTACAAATGAGAACGAGGAGGCCCAGACAGTCTGTTGGCTTGCCCTCCCAGTCTCCCAACAACACCAGCTAGAAAGTCAGACCCCACAAATTATCTTCCTGGCCAGATGTGCGGCACTGTACACCCCACACTGGACGTCTCTGGTCCCTGAGCATTAACAAGAGAAAGATCATTTTTTTTTAACGTAGTATCGCCCCCTCTTTAGGAGCTCTAGATCAATGTAAGAAAAAATACAGTTAAAAGGCTGGGGAGATGGCTCAGTGGGATGGCTTGGGAGAGACAGTGCTTGCTTTGCAAGCGTGAGTACCTGAATTCAGAGCTACAGAATTCACATAAAGCCAAACATGGCAGTGACTTCCTGTAACCCTAGAATGAGGAGTGGAGACAGGCCCAGTCCTGAAGCTCACTAGTCAGCCAGTCTCAGGTGAGAGACTCTGTATGGGAAAAAAAAAGTGATATAGAAGTAACTCCATTGTCAACCTCTGCCCTCCACACACGTGTGCATGCACACAGAGAGAGTTATATGTGGTAGTCAGTAATTATAACATATGCAGTAGCCCCCAAAACGATAACAGCAAGTACAATTCCAAATACACAAGTCACACTTCGTAAGTATTTGATGATAATGATATTTGACATCTATTTGAAACCTAAGAAAACACAAACATGGTTGTATCACATAATTTCTTTCTTTCCTTTAGACAAAGGTCTAAGGTGGAAATCTCTCCTCTGAACTAACACAGATAAAGTGATTATTAGAGGGATAGAAGGAGCTGGGCCTGTCTCCTCCCTAAATACATGCTGCTTTACTCAACAAAGATTCTCCAGTTTTTATGAGATAGTGTATTTTTAACCAATTTCTGTTTCTGTAAGCCATGTCCCGTCCTCCTAAAAATGATGGGAAAGAGTTGGGACCAAAACTATTTGTAATTCAAGTAGACCCCACTAGAGTGCACCCTGTAACCCCCAAATCCAACCTAACAGTTAAAAAAAAAAACTCAAGAGGAAACCATTAATCATCACTCTGGTGGTTAGGGAGCAATTTCTGAACATTAAGTAAACATGTGCATTGCAAAATAGTGACTTGGAATCTTCTTACGTACAAGATCACATGATTTATATCTGCTAAATATACAACATTCCGTACCAGTAACATGGCTCTAAGGAACACTATTGTTATATTTTTCTAAGAAAAATTTATTCAAACAGGCCTGTCACATAATAAAGGAGCATAGACTGCCTGGCTGATTGGGCATACCACAGATTTATACTAAAGATTTGTTGGGCATCAAATGACAGAATGCTGAGGAGAAGAAAGGATGTGTGTATGGAGTCAGAGAGCAAACGAAACCCAGCCCCAGAAACTCTGAATCAACAGTGCGGCAGAAGTCAAGGTCAGTTGAAGGAACTCAAAACTCAAGCTTGGTTCTAGTTATAGATGACCTTAATTGAGAAGATGACTGCTCCCAGACCTCGTGGGAAAAGGTGAAGAAAGTGAGAAGCCCGGCGGATCCGACAAGACAGGGCTGGAGCATATTCCAGGACTCAGGAAGAGCAGGGACAACCCTGACACATGCTGTCACCCCCTGAGCTCTTGGAAAGCTGGTGCTGTTCTAAATATTAACAAAATGAAGGAAGGGAGAAAAAGACAAGCGAGGGGGAGAATGGAGGAGAAGGAGGGAGGACCAGGAGAGGAAGAAGGGGAGGGAAAGGAGGGTCGGTATTGAAGAACACAACAGAGCAGGGAGGAGACAGATGAGCTTTTAAAAAAAAAGGAAATGTTGAGGAGGGGTTCTGACAAACCCAGCCTGAGGGACTTTGATTCTACTCATCCCAGCCCCCAGTTACCCCAACCCTCGCCAGGAGTCCTGCTCCTGAACACCATTCCTCAGGATGGGAGAAAGAGTGTGGCTAAGGCTCAGCAGAAGACTACGAGCTGCCAGTACAGATGGTTTCCTGGCCACAAAGCTCTGGAAAGTCTCATCAATGATCACAAAAATAAAATGCTTCTGCAGGCATGGATCTAACAGCTGAGTGGACCATATGTGTGAAAAAATACCGAGGATTTGCAGAGAACCGAAGAGCATAAAAACACAGACTATTCAGGAAGCCAGACGTAGCTGCACACCTGTATACCCTCCAGGAAGCTTAAAATCGGCTTATTCTTGAATGGCGGAGCCACAGAACTCACCTGCCCAGACGGAGTAGCAAATTATTAAATGTTTGCTTATTTTTGCTAAAAGGGGCCTAGTCTTAGCCATGTGTACTACAGGGAATGAGAAACCTTGTTTAAATTGTTAAATGCGATGAATCCAACTGAAGATTCTGAAGCTATTGACCCTAAGCTTATATTTTGTAAGGAAAATGTTTATTATCGGATAGTTCAAGTCTCTCTCTCTGTCTCTGTCTCTCTCTCTTGATGATAATAGAAGCAGGTATTTATAGTTTCTGGAAAAGTCTGGGGTTGTTAATAAATTTGACTGAGAGATTACACACATACACCTGAGCTTTGCGGTTCGAGGTGGAAAAACGGTATTTCCCAGAGAAGGGATGCGGTCCTAAGATGGGATCAATGGTTCAGGGTACGGATGAGAAATAACTGAGGAGCCTTTTTATGTGGGGACACATGCAGGAACCTTCACAGTGACCATTCACAGAATGGGACAGACTACATTTTATGGGACTTGCTGCTTTGGCATGCCCATGGCATGTGGAATCACACACTCATTCCAAAATTTGTATTTCTTGAACCAATGCTATATACCCTAAGAATACAATTGCAACAACAGTCTACTTTATGTTCTACTATATGCATATTCACATATGCAGCTGCACATGCATGTGTGTGCATAAGTGCTCACAGAAGCCGAAGACAAGACAGGAGTCTCTCTGCTGAATCTCCACTTTATGTACTGAGGCAGAGTCTCTCGCTGAATTCAGAGTTTACAGATTGGGCTAATCTAGCTAGCCAGTTTATCCTTAGGATCCTCTCTTTCCTGAGTGCTGGGATGGGTCACAGGTGGAGCATCATGCTCACCCAGACTTTATGTGTGTACTGTGGATTCAAACCCCAGTTCTCATGTTTGCATAGCAGGTGATTTATCTACTGAGCCATCTCACCAGACCAAACGATGCCAATCCATAATAATTTAAGTGGGTGTCACAAAATCTCTGAGACAAGTTAGGAGCTGTTGGTTTTTTTTTATTTTTTATTTTTTATTAAAAATTTCTGCCTCCTCCCTGCCTCTGCCTCCCATTCCCTCCCCCTCCCCCGCTTCCCTCCCCCTTCCCTTCCTCTCCAGCCCGAAGAGCAGTCAGGGTTCCCTGCCCTGTGGGAAGTCCAAGGTCCTCCCCCCTCCATCCAGGTCTAGACCCACATTGGAGAACCGGACTGAGCTTCAAAGGTCCAAATGAGGAGCAGGAGCTGTTGGTTTTATCCAAGAGATAGAGTAGGAGCTGTAGAGATGACTCAGTGGTTAAGAGTACTTGTTACACTTTCAGAAGGCCGGAGTTTGGTTCCTAGCACCCACATGATGACTCACAACCATCTGTAACTCTAGTTCTGGATGATTAGAAGCCCTTTTATGATCTCCATGGACACCAGGTATGTATATGATACAATACATGCATACAGGCAAAACACTCACACACATAAAATAGAAAAATGGCTGTAAAAGTTAAGGGAAAACCCTCGAAATATATCATCTCTTTTAAGTCAACACTTACTCAATTTTATTTGCTGTCCTGCTAGTTTTTTCCAGTGTTTCCATCAAAATTTCGCATTGACTATTGCATTTAGTTTGAAATCTACAACAACACACACACACAAGGTTCAGTGGGTAAGAGTACTTGTGCAAGCATGAGGACCTGAATCCAGATCCCCAGCAACCATGAAAAAGCTTGACGTGGCCACATGCACCTGCACCTATAACCCCAGCACTGCAGGAGACAAAGACGGGGGGGGGGGAGATAACTAGAGCTCTGCTGGCCAGTCAACCTAGCTAAAACCATCAATTCCCAGGTTCGCTGGAAGACTCTGTTCAAGGCAATAAGAGAGAGTGAGATATTGCAGTCCCCCAATGTCTTCCTCTGGCCTCTGTGTGAACAGGCCAACCACACACACAGTGCACATCCATACATATATCTGCTTCACACACATCTGAAAAAATACTGTCTTGAAGCAAGATGTCTTAGTGCTCATGCCTCAGAGCCAGTAAAGGAAACATGCTCAAAGTCTAAATGGGACCTGAGACTGGCAGAAGCTCTTTGCCAAGAATTAAGGCTACAGAAGAACCCAAGCCAGGAGCTGCATGCTGAGAACACAAATGCAACAAGAGGCAACTTGCAACTCTTGCGGCCAGAAGGAAAACTTATTAGGGGTTTAGTATAGAATTCCAACAGAGGAGCCAGGGGACAGAGGGGATTGACTCAGGAGCTTGGAAGTGTGGAAGAGCTAGGCCAGGAAAAGGCATGGAGGATGAGTACTGAGATGAGGGCCAAATATGATGAAAACAAACTGAGAAACCAAGGAATAAAACCAGTACATCTATCAACATTTAACATTAATATTGAAATCAGTTCAAGGAGACAGCATTAGGAAAGCCAAAACTTTGTCACTACCCTTGCAAACATTTTGGAGTTTAAGATGGCTTTTATTTTATGTTAGAAAAGGAAAAAGGCAAAGTAAACAGGGTGGTGAAAGCCTTGGTGATTTAAGGTTTGCATGCATAAACCAGAGTTGTCATACAAAGAGAATTCAGTGTCTTCCTTTCTGTGTGCGCACATATGCGCACACACACATGTGTGTCCCCCCACACTAATTCTTACAAAAGAATTTCATCCACTCAATTAAAGAATTTGGTCTCTGTAAGAACAGACAGTGGGGGTTGGAAAGATGGGTCAGTGGTTAAGAGCACTGGCTGCTTTTCCAGCAGATGCAGGTTCGATTCCCACTACACACATGGCAGCTCACATCCTCTGTCAGGACAGTTCTAAGGACTCTGATGTTCCCATCTGACTTTTGAGGATACCAGCATGCTTGTGGTACTAATACATAATGCAGGCAAAACCTTTCTTCACATCAAATTAATAACTAAGTAAGAAAAGTGGAAATTGGGGCTGAGGAGACGGCTTAGTGGGTAAAATGTTTGCCACATAAGCATGAGAACATGAATTCAGAACCCTGACACCCACATAAAAAGCCAGGTGTGGTGGTACCCATCTGTAATCCTCACACTCGGGGGCAGGTGGCCTAGACAGGCAGATTCTGGGGGATTGTTGACCAGCCAGTATCGCCACGACACACAGGCACCTGTACAAAGCTAGAATGAGCGGGTATTTTAAAGGGAGACTATGGGAAGTTTGGAAGATGATGGGGATTCTTGATTTTCATTTTCATCCTCTTAATAAAAAGTACATTGTATAAGTAATGACACTGCAGAATTTTTCCATTATAAATTTTAATATTAACATCATACATCACTAAAACATTTCCACGTACGTAATTTAGAGATTTAGGTTTCCCCCTACTGATTTATTAGTTCAAATGAAGAAGACAAAGTATGCCATAACTAAATGCAGTAAATATTAATAGTCACAGGACCAGTGAAGAGCTTTGGATGCAGACTATTGCAGAAATGCAGAAAGAACACTTAACTCTAAAAAGCACCAAGGGCAGTTATAGATGTTCTACTCATGACTATTCAAGACCAGCTCAGAACTTGGTGAAGAAAAGAGATCTCCTTATTGTTCTTGGTTTGAAATTTAAGTATAGGAATTACAAAAGTGATACTTCCCACAAATTCAAATCATCCAAGCTTTATAAGTACAAACATGGAATAGACTATTACTCAACAGTAGACACCCTTACACCTCGTCTTTCAAGTCCTCCTTCTAGAGGCCAGTCTTGGCCTTCAGTGTACTTTCTGTGAAGATTTACACAAATCATATCTGTTCTTTCATGTGTCCTTCAGTTTAATATTCACCACATCCCTCTAACCAGAGTCCTTGGTTCCCTTAAAAATGAAAATATAATTAGGAGCATCACAGGGCCCTTAGAAAGATTCACTGAGACTAAAAATGAGGAAGAACCCAACAAAAACCCTTGAACATATTGTAGGGCTATGTGGGGTTTCTCTCAGTGGCACACCTCAACTGCCACTGTTTAGACAGCCATCAGCCCTGAAGATAAGCTATTCAGACTGAGCTCATCTGGGGCACTATGGTGATTTGAGCAGGCTTGACTCATCTTTCAGGGGCTCCCTCAAGCAGCTCCAGATGTCCGCTCAGTCAGCTGGAGGCTGGCCAGCTCTTGGGTACAGCTCCTGGGTCCCTCTCTCCATGCCTCTTCTCGTCCTCCATCAGGCTAGCCCAGGCTCCTTCCTGGAGGGGGTGAGAGCTCAGCTGCAAGCTGAGCATGCCCGGTCTCTGAGCTTGTGCACAGAGAGCTTCTACCACTTTCAGTTGATGAAAGCAAGTCACAAAGTCAGTCTGAGGGAGGAGGCACGGAGAATTTGGGGGCGTTTTTAAGCTTGCTGTAGTCTTTAACCCATTTCCATTACTGCCTATACTTTACCAAGGTATCTTCACTGTTAAGATACACTTTGAAGTGTTTTCCCCTTTTTCTTTGAAATCATATGTATCTCTCTGGGATACACTCTGTTTTCTTACCCTACACATGGGTTACATCTACACAGCAATTTGTCAGTCAAGAAGTGCTTTAGTCAAATAGATAACTTTATTTAATTTGCATAATCACACACAAAGCAAGAATTTTTGCTTTCATTTCATACTAAGGATACTGACTCAAAATGGCTTGAACTGGGATTTGGACATCTCTTGAGCAAGCTGTTAAATACAACCTTTAAAAATGAAGTTTTTATACATCTCTTAGTAAATAAAGTAATAGCAAAAGTGGTTCTTAAAACCCAGCACACCCTGATTGTTCTATATTTTGCTACAATTGAGGTTATTTTCACGTATCTCTGTGGTAGAGATGCCGTATAATGGTGCGCTTCCCGCTGTCGATTCTAGACTACTGTCTGGTTGCTTTCTTTCCCTCCTTGACATCTCATCTTAGAGGTTCACTTTATTCTGAGAGGCTCAGGCATTGGGGCAGGCCACGTGCGTTACCAAGAAAGGATTCTGTATCATTGATTTTACGAGAAAGCAGCGTCCCAGCTGACTTTTCGCATTGTATTCCACAACTCGGCAGACAATCAATCGTCAAGCCTGTGCTCCTTCCCACCACTTAGCAGCCATTATGCTACCCAAGTCTCTCTCTTCTTTTTTTTTATTTTATTTATTTATTTATTTTTAATTTTTATTTATTTATTTTTTAAAGACTTCTGTCTCTTCCCCACCGCCGCCTCCCCTTTCCCTCCCCCTCCCCCAATCAAGTTCCCCTCCCTCGTCAGCACAAAGAGCAAACAGGGTTCCCTGGCCTGTGGGAAGTCCAGGGACCACCCACCTCCATCCAGGTCTAGTAAGGTGAGCATCCAAACTGCCTAGGCTCCCACAAAGCCAATACGTGCAGTAGGATCAAAACCCATTGCCATTGTTCTTGAGGTCTCAGTAGTCCTCATTGTCCACTATGTTCAGCGAGACCAGTTTTAACCCAGGCTTTTTCAGACCCAGGCCAGCTGGCCTTGGTGAGATCCCGACAGAACATCCCCATTGTCTCAGTGTGTGGGTGCACTCCTCGTGGTCCAGAGTTCCTTGCTCGTGCTCTCTCTCCTTCTGCTTCTGCTTTGGACCTTGAGGTTTCAGTCCGGTGCTCCAATGTGGGTCTCTTCTTAACTTTAAAACAAGAAGAGTAAAGACTACTGTACAGAATTTTGTTTAGTTTAAATAAAGTTTTGCATGTATGTATGTATGTATGTTTGTATATAAACATGCTTGGCATATTCTAAGTATGTCAAGAATCACTAACACACTTTTGCTACATTGTAGAAAGTCACAGGAGAAATAGAAAAGTGTGACAAATACCTTACTTGGTTTTTTTTTCCAGTCAGATCCATAACAGGTCCCTGGCATTCTTACGGGAATTCTATTATTGTGGTGGTCTGTTATCCAATTGAATAGGGCGTTTGGTTCAAGAGGCAAAATTCACATTCAGCTGACCAGAATGGGTCAAGGAGTCCTTGGGGGGACCTAGGACAAGAGAGAGAGTGGCTCTGAGGAGAATAGATGGGACCAGGAGGTTATGCAGCCCCTTTGGAGCCGGAAGGTGGTGTGGTGGGTGCATCTCAGCCATGATAACCATTTCGAGATCTTATATTAGTCCTCGAGTTTTATAATTAATAAATAGTAAAAGAAATACCATCCTGGCATCTTTTATTGATTGGTGTGGAGATGGCAGTGTAACCCAGTCAAGGTCCATGAAGCAGGAACAGGTGACTTTTACCGTTCTCACGATAGATGTAAGAGGTGGAGCAGCCGTGCGGCAGCAATCATGAAGCTGAAAGCTGGCGCACTAAACACAGTGTCATGTGGGAGAAGGAAATAGCTCATATCTTTGAAGACATAATCAGGTTGCCAAGTGTCCTGTCCTGCCAACTTCGGGACTTGTACATGGGTAAGACCTGTTGCGACCTATGCATCAGTCAGCGCATATGTTCTATGATTTTTCCATAGAAAAGTATTCTTAACTAATAGAATGTATCAGAGTTAGAGATTGAGGGGGATGCTCAAGGAGGCTAGGGGTTTGTTGAGACTGAGTTAATAAAATCAGTGAAGGTGTTTAACTTCACAATAAATATCCTCTTTGTGTGTAAGTGTGTGTACATCTAGAAGCCAGAGGTCAATGTAAGCAAGCCCCAGAGATCCCCCTGTTTCTGTCCCCTCAGCTCTGGGATTATAGCCACACATGGCTTCCATCTGCAGGCTAGAAATCTGAATTCAGGTCGTCATGATTGCATGACAAATGTCTTACCACTCAGTCATCTCCACAGTCCCAGTGATAAACACAACATATAAACATTTCCTTACCCATTGTTGATTACAAGCCTGAGAAGCTCATAAATGGTGGGAGTACCAAATAAAAGGTTCTATAAATAAAGACATTTCCTGTGGAGGTAAAAAAAAATCAATTTTATTCCTAGCCATGAGCATACTCAAAGATGACAGACAATACAATAGGAAATTTAATCTGAAGAACGGTGACCTAAGAATAGACTGAGCCACATAACTGTCATAAGAAAAATTTGTATAAATATAAAACATGCTGCCCATCCAAAGGGATCTATACATCTTAGCAGAACTCTACTGATATTCTAATAGGGTTCTTCTAATGGACAGCTGCCTGCACACAGGAAATGGGGGCTAACTTCTTTCCAACATCCTTTATTCAAAGCATGAATAGAACACTCATCATCTGCCTATTGTAACTTTTCCTTTGAGGGGCTTCATGTTTGGTGACTCTGAAAAACTTGGTCCTTCCCTGAGGCAGCCCTGTCTCGGGTGCTCAAGCTACTGTGACAGCAAACCGCAGACTGATAAACAATGGAAATCTACTGTGCCCACTTCTGGACACTGGGAAGTTCACAATCAAGGCACCCGTGGACTCTGTCTGGTGAGAGCCCACTTTCTTGTTAATGGCCACATGTCTTGGCTGTGTCCTCAAATGGCAGAAGTGCTGGGGGGGGGTCTGTTTGGAGCCTCTCTCAGAGGTCCTAATCAGGCCCATAAGGGCTCTTCCCTTGTGACTTAATAGTATCAAAAAAATCCCACTCCTACAGACATCGCCTTCTCACTGCACAGAGTTCACAAAACACGACATCTGGGTCACAGCAAGCATCTTAACTCACAGCACTTTAAATGAAATTCGGTGTTTTTTCAAAACATCTCTCTTTTTTCCACAGAATGAAATTAAAATATTTGAGAGGTATACTGAATGGGAAAATGTTCGGAGGGTGCAGTTCAGCTGTCTGGGGTATTTTCAAAGGTTCATGGTCCTCCGCAGCCCAGAAACCCGTAAAAGCTCAGAATATGAGGCAACAGCTTAGCTCCATAAATCCTACTTTAATTTGCCAGCCTGACTTGCCTGTCTTCACGGGTCTTGGCCTGGCTCACAAACCCTTCAGCTCCATACCTGCCCTCCTGTCCTAGGCACTCCTTTTATTGGATTTCCATCTGAATTTCCATTCCTGTTCTTTTTCAGGGTTTTAAGTTGGTCACTCTTTCTCTTCCTCTCTCCTTCCCTCTCTCCCTCCATCCCTCCCGACCTCCCTCCCTCCCATCCTTCCTTCCTCCCTCCCTTCCTTCTGTTCTTCCTTCCTCCTTTCCTTCTTTTTTCTTTCTTTCTTTCAGCTTGACAATCAGAAAAACTCCTTGCTTCTACTGCCTCCAGCCAATATTCTACTTGGCTGCAGCTAGGTCATGGAATTTCCATAATATTCACTGTCATCTGCTCAATCATTTATGTG
The DNA here is from genome assembly GCA_025134845.1 of Neodon shergylaensis. Classification (NCBI taxonomy): domain Eukaryota; kingdom Metazoa; phylum Chordata; class Mammalia; order Rodentia; family Cricetidae; genus Neodon; species Neodon shergylaensis. The sequence goes on from JABTXL010000266.1 coordinate 1,432,337, forward strand.
AGCATTAGCTGGGCCTCAGCTCATTGATCTGCTTGGTCAAGATCCACTCTTCAAGTTTTGGCTGTTTCAGAATCAAAAATCAATTTTTTTTTGTTTTTTTGAGAGGTTTGCTTATCTATTTATTTATTGCTTGATTGGTTTTTTTGAGACAGGGTTTTTCTGTAGCTTTGAATTTTTTTTTTTTACTTCTTACATCTGAACTCTTTCCCGTGAGCTTAAATGTTAACAAACACAGGCCCTGTAACCAGGAATCTTAGATATAATTTCTAAGAACCTGAAGTCTTCAAAACACCTGAAGAAGCTGCTTGTTTTCCATAACTGCCTCACACACACTGTATACATATATGGGTGGGACAGTGCCCTCTAAACAGCACTTACTTCATGATTCCCAGGTTAAGTAACGTGTGTGTGTATGTGTGTGATAGAAGAAATACAAAAGGCAATTGAGTTCTTCTCCCTGCCATCTGCTAATATTGCACCATCTGCCCCGAACCTCGCCATATCACTTTTGTGCTATTCTTGCTTTGAACTTAGCTTGAGAAAAACATCAGTCCCTGAAAAATGTTGTTGAACATTTCTACAGGATTTAGCACGTCCTACCCTTGAGTCTTCCCAACACTATTCCTCTAGGCTTGTGGCTCTCATATGTATCGATCCTTGACATTTTAGATTCTTTTTTATGTGTGTGTTTCCTTGTAAAGATCTGTCAATCAAAATGAACAGTAGATGATCTGAAACTTGGGATCCTCCTGCTTCAGTCTTCCCAGTGCTGAGAGCAGAGGTGAGCCCTACCATGCCTGACTTCTGCATTTACATTATCCCCCATTTCTTCTCCTTTCTTCTTTCTTCTTCCTCTTCCTTTTCTCAAATGTTTATTGAGTACTTAATGCATGCTAAATATACAGAGCATAGCCATTAATAAGAGTATATGTTCTTTGGGGTTTATACATTTGGATTTTGAATGGAACTTTGATGATATTTAATGTCTATTTACACAACTTAATATGACGGGTTGAATTCCTGGCAAACCTTTAAAATCAGGTCCAGGGGTAAAATAATCAGAGTAGAATGTACAATGAGGTGTTGGGATAAAAAAAGAAAAAAAGCTGGGCTGTGAGACAGTTAGGGGATGCAAAACCCTGGACCCGTACCTCAATTCTAGTCTTAGGTGAGTTATCTGCAGTCAGCTCATTTATAAAATGGTGATTGCCACCTTGTAGAACCTGTGTGTGTGTGTGTGTGTGTGTGTGTGTGTGTGAGAGAGAGAGAGAGAGAGAGAGAGAGAGAGAGAGAGAGAGAGAGAGCGAGAGAGATCTAATCTGGTGGAAAGGGATTTTGGATACAGTATCCACAGAATAGACTAAAACATATTCTCTATTTTATATGAAAACATACTAGTTTCCCCAGATTAAAAAGAAAATCTGTGTTTTAACTTAGGATTCTGCTCAAAATGATATGCTTGTTTATTTCGAACAAACTGATCCATATGTTGTTTTTCAATCCAATATTCCCCAGGAATCATCAGCTCTACACTTTAACTTTGTACCATTGACTATTGGTGTATTACTTTTTCTAAGATGAATATACATAAAGATTTGGGGTCTGGAGAAGGGTGTGTGTGTAATAAGGTTTTAATCTTATCTGATTTTACTTCATGGACAAGAGTCCTATAGGTTAAAATGAAATCATAATATTGGTTTAAAGCTTTTAAAACTCTTTCAACCTCTTTATTAAAACCCCAACACACAAGCTAAGAAATCATTGTGCACAGAGAAGTACTTCTGGCATTACTGGACTTCAGTTGGCACAAAACAGGGGGTCTGCTCTCCCTCACAACAAGGCCAGTTTTCAGAAGACGAACTCATCGATCTTTGCCTATCCTCTGTGATATAAGCATCTCCGCTTCATCATCACACAGGCCCAAAGAGAAGCCATTTTCTCCAGTGGCGGGATGGCAGTTATCATGGATCTCCATCCTTCACATACTCCTTCTGCTCTCTCTTTCGAGGATCTGCCTTTGTTCCCATCAGTTGACTTCCATCGCATTTCTGACCTCAAGACTTCTTGTTTCTGGATCTCACCTGTAATTCCCCAGTGAGGGTTCTGGTTTGCATTTATACTAACGGCTCAGCTGAGATTTTTTTCTCAGTAGTGAACCCCATGCTATTTAGGCATTCTTCACTGGATAAATGCTGAATCAGCTAATGTGCCACAAACAACCTTGACTTCGGATTCAGTTCTTAAACTTGTTCCTCCAAAGAAAGTCTTTGTTTTTGTCTGAGACTTCTTCAGTAGCTATTGCATTGGGAAACTCCTCCCTTTTACCCTGTAATAACACCCGCTTCTTTTTCAGATGTGACTAAATGAAACCCAGTCATGAGCTATCTGGTGTCTTCTTGGAATAGATGATTAAAGTTCCACTCTCCTCTCATTGAGATGTAGCTCTACTTTCCTGAGCCTTCTACCATTATTATTGCCTTAGTGCAGAAAAAAAACTATGGAATCTAGTCTGATCCTATGTATCTTAAGTAACTGACAACTATTTTGTTGACAGAAGTGTCTGTCCTGCCCAATCCCATAGCCATTCAGTCCCAAATAAACACACAAAGGATTATATCAATTATAAATTGGTTGGCCTATTGCTCAGACTTATTACTAACTAGCTCTTGCAACTTAAATTAACCCATAATTTTTATCTATATTTAGCCACATGGTTTGATATCTTTTCTCAGTAAGGCATTTTCATCTTGCTTCCTCTGTGTCTGGCTGGTGACTGTGTCTCTCTGCTTTTCCTCTTCCCAGAATTCTCTTAGTCTTGTTGCCCTGCCTATACTTCCTGCCTGGATACTGGCCAATCAGTGTTTTATTAAACTAACCAGAGTCACAAATCTTTACAGTGTACAAGAGTATAACCCACAACAACTATCACCTCCCTTTATTGTCAAAACAAACCTATGGAGTAGATATAATCATCCTCTCCTTTATAAGAAAAAAGATGGAGATAGAAAATAAAAACTATTTCTGTTCAAAGTTCTCCAGTTATTGAGAGATAGATCTGGGATGTGGACAACTTACCAGACTCTCAAGTCTATATTCCCATTCATTAGACTAAACTCATATGCGCTATAAAAATAAGAGGTGTTAAAGTTCTTGCTTAGGAGCTCACAGTCTGAAAGGTACACAGGCTATAAGAAGGCCAAATGGACAAGTCACTGTAGTACACTCTCACAACTACCGCATCACAACTACACAATTCTTTTTTTTTTTTTTTTGGTTTTTCGAGACAGGGTTTCTCTGTGATTTTGGAGCCTGTCCTGGCACTAGCTCTTGTAGACCAGGCTGGTCTCGAACTCACAGAGATCCGCCTGCCTCTGCCTCCCGAGTGCTGGGATTAAAGGCGTGTGCCACCACCGCCCGGCTTACACAATTCTTGCTAGAGAAATACAAGTAAGACCAGGGGGGTATTCACTCTGCCTTGGAAATCCTGCCCTCCATGAGCTATTGAAAGTAACATCTGAACATCTGAACTGTCCATAAGTGATGGATGACTCTGGCAAGCAGAGAAAAGAGGAAAGGCAGCCAGCACTATCCCAGCTGGGAGCTGGTAGGGAAGGTCACTGTGTCGGTTAGAAGGAGGAGGAGAGTAGAGATGGCAAGGCAATCCATAGCAAAAACAAAAAAAAAAAAGATGAGAGCCAAAGAGGGTGACTAAGGCAAGGCACAGAACTGGTTAATCTCCCGTGGGTTAGCAGGGGCTGGGCAAGGGAACACCATGAGCAGTATTCAAATGCGCTTACTCCGGTGTTTAGCAGGCTCCTAGGAATGTGAAAAATAGTTTAGTATTCTAGGCTTGGAAAAATATTCTCTCCGCTAGAGTCAAGGTAAGACTATTATTTTCCAAGGAAACAAGGAAGTGCGTAAGAACTGCAGCACGGGGGTTAAGCCAGTGCTGTGCTCTGACGTCCGACTACTCGCTCACCTCATAAGCACTGGGACTGAGGGTTGTGGTCTGGCTTTCCAGGATGTGGGTAAGACATCCCTCCTCCTGGCTCTGTATTGTATTTTATTGGGGGAAAATCTCTCTTTTGCTTTTTTGTGACAATAGTCTGTCCTGTTGTACATGTTATGTCAAGTCCGTGCATACACTGGTCTAGGAATTCTTGGGATGTGCTGACGTGCTGTTAAGTTAATGAGAGATGTAGGCACACCACATCGGGCATTGTGGTGAAAAGCTAAAAATACATTCAAAGCCCAAACATTCATAATGTATTATCACAGCTACGAACTTTGTTGGAGACCTCAATTAGCGCACAGCCTCTTAAAACTTCTGAACTTAACCCTGAAAAGGATGTAAGTTCAAGGCCATTCTGGTTATGCTGAAAGTTATAGACCCTGTTTCCAAAGGCAGTGTGTCGGGGGCATGATGTTTTATGCCTCCTCACGGTAAGCAGGCAGATTCTCCCTGTTCATTATATTCAGTTTGTCAATTTTGGATAAGGCTGAGTGAGATACAAGCAGAGAACTGGGAGCCTCCCTAGTCTCGTGAAAGTTGCTGTCATTTCTGTTGTTATCAGAAGGAAATAAGATCCTTAGTGGGGAACACATCAGGGGTTACATACAATGCCGTGCATAGTGGGCCTGGAAAAAAATTGCCTATGGTTAGATCACATCCCAGCTCTGGAGCAGACACGTGGTCACGAACAAGGAAGTTACTGCGCACTGTTGGCATCAGCGGTTTCTAGTCTGTGAAAGAGATGTGTCCCCCCACACCCTACAAGATTACCAAATGAAATAGTATCTGTAAAACACTTTATAGGAGTGTCTGGGCCACTGTTTAATGAATAGTTGACATTATTGCTGCCAAACGGAACCAATAAAGGGGATACTGGTATATCTCATCCCAACAGCATACTCTCCTATTAGATTTAGAGACAGGCCCAAAGGGACCTTAAGCCTAGAGCCAAACGAGCTAGAGCCATTGACTCAGGTGACACCTACCGTGTGAGGAATAGACATAGCAACAGGGCAAACTTGAAAGCCTTCTCTAACCATGCCTTAAGGAAACAGCACGTGCAGGAATTTCTGGTCGTTTCCACGTGGGAGGTGAGTCGCCTGACAGGAACAGGCTCTTTTTGGAGACTCTGACACGTGAAACTCTCATTTCCCTGGGAGCTTCCTGCGTATGTGTTTAAACTTTGACAGAGGTCTTGTGAAATACCTCCTCTGAACAAGGCTGCTGCTGACATTCCACAGAGGTTTGTCTGTCAAAGGATCCCTTGCACTCCACACCGCATCTCACTTCCTTATCCAGGGCCTATTTTAAGCCAAACGTGGAAAGAAACACTCAGCGGGATTCACACATCGGATCTTGAACGAGACAGGCCTCGTGGGAATTAAACAGTGAGCATCTCATAATGTTTTAGATTCACTGATTGGTTCAGCATCTTCATCAGCCAAAATGCCTTAGTGCCTGTGACTGGCTGGTCCTCAGTGATAGAGGAGAGTGCTCAGTGTGGCTTTTGTTTTTAGGAAGAGCATACTTTTAACGGGTGTGAAAGAGCTGTAGGGGAATAATTATAATGTAACAGGGTAGGCTTGGTGATTGCCTCTACAGTTCTGAACAGAAGTTTAATGCCTTGAGTTTGCTGCCTTATCTTTATATTGTGCAAGGACAAATTACTCCCATAGGAATTACCTCCCTTTCCATAGCACAACCATGCCTTTTTGCCTTGGTTTGCTGGATTGTGAGATTCTACAACTGACTGAGGTGTAACTGCTCTGTTGAGATATCCCCGCAGCCATCATTCATGATAAGAAACTGCTACACAGGCAGGAGTCTATAGAAGAAACGATCAGTGTTAAGCCTGGCCAATCAATATACAATCTCTGCCATCTAATGGTTTTAAAAAGTTATTTGCTTGCCTCATATAAACAAGCCCTTTACATTTATGTATAAAGAATATGTTATGGAAATAAACAAATATTCCAAAGTAACAAGAAGAAGCATCTTTTAATGCTTCATCAGAATTGACAGCGAATTGTAGCTCAGCACTGAACTTCTAAGATGTAATACTTCACTCTGAAAATGCCAGCTTTAACTTTAATAGAAGCAAGGGGAGCAGATAGGAAAAAAATCAATACACTTCTTTCTTAAACTCCCTGTTAGCAAAAATGTCCTTTCTTGAGGAGCTGAGAGGAGTAAAACCAGAGTGGATTTGGGGTGGGAAGAAATATTGTCCAGGAAGTTCAGAATGCTTTAATGAGATTCAGAGTAGGGGCCCTTCAGCCTTGTTGGGAAGAGAAATCCAAACAGATCATAACAAAGATCTTCAATCCTGAATAATAATGCAAAATAGTGTGTGCTTGTCATCCTAGCCTGGTGGGGGAGGCTCATCAGGTCAAGGTCACCTTGAATGACAGGGCAAGACCCTGTCTCAAAGGCAAGAAACAAAAATGAAACGTAAAAACGGGATTAAATCCAGGGAATGCGTGAAGTGGAGGAAATAAGGAGGCACTGTCTTCCTTTAACTCAAATGAGCAGTTTTCTTAGGGGAGGGACACCTGGTTCACACAAGAACAATCATTTGTTACCTGTTTGACTCTGGTAAAGACACATTCTATCTCTGAAAACTGATTCATGCACTAATAAAAATAATGTGTCTTACCAGGCCTGGTGGTTCAGGCCTGCAATCCCAGCTACTTGGGAGGTTGAAGCAGGAAGATCATAAGTTTGAATCCTGCACGGGCCTTCTAGTGAGATCTGCCTCCAAAAGGAAAACAAAAACAGGGCTAGAGATGCAGCTCAAAGCAGGTGGGAGGCCCTGGATCAGTCTTCAGGTCACAGCCAAATACGCTTCTTCAATCAGTGGTGGCTTTGCCTTCCTCCTCTTCTCCCTGCATTAAGGATATTGGCGTGGTGTAGATTGCCCACTAAATGGAACATGATGCTTCAAGAATGACTGTCACTCAAGATAGACACTGTTGAGGCTTGGGAGGAACCACAAAGCAGCCATCATGAAATATTCAGCAGATTTACTCTCTGGTCTCATCAGGAAGAGAGTATTGGAATACACTTGGAGGGTAAAGTTGATGTGTTTTCTTCAGTAACACCCCTGCTCTCTAAATAACACTGGTTTCTATTTAAAGGATAGACCAAACTGAAGTCATATCCTGCAATAAATCCCTTGTCTCCTTGCATTCTGTCACTGTGCATGGCTCTTGCAAGCAGGCTGTAGCAAACCCAAGCTGTGCTGAGAGGCCAGGGAGGGGCGATGTTAACTCTTTCTGGACACGTTAGGGCTTCATATTGCTCAGAAACTGACAAAACCATAAGTCTTCAAATGTTCTCATGTCAGCTTTGAGGCCAAAGTGTTGTATTTTGTAAACTCAGAACTCTTCATTTATGAAGTCAGTTTCGCTAGGCTATGATGTCTTCACCGGGTTACTAAATGACCTGTCACTCAGTTTCCTAATCTATAAAATGTGTTTTATGAAATATTTTATAAATTTTTTCACACTTTTAAAAGTCTCACCCAATCATGAACTTCTAGGACACTTTTTCTCTTCTGTGACCACATAAACAATAATGTCAAGTTAGTAATATTTGTATGTTTACATGACATACAAATGAACAAGTAAATCATGATTTAAGACCAGGTCTGGAGTAAGACTCTTTAGAGGAGCTGGAGAGATAGCTCAACAGTTAAGGACATTTGTTACTGTTTGGTACCCAGAATCCTCATGGTGGATGACCTGGCTTGGATACCCAGAGTTCACATGGTGGCTCACAACTGTCTGTGACTCCAATTCCAGGGCATCCAATGCTATCTTTTGGCATCCATGGACACCAGCACAAATGCAGGGCACAGACATATGTGCAGGCCAAACAGCCATATGTGTGAAATGAAATAATCTAACGAAAATATAAAGACTACTACGAGGTCTGTAAGTGCTAGGAGAAATTAATTTTTACTAGATTCAAAAACCTCCATGTCAGTAAAACATGAAGCCGTGATTCTGTTGGTTGAGTAGTTGACTTCCACCTGACCCACAGAGGCTTACTAGCCAAGTCTCCAATGGATGGCAGTTTCTTATCATTTAAATAAGCAGGATTGGTATGCATATTTGTACAATTGTGTCTCTGTGCTTTTTCTCTGAGTTTGTCTTGCTGTGGATGCTGATTTTGACCCAAGGGAGGAATAGAGAGTGGTGGCGTATAAGCCTTAGCAGTCAGAATCTTGATAGTGAGGAGGAGGAGGAAGCAGTGAGCTGGTGCAGCTTCCCCCTGAATTTGTTCTAACATGTGATTGACTGAAGCAGTGCAGCACTTCCCATGATGCAACACTTCTTCCCATGGTGCAGCACTTCCCATGCTCCCTGCATACAAATCTCTAATCAGCTTTTAAAACAATAAACTTTTAGAGGTGTTTTTGGCTTATAGGAAAACTTAGTGAAAAAGTACAGGAAAGTTTACACACACTCCCCCAAAAGCAAGCTTACACATCTTCCACTGGTGATGTGTAAGTACACCCTAGAGTAGGTCTACGATGGATGAGTCTACTGTGACACATTATACTTCCATTTACAGAGGGGTTCACTCTTTGTATTAGTGTTTGTGCAAATATATAATTACCTGCATCCACCAGTAGAGCATTAAAGATAAAAGTCTCACCTTATAACATCGTCTGGACCCAATCTTTTTCATCCTTTCCCCCAACATAAAGCCTGGGAACCACTGATCTTTTGCTTTTTCTCCCTAATCTTGCTCTTCTCAAATGCCCTATTGCTGGAATCACAGGATGTGCACTAAACAATATGCACTGAGTCATCCTCTACGCCCTCCTCTTTTAAACATTATTAAAAAGTTGTGTGTGTGTGTGGGTGCTGTACATGTGAAAGCCACCATACATGTGCCATAGCATCTAGGTGGAGATCAGACGGCAATCTCTGGGAGTTATATATAATTTGGATATATATATAATACTTAATATATTAAATATATAATATCAAATGATACGTGTAAGAGAGAATAGCTTCACTGCAGTACCTTTGCTCCTGCATAAAGATCAGAGGCTGCGCAAAGAAGAGTGTATTTCTGGGATCCATATCCAGTTCCAAATACTCCCATTTCATAAATAACACACTGTCTCTATTGGTGTCATTTTAACCTAAGTCTTGAAGAGATTAGATAGGATCAGACTGTTTACTTCAATCTTCAGTGTTAAGCTAGCCATTCTTGGCCTTTTTTCTTCCAGGCAAACTTTAGTATCAGTTTGTCAGATACCCATGAAATGGCTTCACTGGCAATGTTATTAAAATTCCACTGAAAGCCAGGCAATGGTGGCGCAGGCATTAATTCCAGCACTTGGGAGACAGAGGCAGGCAGATCTCTGAGAGTTCGAGGCCAACCTGGTCTACAGAGCTAGTTCCAGGACAGGCTCCAAAGCTACACAGAGAAACCCTGTCTCAGAAAAACAAACAAACAAACAAAACAACAAGAAAAGATTCCATTGAAGCTATCAATCAATGTGGAAAGAATTACATTTCGACAATATTGTCTTGTTTGCCATGGAGTGGTAATGTCTCTCATTTATTTAGCTATTCTTTGACACATTTCCTCATGTTAATACATGTTAGATTTTATTTTGGGGAAGAAAGAAGATAAACTAAGTGGTGGTATGTTCTGGGTTTTACATCCTGCTTGTTTATTGCTAGTATCTAGGAGACCAATTGACTTTGCTTTGTTTTGTTTTGGGTTTGGGTAGTGAGGATTGGGTACAAGGCCCTGTGCATACAGTGCAAGGATTGAGTTTTGAAACTATCACAATTATATATGTGTGTGTGTGTGTGTGTGTGTGTGTGTGTGTGTGTGTGTGTTTGCATGCATGTATGTCTGTACACGATGGCTGCACATCATCTGTGTGCCTGGTGCTCATGGAAGCCAGAAGAAGGGATCAGATTCCCTGGAGCTGGAGTTACAGGCAGTTGTGAGGCACCATATGATGCTGGGAATTGAACCTGGGTCCTCTGGAAGTGTGCTCAGTGCTCTATCTGCTCTACCTGTCAAGCCATCTCTCCAGCCCCAGCAGTTGACTGCTGTATATTAACTTTGTTATATTTTGAATCCTTGTTTAATTAATTCCAATGTTTTGATTTGGGAGTATTTTTGGCTATTTTTTCAGATTTTCTAAATGGACATTTTTTCATTTTCATTTCAATGGCTACAAACAAAGATTTTTTTCTTTCCCAGTATACCTTTCATTCCATGATGGATTGCATTGCTAGGATTTGTAATATAGAACTGAAAATAAATGTTAAATGGGGGTATGTTGTCCTTTCCCTAATCTTAGTCATGGAAAAAAAGCTCATTTCTCTTCGTTACATGCAATGTTAGCTATAGGATTTTTGCAGCTACTCTTTACTAAACCAATATTTTTCCATCTATTCTGAATGTCGCACTTGTTGAATTATGTTAAGTGTTTTTACATGTCTTTATATGTTTTGACATTTTCCTTTGTTAGTCTGTTAATATGGTGGGCTATCATAATTAATTTTCAGATATTTAATTAACTTTTTATTTCTTGGGATAAAATGTGCTTTTAGTTTTCATGTTTTCTTAGATATTTTGTTATTTTGTTTTGTTTGAGCAGTAGGGTTTGAACTTGGGGCTCTCCACACGTCACATACATGCTCTGCCACTTGGGGTTCACACACATCACATACATGCTCCATGTCAAATACACGCTCTGTCTACTCTGATCCTATGATTGGCTTGGTAGCTAAAGTTTTATGATAACTCTCTCTTTCTCTATCCCTCCCTCTCCCCCCTCTCTCTCACACACACACACATGCACACACACACATGCCTGAGCACGCACACACACAGAGCTATAAGACATAGTGGCATGTATTCTTAAAGCATAATTTCCTGGTTTTGTTCCTGGGACAGTGTTGAGTTCATGCTCCCATATAAAGGAAACTATCACTTTTATGTGTCTCAATAAAAGAAACTTTTAAAAGTATGTGGAATTCCCCCTAAGTAACTCAACAGATTTTCTACTATATATCTATCACTTTAGATAGCAGATTTTAAACTTCTGCTTTTTATAATGAGAGAATCCTAGAACTGACTATGAATATTTCTTTTATTTAACAAGGGGGAAAACATGCTTTGGAAATTTTGGTCGTTTCCAAAATGTTTTAGGGAAGAAATTCTTCCCATGACTTATTGAGTTAGTGGAATGTGGCCTCTAGCATTTGCTATAGACTTTCAATTATTTCTTATAAATGTATTTGAGTATTGTCCATCCTTCTAATACAAACCAATGTTCTCTTTTGTCAATACTTTTGAGTCTCACATAAGTATATTAAGTCATGTTTATTAAGAACTATCTGAAAATATTGAGAATTCTTATAAACTGTATTTTTCAAACAATTGTTTTTGTTAAATCCAGAAAATAGTCAGGCACTGGTGGCACATGCCTTTAAATCCAGCACTCTGGAGGCAGAGGCAGGTGGATCTTTTGGGTTCAAGGTCAGCCTGGTCTACAAGAGCTAGTTCCAGGACAGCTAGGGCTGTTACAAAGAGAAACCCTGTCTCAAAAACAAACAAACAAACAAAAAAGAAAATAGTAAAGAGAGTTCTAACTCTTGGCATTAAACTTTTTGTCAATTTGATATAATAAAATGTCATGGGCTTTTATTTTTAAGTGTGTGTGTGTGTGTGTGTGTGTGTGTCAGAGGCCAGAAAAGGGTGTCAGATCCATAACCAAATAAGAAACTAATAAAAATAGTTCAGATACATAATCACAAACAAAACAATCTTTGCTTCTTATTTATCATCCTGTAACACTTTATGTTAGTACTGATGTGTAAGCCATGGATATATACCAAACTTTACTAAGGAACTTTCTTTTATTACTTAGTGCTTCTGAAGATGGGTCCAAGGGTCTTGTGCACACTAAGCAAGAGTTCTACTATGGGGCCCCCTCCAAGACCCTAGTAAGCAATTTTCTAAAGCCAAAAATATTTTTGCATTTATTTTGTTGTTCTTGCAATTTGGTTTTTATGATCTATATCTGGATTTCAATGATATGCTTATCACTTCCTTAGTTATATTTTTCATGTTGGGAACAGGGATTTATGTACCAGCTTCTGTGGTATAATGACTAATTGATGTGGGAGTCCCCTCTGTGTGCTGAGATTACCATAAATGAATAAAGAATCTGCTTTGACCTAGTTGATAGGGCAGACTTAGGTAGGCATGGAAGACAGAACTGAATGCTGGGAGGAAGAAGGGTGGAGTCAGAGAGACACCATGGATCCACCACCAGAGTCAGATGCAGAACCTTGCCGGTAAGCCACTACCATGTGGCGATACACGGATTAGTAGAAATGGGTTAAATTAAGATGTAAGAGTTAGCCAATAAGAAGGTAGAGCTAATGAGCCAAGCAGTAATTTAATTAATACAGTTTCTGTGTGGTTATTTTGGGGCTAAGCTAGCCGGGTGGCCAGAAGGAACAAGTGGGTGTCTCCTCCTACAGGTCAACAGTTAATGCTCTCGACTCTGAATCCAGTGATCCGAGTTCGTATCTTGGTGGAACTTGTTCCTTGAGGAAGAGACCTGGTCAGTCATCCTCATCAACTCAGACCATGAAACCCAATATAAAAGGGCTGCTCATGCAGGCTTCAGCATTGCTGATGGCATGTTTTACTTTCACTTCACCTGGGATTTATAGTGTTTTCTCAGATTTCTGTTCAGGTCTACACAGTTTGCAATGACAACGCAATGGAGTCATGGCCAGAATGAGATCTCAGGAGGACAAGATCCAGAGGGGACTTTCTCAAAGGTCAGGGTTAGCAGGGAAGAGAGGGGTTTTCTTCATCCTTCCCAGCATGAAGAACAAACTAAAGTGGTGGCTTAAGGCAGGTCTCAACTATGCTTCCCCTTTCTTTCACTATACTTCTCTCCCTGCCTTTAGCTTCTGTATCCTTTCCTCAGAAGGAACAGAAATCCATCTACATTCATTGGCATAAAGTAAGTAAGTCATTTCCCAAAAGATCAAAAATGGTCAGTATCACTAATGAGGAAAATTCAAATTAAAACCAGCAAAAAAATCACCTTATACCTGTTAGAGTGGTTGTTGTTGTTGTTATTATTATGGTTATAATAATAATTTATTTATCACCAATCTGGAGCCTAGAAGTCTAAAATCAGGATGCCAGCAAAGTCAGTGGTTGATGTGGACTCACTTATGAGTCTATTATTTTAAATGCCATAAAGACAGTATGTGTTCATAAAGATGTGAATAAAGGGACCTCGGCACACTACTGGTGGGAGTGTAAATGAACAAAGCAACCCCTGCAGAGCACAACACGGATGTCCATCAGAAATTAAGAATGGAGCTGCCATTGGACTTCAGTAGTTCCACTACTCGCATGTGTCCAGAGGAAATTCAGTTCATTGCCACAATATCTGTACTCCCATAGTCCCGTGACACAATTTGCAATTGCTTAGACACAGACCTGTTGTGGGATCTGCGGGCCTGCTTTTCATCCCGCCTGGCTCCTGCACGGTTAGCTTTACACCAGAAATAACACACAAACTGTATTCTTTTAAACACTGCTTGGCCCATTATATCTAGCCTCTTCTCGGCTAACTCTCGCACCTGAACTAGCCCATTTCTAATAATGTGTGTAGCACCCCTAGGTGCGCTTACTGGGAAGATTCTAGCCTACATCCATCCTGGGTTGGAGCTTCATCGATGGCGTCTGCCCGGGAGAGGGGAACATGGCCTCTCTGAGCTCACTTCCTCTTTCTCCCAGCATTCTGTTCTGTTTACTCCACCCACCTATGTTCTAAGCTATGAGGCCAAGCAGTTTGTTTATTACTTAACCAATGAAATCAACAGATTGATATATGACACTCCCACATCACAGACCCAGTGTAAGTGTCCATCAGTGGACAAGTGCCTAAGAAAATGTGCTTTTCATATACAATGAAATACCAGTTAGCCATGAAAGAAAGAAGTACTGTCATTTGCCAAAACAAGAAGAATCTGGAGGATATGATGCTATATGGGATAAGCTAGGCATGGCAACACAAAATGGCAAAGCTACAAATCCTGCTTGCCAGGTCACAGCACTGATCTGAGGTTCCCTGGGGAATCTTTACAGGCAGCCAAACGGGTCTCCCTTGGAAGCTTTGTCGAAAGCCTCCATCTTGGCCTCCGTGCGAGAGCAACTACAAAGCACCCCCGAAGGATCACTTAGCTTCTGCCTCTGGCACCCAGAAGCCCAGAAGCTCTCCCTGAAGACTCAACGCTCACATGGGCTTTCCTGTGGCCCTCCTCCCAACTCATTCAGCCAGCTCTAATCGAATTCACTGGCTCTGCACTCCACCTAATGCAGGTGTGTTACAGCTGCAGGAATTTGGGACGGTGCTTTCTTCTCAGCATAAACTGGCAAGTGTCAAAGCATCGCACGGCATTCTAGCAGCCCCTCCCCTTCCTGATGTGCTGGTCCTGTCAGCTTCTGGTTTACCAGAGCTATTTCCCTCAGCTTCTGGTTAAGGAGAGGGTGGAATCCTTCTTTTTAAGCCACAAATTCATCCTCATTCCCAACACCCATTTAGTCATTTAGTTATTTCAATCCACGCAAACTGTTATTTACTTACAAAAGTATCCCAAATTATATATCCCAAAGCAGCCGTTTAAACTACTTCTTCCTGATCAAAAACTTTCCCTAAAAGCCCCTAAATTGGCTCTGATTTTTCTGATGACCTCTTTTCCCCATCTCCCATAATCTCTTCAGTCCCCAGAGAGCCCATCCCTTAATGACTCCTTTGAGGCTATATTCTCTACCCCACAGGAAACCTAGTCACAGCCCGTCCTCAGAACTTCAGTTGTCAAACTGGTTACTCGTTTTCTTATGTGAAGAGGTATGTGGTTATTTTGCATTTTGTTATGTTGTAATGACAGGACAGATGGAAGTCAGGGAGGTCCCAAGAGCTGAACAAAGCATAGAAGGTTAAAATCCAGCCCCGTCGTGTGTGTGTGTGTGTGTGTGTGTGTGTGTGTGTGTGTGTGCACATCCACATGTGAATGAGAGAGCTTGATTCTCCATAAAAAAAATTTAATCGGCTCCAAGAGTTGAACCCTTTTAGTCTCTGACTGCATTGCTGGGTTAGTGGAGGGAGCCACTTTTCTCTTCCTCCTGTAGAAGATGGTGTCGAGCCTTGTTGCAAACATCCACAGCCAACCTGTTTATTCTGTTTCCTTGAGAAAGGAATCCATCTCTGTCTGAAACAAAACCCGCACAGTTCAGCAGAGCCACGATGTTTCTATTTGTTTAGTTACAATGGTTATTTTTACCAACACCCAGGGACCTATCAGGGAAAGGGAGTTTTTGGAAATCTAACAAGTAAGCAAATCTGTCCTTGGCTCGCAGACACAGAACTCCTATTTTGTTTGTACGAAAAGGCAGGAATATTTATCACACCTGCACTCATTTCCATTTCATCCACTTAAATGTATTTTGTGGAGAAATAACCTGATTCCAGGTATGTTAAATTACAACTAGAATTTTATGTGAGGGAACTAATTTTCCATAATTGTATTTAATTTCATTTTGATGCTTGAAAATGGCTTTAAAATGGAAAAAAAGTTTTAAAAAAGAGGGAGGAAGGCAGGGGAGCCTCGATGTCCAGCAGGTGCAAGAATGGGGAGGAAGCAGGTGTAGTGCCCCATGTGGACTCTGATGCAGAACCATTCAGATGGCTTTCCTAGCGAATTCTTCCAAATGTCTAATGGAAGAACAGATACCAATCTCACACAATTGTTTCCTTTCCTTCTTCCTTCATACCTCCCTCCTTCCTTCCCTCCCTCCCTCCCTCCCTTCCTCCCTCTCTTTCTTTTTCCCTCCAGCCCTGACAGGGTTTCTCTGTGTAGCCCTGGACTGGCCTGAAACTGCTCTATAGTCCAGGTTCACCTCAAACTCAGAAACCTGCCTGCCTCTGTTTCCTAAATGCTGGGATTAAAGGGGTGTGCCATCTGACCGACCAGCCCCAAAATTTTCATATAGGGAGACAGAAACATTTCCCAATGTGCTTATGAGACCAGCGTAACCTAGGTAACAAAGCTTGACAATATTTGAAGAAACATAAGTTATATGCCAATCTGTTTAAAGAACAGAAATACAACAACAAAACAAAAAACATTGAAATGGTTGGGTATCCATAAAGGAAAAAATAATCTTGACTCTTAGTTCATATGAATTCCAAGTACATTATTGATTTACTAAAAAGCATTAAAAATAATAAAAATAAAGAATAATAAAAATAAAAATATTATACATGAATTAGAAAATTTATTGGTTGTTGCAAGGCAAATATTTCCTAAGTAAAACAAAATCTGAGCAAATGGCAACAATAATAAATTAGACTATATTAAGTAGAGCATGCATATAAAAAGATAGCATTAAGAAAATGAAAAGCTTCATTAAAAATCAAGTTCCAGGCCTGGATAGGTGGCTCAGAGGTTAAGAGGACAGACTGCTCTTCCAGAGGTCCTGTGTTCAATTCCCAGCAACCACATTGTGGCTCACAGCCATCTGTAATGAGATCTATTGCATTCTTCTGGCCTGCAGGCATACATAATAAATAAATAAATCTTTAAAAGATCAAGTGTCCAAAGGTGTGTACATTTATGTCTAGGTCTTTAATTTGATTCCATTGATCAATGTGTCTGTCTTTATGCTATTACCATGCTGTTTTTATTACTCTGTAGTAGATCTTGAGATCAGGGATGGTGATACCTCCAGAAATTCTTTTATTGTGCATAATTGTTTTAGCTGTTCTGAGTTTTTCATTTTTCCATATGGAGTTGAGTAGTGTTTTTTCAAGGTCTGTAAAGAATTGAGTTGGAATTTTGATGGGGAATACATTGAATGTGTAGGCTGCTTTTGGTAAGATGTTTACTATGTTAATCCTACCTATCCATGAGCTTGGGAGATCTTTCCATCTTCTGATATTTTCTCCAATTTGTTTCTTCGAAGACTTGAAGTTCCTGTTATACAGGCCTTCCACTTGCTTGGTTAGGGTTACCCCAAGATATTTTCTATTATTTGTGGCTATTGTGAAGAGTGTTGTTTCCCTGGTTTCTCTCTCAGCCCTTTTATCATTTGTATATAAGAGGGCTACTGATTTTTTTTGAGTTATTCTTGTATCAAGCTACTTTGCTAAAGGTGTTTATCAGCTGTAGGAGTTCCCTGGTATAATTTCTGGGGTCACTTATGTATACTATCATATCATGTACAAATAGTGAAAGTTTGACTTCTTTCTTTGCAATTTGCATTTCTTTTGTTGTCTTATTGCTCTAGCTAGGACTTCGAGTACTATACTGATATGGTGAGATGTTTGACAATAGTAAAAAATGAACTATGATATATGTAACAATAAGAACAATTTTACAGAAATGACATTGAATGCAACATTAGCACAGAGGACCATACAGAAGTTTTCCTAAACTGAGTATTACTTTCTGTGATTGTACTGCAATGACAGAACACTCTGACCAAATGCCACTTGGGCAAGAGTTTTTGGGTTATTTTTTGGTATTAAAATTTTTTTTGCTAATACTTACAGGTTACAGTCTATCACCAATGGAAACCAAGGCAAGAACAAGAAGCAGAAACTATCAAGGAACACTGCTTACTGGCTTGCTTTCATGGCTTTCTCAGCTTGCTTTCTCATACCTCACACATCAGTCACTAATCGAGAAAATGCCCATATACAAGACTACAGTGCAGACTGATGGAGGAAATTCATCAATTGAGGTTTCTTCTTCCTAGGTGACTCTAGTTTGTGTCAAGTTGAGAAAACTAAACAGTACATCCATGCACTAGGAAACCACTCTATCTCTAAAATTCACCAAGGTCTAAGTTTTCCCTTTAAAAATTCTAGTTCTACTCTAGTTCTAAGAACCATTAGCATATAGAACCAATAACTAAGATACTTGTGATGAGGTAATGTGGTCCCATTCTCTTGGTTTCTAGCTTTGTTTACTTATGCAAATAATATTCTTTTCCTGTCACCAGGGAAAAATATTTCACCAGCACTCAATACTATACGTTACACATGAAATCCTAACTTACACTGTTCACAGCACATCCACGTATTGTAGATTCCACCTACTATCTGATCTTCCTTCTAAGCGTAAGAAAACACTTGTACCTTGCTTTTGTTGCTTTTTCTGTTGCTGTGATAAGTACTTTGAGAAAAGCAGCTAGAAGGTTTAATTCAGCTCACGGTTGTGGTCCATCACCATGGAGAAGCCACAGGGGCAGGAGCCACTATTGTGCCAGTGTATCTTGTAAACAGATCATTGTTGCAGACTGTGGGGTTTGTAGCTAGTTGATATTAATCCTTATTTTTCTCCTCCAGTTGCCTGCAGAGTGTCTTCTATCATTAGTCAGGAGGAGTAAAGCTCCTACTTGGGGACTAGCTCAATTTCTCCTTACTCAATGACCTAAGTAAGTTGTGTCTTCAGCTACAGAGCCTAACAATCAGGTTGTACAGAGTAACCAACAGCCTTGTTAATATGAGATACTTCAGGGTTGGTGTGTGTCTATGAGACCATTTCAACCAACACCTAAATAAGATGTAACCCATTCCTGGCATTGTAGATTTTATTTGGTGGCATAAGAAATCTAGTTTGGGCACTGTTTCCCCTGTTATAGGATGACTCCATTTAAATCCCTTTCATATATGTTTCTGTTTTAGGAGGCTTCTACAGAAGGAGGTTTCCACATCACCTTTCCAAAAGATCTTTAGTGTTCGTCATCCCTTCCTGTAGTCCTTCCTTTACCCTGCCCTCCCATCTCCTCCTCATTTAACTCTCCTAGTTTCTGCTTTATCTCTTTATAACACTATACTCGAGCTTTCTCCATCTTATACACCTTTACATATTTCCAAACCCTGATTAGAGAGTAGTGACACCCACAGTGGGTGGGTCTTCCCACCTCAGTTAACGTAATCAAGATAATTCGCCAGTAGCCGGGCAGTGGTGGCGCACGCCTTTAATCCCAGCACTCGGGAGGTAAAGGCAGGCGGATCTCTGTGAGTTCGAGGCCAGCCTGGTCTACAAGAGCTAGTTCTGGGACAGGCACCAAAGCTACAGAGAAACCCTGCCTCGAAAAACAAAAAAACAAAAAAACAAAAAAAAAAAAAAAACAAAAAAGATAATTCACCAGAGATGCACTCACAGGTAAATATGATCTAGAGAATCCGTCATTGGGAGCCCCTTCCCAAAATGACTCTATATTGTGTTCAGTTGACAAGTTAAAATTTTAACCTTTATATCTCTCTTCCCATAAAAACTTTCTTAGATTATTCCTACTATGTTTAATGACATGAGAGTATTCACAAAATGTAGAAAATAAAATACAGCTCTCATCTAATTTTCCACATCCACACTTGACATTAGTTAAGCCAATATTTTGATATATACAGTGTTTGTGTTCCAAATCCTGATGATTTTAACTTTCTGTTCATTAAAAGAAAAGGAATAGAAGTATTCTAAAACAGCTGGCAAAGAGTTTCTTGTTTCTCAGGCGAGAAGCACAGGATTTGGTTCATTATGAAATATTTGCTCTGTTCACTCAATGCCTTAATGCCACATGACAAGATAATTAAGGTAGAAATGTGCTCACATTTTCTGCTTTGGACAAATGCATATGGAATTAATTAAGAAGAACAAAACTCAAATCATTGTCCATGCAAACAGGGGAGATATTACCAAGTAGTTACTAGCAGTCAAGACACAGCTCAAGGAAGGGAAGTAGGTAGACTTGAACAGATTTATGTATGGGAAGGATTTAAATATTTACAGCTGAAGTTCACATATGTGAGCTCTGATAACTTTTCAAGCACAAGGGAGGTAATAAAGATTAATGATTAGAGCCACCAGAAATTATCAGTTATATTTCAGCAAGATAAACTGAAGAGAACCTCTGAATTTCTCTCTCCTACTCCCCAGCTCCTTCTCCATTTCACTTTCTTTCTCTTGTCTCCCCTCCAGGTACCCTCCACCTCCCTCTCTCTGTGTACTTCCCCTCCTCCCTTTCCCTTCTCTTTCTCTCTGTTTCCTTTCTCCCTCTCCCCCTTGCCATTCATGCCCAATCCTTCCATGGAGTCACTACCTATAGAAAATATTCTGTGGCTTGGGGATGTGTTCTCTTTTTTTTTTTTTTTTTTGGTCTGCATCCTGCTCTGTTTTCTATTGGTAGAAGGGCTGGCTCTTAGCGTTTAGCTTTAATCTTATGTTTTAATGCCATCCAGTGACATTTTGGTTTTACTCACTATTTTCTCATACTCCCCATGGTGGCTGGTAAATTGGAGCTGACAGTAAACCTTCTTTTGCCTGTTTGTCACCCTAAGACACAGTCCTTGTCTGCCCTCGCTTCTCTGTCAATCACTGGAGCTAGAATCCTCCCAAACTGCTGGGAACTGAGTGCCAGCTCCAAATCTCTGCTCTGTCACCTGTGATCTCCTGGTATTTCCAGATGCTGAAATCAATCTGTGTAAGGGCGGGCAGACACAAGATAGGCACACATGCCTCTAACTGTGACAGGGTTATGAGGCAAACCCGGAGGCGTTGACAGCAGGCCATGAAGGTTTTTCTGAGAGGCAGAGGAAAGAACATCAATGCGTCTATGAGGCCAGTGTAGACGCAGCCATAAAAGAGGCCTTATCCTCCAAACTGAATTTCAGACATCACTGAAAAGAACAAAGATGTCCTTCAGGCCTTATCTGAGTTTATGGTCCAGAACATGGGCCAAACCTTTCCCATTTGTTTTGAAAAACATCCCAAATCTCACTAGCCTAAGCATTTGGTGCACTGTGCAGTAAATAAAACAGTTCTTTAATGTAATTTTGAAAGAAATCAGTTTGATTGTCAAAAATGATGAGATGAGAAAAAAGGTTTTGAGAGAAAATGACACACCTTGAATATAATTCTAGAAATTATTAAATATTATTGGGGAGAAACGGAATAAAGAAAGGAAATCCTAGCATCACCTAGAAATGTGTTTGACCTTGGACCCTGTGTTAGGTACTACTGCCTTCTGAGGCCCAGCCAGATACCAAAAATACAGGCCCCATCTCTCGAACAACCCCGTAGTCATTTACGATCTTATGAACTGAGGCCAGATTCCCAGAAATAGGTGGCTTTAATTCCATTCTAACACTTAAAAATCTTTAGAGACAAAAATTAAACCAATGTGGTTTTTTGTTTTATTTTTTGTTTTTTTTTTTTTGTTTTGTTTTTTGATATTTCGAGACAGGGTTTCTTTGTAGCTTTGGAGTCTGTCCTGGAACTAGCTCTTGTAGACCAGGCTGGCCTCAAACTCACAGATTTTGGCCTGCCTCTGCCTCTCGAATGCTGGGATTAAAGGCCTGCGCCACCACCGCCTGGTTCCAATGTGCATTTTTAAATCCCTACTTTGGAGCTATCAATGCCTTTCTCTCTTGGGCTTTCTTTCTTCTGTCTTACCATAGAATTAAGTACCATGTCACCAGTACTTGGTACTTAGGCAAAGTACTTTATACTTGTCCATCTAGAAAAAAGGTTCACCAGAGGAATAGAACATATATATATGAGACATTTTATTTTATTTTTTTATTTTTTATTTTTTTTGGTTTTTTGGTTTTTCGAGACAGGATTTCTCTGTGGTTTTTGACCCTGTTCTGGAACTAGCTCTTGTAGAGCAGGCTGGTCTCGAACTCACAGAGATCCGCCTGCCTCTGCCTCCCAAGTGTTGGGATTAAAGGCTTGCGCCACCACTGCCCGGCTTATATGAGACATTTTAAATTGGCTTACACAATACTGTCTGCACAGTGAAGGCAATCCAGCCAGATCAAAGAAAGATTCTTTCCTCTACCTCCTTTATCTGTTTACTACATCTAGGGTACCTCTCCCCACTCAGATAACCTGATCAAGAAAACCCCTCACAGGTGTGCCTAGCAGCTTGCCTCTTAGTTGATTTCGGATCAAGACTAACCTTCTCAGCCCACTAACCAGGAGAGCAGCCTAAAGGAGTATGTGGCCCACAGGACCAAGGATGGATGCAATCATCAGAGCTTCACTGTTGGGTGACTAGCAGTCTGCTTCTATGCATTAAATTTCTAAGGTCACACTGTATACAGCAGGTATCAGGCCAATAAAAATGTCTTAAATGCCTGTGTCAGGAAAAGGAATGTCAGAGTGTTCCCCATTGCCATATGAAATATATTTTCTTTTTTATTTTGCTTCATTTTCTCATTTAAAAAATTTGGTGTGTTTGATTGTTTTGCCTGCATGTGTGTCTGGGGACCATATGTGCAATGTTTCAGAAGGATCATGCGTTAGACTCATGGGACTGGAGTTATAAATGGTTGTGAGCTATCATAGGTCCTGGGAACTGAACCCGGATACCCTGGAAGAGCATTCAGTACTCTTAACTACTGAGCCATCTCTACAGACTCCATTGTTTTGTTTTGTGTGTATGGCATTTGTGGCCATTTGCATGTTTGCATGTGGATGGACTCACTCATATGTGTGCATGTGGAGGCCAAAGAATCAACGCCCAGTGTTTTCCTCTATGAGTCTCTCCTGTTTCAGCTAGCGTAGCTGACCAGGAAGGCCCTAGGATTGGCCTGTCTCCATCCTGCCTCAGAACAAGTTACTGTTGCTTTTTACCACACTCGGGTTTTTGATCTGTGATGGAGACCTGGACTAGGGTTCGCATGCTTGGCAGCCAACACTTTACTTACTTAGCTAACCCCACAGCCCAGATTTATTTCTTGAAATAAAAACAAATGTTGCCAAGTATTACAAGATGTTCTTCATCCAAATACATGCCTTTGAGCCTGTTGAAAATAGAAAAATGGAATATCAACTATATTAGTTTTCAATACTGGGTCAAAATACTTAAGACAGTCAACATAAAAGGGAGAAAGGTTTATGCTTAAGTCATAGTCTTGGCCTGTTACATGGGCCTGCTGCATGGAGCCTGGGGTGAGGCAGTGCATCACAGGAAGTGTTTGCAAGGTATGCAGGCCCTTTATAACCATAGCTACTCACTTCATGGGGGCTGGGAAACACAATGAAGCAGAGGAGAGCCTGGTGTTCCAGCACCCTTTCCAAGGACACACCCTCAACAACCCAGCTAAAGGTTCCACCGTGCCATAGTGCCACAGGCTGAGGACCAACCCTTCAACACATGGGCCTCGGGAGACCTGTAAGATGCAGACTGTAGTGTCCACCCTATTGATAAGTGACGCATTTCATTCCAGACAGGAAAGGAGGACTCTAGGGGTCTAAGTGTTGCTAAGAAAATAAAATCTATTTAGCATTGAACATATTGTTGGGACTCTTCATCTTATCCAGTTACCTTGATTAGAGTAAGCCAGATAATATATCTCTTTTTATTAAATTCACATTACCCAGAAAAGAGCTTCAATGTTAACATTTTGTCCTTGGTCAAGAAGAATGACATTGCCCAAATTTTCTTCAGTTTTTTATATTGCTTTCTCTCCCTCTCCTATCTATTCAACCAAGTACAAGCAGCTTGAGGTGTATATATCCTTATTTTATTGCCTTTAGTGCCTGGCACAAGTCCATTGCATAAAATAGTCCCTAGGAGCTGGGCAATTCAATATAATTCTATAATTGACGCTGTGCCACACAGTAGCCAGAGGGCCTATTTAATTAGTGCCAGTGTGAAGGCTAGGAAGGATGTGGTGTCAATAAAATAGGATGCAGTGGCTGACCTGGGCATGTCAGTCTGTGGTTCCTTTTCCTCCTCCCTCCAAAGTCATTGTCCCAAGTCTCTTCCATACTGACGGTCACAGTGGCGGACTGCATGCCTCGCTGCTACTCTCCAACCAAAGGATTCAAGGTGATAAAATTGTTAGTGGGGAGGCAATGAAGTGACCTTTTGAAAATAGCTACCCTGAGTCTCCCCCATCTGTGGAAAACATCAAGGCAGGGGTGGAATCGTGAACATTTGAAGATGTGGGAGGCCTTGGAATTCTCTAGAATCTGGGTACCAAAAATAAGTGTCCTAGAAATGTACTTTTGGGTCCCAGTTGGTACTGAATGACCTAGAGCCTGGAGATAAACAAGATGCCCAAAACACCCTACACACAGTAAACTTTGTAATCAGTCATATCCTGTGTTATATGTGCCACCCAGTTAGCAATACCCAAACAGAACCTGTCAGTGACTTGATTCACTATCTAAAACAATGACATCAAAGTCCATAATGACATTAGAAAAATCAGCAATTTTGGCATTAGTACAGTATTGACCAGTAACCAATGAGAAGCCTGGTTATATTACAATACGTTGAAGTATAATTAACTCCATAGTTTGTGGATACTTCTAAGCAATGCCATAGAAACTGCTTAGTAAACGCCTGCATGAAACAGAAAGAAATGCTACTTTTGTTCATGAGTTTGTTACTTTGTGTTGTTTTTGCTGAGTGAATCCTTGTATCCAATTAAGCCATGTAAAGGTGTTTACCACATGATAAGGTTTCTAAAAACATTGCTTCTTGGGGCTGGAGAGATGGCTCAGAGGTTAAGAGCATTGCCTGCTCTTCCAAAGGTACTGAGTTCAATTCCCAGCAACCACATGGTGGCTCACAACCATCTGTAATGAGATCTGGTGCCCTCTTCTGGCCTGCAGGCATACATGCAGACAGAATATTGTATACATAATAAAATAAATAAAAAAAAAAAAAGCAGGAATAAAAACATTGCTTCTTTCATTCTTGGAATTTCTGGTTGATTAGAAAAGCTCCTTTGGACATTTTTTATTCTAATTACTCATTAATAAAAGACAGAACAGATGCTACACGGAGAAAACAAAAAAATATTTTAAAGAATAAAAATTATACTTCTACCCCCAATGAAGGCATATCCAACATGTTTACTTCCTCCTAACTTTTATGTGATTGAAATAATCCTGTGTCTATCATTCAGCATGCCTTTTTATTTTAAACCATGACAAAACATTGTGTCATGCTATTTCCTGAAATATTAATCATAACTTCATGCAATCATACTAGATAATCATTATGTAATTAGGCCTTTTATAGTCAAAACATTCGTGATTGCCCAATATTTCACTAGAGACTGTAAAATACTTAATCATCCATTTATCATTAGGCAACTAGTAAATCTAATTATGCAAATAAAGTGAAGAAATATTCATATTTGGGTTAATAGAACACTTAATAGAGCCTGAGTTCCAACTTGGTAGGACCAATGGTCTTAACACAGATGCACAGACCCTTAAAGTACTTACTAATTTGAGTAAAGAAAACAAAATCCCATGGTCTGCATAGGAAATTCAAAACTTATGATATTTATTCTTCCGTAAAGAATCAACTTTAAAGTGCTCATTTAACTACTGACATTCATGAGCTTTATAAACGGATTCAGGCTATAGATATTGTCTGTAAAAGACTCTATGTTAAAAGCATTTTTTAATTGGAGGGTATTTTTAAAATTATTACCATTTTCAAATTTTTCCTTACTTTTTTTCCAAGTTGACAAAATTATGTGCATTTCAATTATGGACAGGACAAAGTTTGGGAGAGTTGCTATTTATTGTGGGATCCACATTTCATGAATATTGATAGACCCTTGGTGTTGCTAATGATCACCAATGGGAAAAAGACACATTTAAAATATAAATATTTACTCCAAAATTTATCAAAATTTTACAAAATATAATCATTTTTAACTATTTCTTGAATACATATCTTCAGACAATACATACACTTGTAGGTATACATGTGTGCACCTACAAATGTTTATGTTTTCATAAAGTTTAAGAGAAATCAAAGTTTCAAAGGAAACGAAACTCTTGATGCTAATAACAACCCACACCAAAAACAAACATCAGAAAATCCCACTAGGCAGAAAGGACATAGCCAAGCTGTCTTGAAATTGGATTATCTCCTTGGAAGCCACAAAAGTCAATTTGCCACAAGATGAAACCTCTTCAATAAACATTTTTAATTAAACTAGATATTATAGCACCCCATTACCCTATGCAAAGAACTAGACACAATATTTACAGATACTTAAAAACTTGGAAAATAGATGCCAATAGTCATTAAATTCCATGCTCAAACAAAACTTCAGAGATCCAATGCATTAAGGGGAGTTATTGTAAAGAGGGACTTCTGACATGTTAGTCATTTTTCAGTGGTTACACTGAGTGACCCTTCAAGCGCCATGAGGAGACAAACCAAAGACATTTGGAGCATTCTTTTGCCAGAATTATGCCTCTGTTGTTTGCCACAAACCATTCATTTAAAAGCAGAACTTCATAGTGATTGCAACAGTAACCTGAGGCTTGACTCTCTTTGTATACACACAAAGCAAATTCCATTGCTCTGTGACAATCACCAAATCAGGAAGCAGTAGATACATTATTATCTTAAAACTTGGGTAGGACAGGTCTTTCATAGTCACAGAAAATCCCTGGTTCAGAAATTAACTGTCTACAAATAAAAAGATTCTACTTTAAACTCTATATCAAGTGCATCCCTCATCCTCAGAGGCTTGGAACTTCATGATCTCATTGCTGTTTCTCCGGGTTTTACAATGTACCTTCAAGGACTCCTTCTGAGGAGTCAAGCGTAATTAACTTTTATTGCAATTTACTTTATTAAAACTTTTCCACATTAGAAAGTTTCGATGATCGGAAGAGTTGCTATGATGGAAGCTGTTTTTCAGCCAGCTGTTTGGTGAAGAATCCGATGGGAGCAGCGTCTATCTACATTTTCCTTCCATTCTTAAATATCGGTTTTTTATTTCAGCTGCCATTCTGATGTCTTACTCTACCTACCCTGTGTCACCGTTAATCCTAAAACTCAACAAATCCTAAACAAATACAAAAGAGAAGCAACACAGCATAGAGAACTCTTTAGAAGGCAGGCCAAGTAGGAATTTCTAAAGAGAATAACCCAAGTCGTGGACTTTCAAATTTGGGAGAGATATTTGACTACATTTATTTCAAACCTTTAAGTCCCGCTGCAGTATCCCCAATGGGTTATCTATCTCATCTGGAAAAACAGGTCCAACTCTAAAGACTTCATGATCTTCATGACAGGACATAGTATTAAAGTATATTATATATGACCTCAGCTCTTATAATCCTATCTTCTAGCTTTGTGTGACATCAAGTGAGCAGGACAGCTGGATTTACACAAGTCTATTAGGTCTTCTATAAGACAGCACTAAAAGTCTTTGAAGATAACTATGATATTTGTGCCTCAGGATGCCTTTCTTTTTCCCAGCTAAACTCAGTCTTTAACTTGATTCCATCACCCTTTTCTGAATGCATTCCAATTTGCCTATATCTTTTTTTTTTTAAATGTGGCCCCTTGAACAAAATGTCTGAAGGTCTGATTCCTGAGCAGGGTCTTCCATCTCTCTGATGTAAAGCTTATCCTCATGTTTTTGTTACACACCATGGAATGTTCTCTTTTGGTAGTGATGTCAAATTGTTTCATTCTGAAGTTCACAACTGATCAGACCCTTAGCTTTTTAAGCTAATATTGTTGTCAAGCTAGTTTCTTCAATCTCAGTATTAATCTTTTGGGACCTGTATCAATTTTTTCTTTGCTTTTTAGTACTAATTATTAAAAACAGAATCATAAAATACAAAGACAACAATCTGAATTTTTACCTCAAGTATTTCCTCCATGTGTGCAATCAGAGCATAGATACCAGACTGAGTAACTTAACTTCATATTTTTGTCTTTGGTGTGTTTCCATATTTCCATGTGGATTTTAAATTTTTAGCCCATTGAATATCTTCAAAAGTTTATATAAAATTGATATACTAGATAGTACTAATGCTTAGTGCATTTTAGTTTTTACAATGAATGCTTATTTTTAAAATAAATTTATAGGAATATAGGTATAAGTGATTTCATTTAGAAATCTACATTACTATTGCCAATGTATGTTCAAAATTATAGGAAATCAAGCACCAGCTAAGTTTCACCTAACCCTTCAAGAATGATAGTAATGGGCAAACTCTCAGCATTTAAGAACGCCTACCTCCCTCAGATCAAAGAATCAGCATTGCAAGTGTAGGACTTAACTTCTTCATGCTAAAAGGTAAAGAACAGCTATACTTTCCTTCTATTTTAATGCACATATCTGCTAATGCCACACACATACCTGTTATAATTTGCTTTAAATTACCATTCCTAAGTAATTTCCTTGAATTCTTCTTTCTTCTTCCAGGTAGAATAAACAACGTCTGTGTTCCAGGTGTCTTGTAAATGGATGTGTGTAGGGGAGCGGGAAGAAGATAGACCACTTGCTACTTTGCTTTATGACCGTGATCGACATGCTTTTCTCTCACCTAGACTGTGAGGTGTGCAGGGAAGTATGGGAGAATCTTCATTTTCTTACCATTGATGCCTACAAGTATGCTTAAATAAAGAGGTGGGGGTATGAAGACATAGGAAACATTGTTTCGAATCTACAGTGATACTGCAATTGCAGTGGCATCTTGCTCCTACTTGAGCTGTAGTTCATCAATTATCAATGTGAATTTTTAAAGCACTTAAAAGTGCGATTATAACCCCTTATTATTTCCAGAGTACTGGTTCTAAGATTCCTCACAAGTTCTGTGTCTAACTACACAGTACAGAAAAAGATGTAAGGTTAAAAAAAAAACAGGCAAACAGTGGTGGAGAGAGATTAGACATCTATGTTATGACAGGAATCCTAATATATTTTCTGTGTCACGAAAGGAAAAGGCATCCCTGGGGATTTTCTGTCGTATGAATTCCTTTTTGTCTATTTAGACTTTCCAAAGTTTACTTGGCTATCCCATGGACACTGATCTTTATTCTACCCAGGTAGTCCTGTAGAGTAAGAAGAGAAGCTTCCCCACTCTCAAGTTCAATAGTTTCTCAATATTGCTCAGAGTTGGCAAATTTTCTCAGGAGAACTGTGGATAGATAGTTCAGAAAGTAGAACTGACTGTTACTTTATCTGATTCATTGGCTGTTGCCAGTCGCTATGTTTTGAATGAAAACAGCTTTCTGGCAAGTGTTGTCCAGAGACAGAGTTTTCTACAGTCATGAAGGTATGTTTGAAATTATCTTGAGACTAAATAATGAAACTGTCTATTTTGGTTGTTTCTAAAGAGTTCCATTTTTAAGTTTCTGTGCCTTTACAGAAATGGACGCCTTACTGATCCAGTAATCTCTTCTGGAAGCAACACTGAAAAAAAAGTAAGCATTTTGTAACTAAGAAATTGAACGACATTCCAACCGTGAATACAAGAAATCGTGGTATGAGAAAGCCAGTGTTGTGTCTGGTTCCTTGATGCAGCATCTTTTTTCCCACACCAAGCTGACAACTTTACCCCAGTGTGAAGTCTATCCTTCCGCTTTAATGTGTCAGCAAATACCATGTACAGAGCCTATGCTCTCGAGTTAATTATCAACTTCTACTTTGTTCATACAGTGTATGAAATCTCTGCCACTTTTGTTAAAATCTAATCATAAAACAAGCCTGCAAAATATATACCTATTTCTGCAATCAAACAGTAATGCTAATAAATGAGGAATTAAAATCTTCATGCATGTAAAGAGCCATATTTATTATGATATTACCCATCTACATTACATAGTAATTTATTTTAATGCAGGCATCAAATAAAACACTGAAACAACACAGTGAATAATGCATATGTGGTCATTTTAGAAGTGTGTGTGTGTGTGTGTGTGTTGAGGATATGGCACTGTGGTAGAGTGTTTGTCTAGCAAGCATGAAGTCCTGGATTTTATTTTCAGCACTGAAAAAATTATGCATATAACCATGGAGTGAAAATAATGGAAAATGTTTAAGTCACATATTGCAGCAATGGTGAAATTTTGCTCTAGGACAATAGAGCAAACTCGGCTGCATACTAACAGAAGTCTCGCATGGTTTTTATACTGTAATCAGTGACATTTCAGTCTTCAGAATCCTCCAGTCTAGAAAGAATGACACAAAGGAGCATTATCTAATGCGCCTGCAATGTTAATGCACTTGTGATAAAATGGCTGCTTTTAGCACAGCATGCATGGAATGAGGCCGACCACTGCTCAGCAGCAGGTGTCGGGTATAAATACACATTCAGAAGCATACATTTGGCCTCTCCCTCGGTCATCCTGCTCTTCAGATTAGAATAACTAGTACACTTGGTTATTTGGTGCTGCTGTGAAATCTATCCTTGACCCTTATTTTAAGTGGAGGGGATGTCCACTCTTAGATGACATTGCTGTTAGAGGAAAGAGGCGCATTCATTTGCTAATGTTGCGTTTAGAATTCTTTGCCTGGAATATCATCTTCTGGTTAAGGCACAGCTAAGAACACGTCTTGTACTTTATGTTTTGACAAGTTACTTATTCACTCCTGGAATCCGGCATCCACTCCTAAACAGGCTATGTGCTTGCTTTTATGCTTCCTAGTCCATTTTCAAAAGACACTCTTTAATTTTCAGGGTTTGAGAAATGACATATGCCAGATAACAGAATGGACATGTTCTCATTTGATTCATTTCAAAGAATCAGATTATCATTTTATAAGCTATACTGTCAAACTACATGGCTAACGACTGATCTAACTCAGCGATTTAATACTGGACAACAATTCCAGGTAACTTCTGGTTAGCAAGCTGTGAGCATCTGCAGGACCAGATTAGATCTGCTAGTCCCACAGCACCTAGGACTGAGCCTGGGGATAGCAGGCTACCAATAGTAATTTGGGGTTTATGGCTGCGGGTGGGTACCGAATGGCCTGATCAGCCGGATCACTCTGCAATAGAGGCTGTTTTGGGACCCATGAGAATCTTCACTGACCTATAAAAGGCAGAATTCTGGAGTTTGACCCCAGATTAGAGGCAAACATTAGAGACCACCCTTTAATCTGCCTTTTAGAGTCACAGAAAGGTCTCTTCTTACGCTGATATGGTGAGTCAAGTTGGCTTGTAACAGCACTTTCACTTCTGGTAAAACTACTCAGATCACCCTACCTGCACAAACACGCGCATTTCCAACCCCTGAAAAGGCCATCACACTATTGTGTTCATCAAAATGACATTTATAGATCTGTTTTTAATGAGACAGGAAAACACTTTTAGTTCAAACAGCATGGAACGATTAGGAGAGTATATAATTGCAGTCATGTTTGAATCAGTAGGAAGATATACTGCACGGAAAGATAGCAAAATAATAACTAAATTTCTTTAGGTGCTACAACAGCTGATACTTTTCTCATTTCTAATATCGCCTCCCTCCATCCTCTCCTTCCTCCCTCCCTCCCATACCTTTCTTGTTGTAGTGCCTGTGGCTGAACCCAAGGTTTTACACACGCTGAACTTAACATACCCTACCATAGAGCTACAGTTTCCTCTAGAAACAATTACTTTATAATATGCACTTACCATTTGACTCTCTTGTATCTCTAAATTTAAAAATAACAATTACAGTTTTGTGTTTTAAATACCTTTTATATTTAGAGTGCTATAAAAATTACTATTAATTTTTTAGAAGCTTCTAGTAACTCATCAAATCACTTCTTGCAGCTTAAGATCTATATTTTTATCAGTGACCAGACTGAGAAAATAATTTTTTCTGTGTCAATGTGGGCTCTGTAATTAAATGCTGGACATAGAAGAGGTCTGTACTAAAACTTGTACACACAGACCACACACACACACACAGACCACACACACACAGACCACACACACACACACAGACCACACACACACACACACACACAGACCACACACACACACACACACACAACATGAAGATACTTAAACATGTAGGTATTAACCATTTCTTAGTGTGGATCCTTTGTAAGGAAAAAAATCACAAAACTGGATTTTATTATTACTTTTAGAAAGGGAACAGTCAGCTGAGGCTGCTGAATGTTTTGGTTCTTGAAGTTAGAAATAGTGACTAAGATTGGAAGAGGTTCCCTTTGCTTGGGAAACTCCTCAGAATGGAAATTGGTTTTTGTGGTTCTGTTTAGTTTTGAAACAGCATCTCACTATGTAGCCCTGGGTGTCCTGGAATTTGCTATGTAGACAAAGTTGGTATAGAACTCACAGAGATCCTCCTGCCTCTGTCTCAGCCTTTGCTTCCTAAGTGTTGACTGATTAAAGATCCAGCCCAGAATAAAAGTTTTAATGGTAGAAAGGTTCCCACCATTGTTCCTGGAGAAAACTGGGTGTCCACAAACCCACACAGCTATGGAGAGAACCATCTTCTGTTGCAGAAACTGCATTTTTAGGTAAACTGTACCTTTGCAGAGTTTGAAAGCTGCATGTGTACTCAGAACATGGGCAAATACCAAATGTCAGTGCTTTCCCTTATCTGAAAATATAGGAAATGCGTTTTCATTCACTGAGATTAAATTACCTGTCTGGTTTATGATCCATGCCCTGCTTCTATTATAAACATTGTCCCCATAAATACGACTGCAGTGAGACTTAGTAGGCCTTGTCCTTGGGGAAGAAAAGGAAGAAGAGAAGTTTATGAGATATGGGGCTAAAGAAGTGGGTGGCATTAAGTGGAAGGTGAAGGTGCTTTTTCTTTAGCTGGACTAGTGAGTGCCCTGGCCTCCAGAAACACAGGGACCTGTAGGAAGCTGGGATGTGCCTCTGTAATGGTTTGAGTGAGAACATCCCCATTGGACCAGATATTTGTGTGCCTTATCTCCAGTTGGTGATGCTATTTGGAGCAGTTTAGGAGTGGCTTTGCTGGAGGAAGTATGCCACTGGGAGTGGGTTTGAGAGTAAAAAGACTCCCTTACTTTCAGTTTGCTCATTTACTTTGCACTGGCAGTTATGGATGTGAGCTCTCAGCTTCCTGTTCCTGCTAGCAGGCTTCCTGCCATGACGGATTCTGTATACCTCTAGACCCATAAGGCAAAATAAACCTTTCCCTTGCTTGCTGTAGTCATAGTGTTTTATCATAACAAGAGAAAAGCAAGTAATACAACCCCTTAAAGGTAAATTGTGGAGGTTACAGAACTTATCATCTCCCCACCATTCAAAATGCATTGTGCTCCCGACTGTGCTGAGACATGGAAGGGCCAAGAGGGCCAAGCAAGAGGCCAAGCATCCAGGCTTAGAACAAACTAAGTATGAATAGTGGCATGATTCACTAGAAATGACAAAGACGACTTGGAGAGTCCCGGAATGAGCTGGCTACTCTGATGACGTAGAGGAGTATGGATGCATTCCCCAGTGATTCCCAGGGATATTTATAAGAGGTGATCTAAAGAAAAGTATATTTTAGGTTTAAACAGCAATTAGGAGTCACCCATTATAACGACAGACAGGGATGGGAGCAGACTCCAGTCGTCCTTCTGACTTCTCTTCAAAGGAGGCAGCTGGGAGCCCTAAAATTGCTGCAGTTTTTTATATTTGGGAGGAAGGGGACATACCAAGAAGTTGAATGAATGAGACAGAGAGTCCTGTGTCTAATTGGATTTTTCCCTCTTTCCCCAGAGACTATGGCTCAAGACAAGACGTCTAGATCCTGCACTTAAGGCTGAAGGCTGTGCTGTAAACGGAGTGCAGTTACCCATGTAAACCCATAGCCATACAAGGGACACCGAGGCAATGATCTCTTAACAGCTAGACTCTAAGCCAGCAGTTCTCAACCTGTGGGTTGCAACCATCAGAAAACAAATTTCCTATGATCTTAGGAACTGAGGTACCATTCAGTTGCAAAATTAAAGTTATGAAGTAGCAAAGAAAATAATTTTATGGCTGGGGGGTCACAAACAACATGAGGATCTCTATTAGAAAGTCTCACTCAGCATTAGGAAGGTTGAGAACCACTACTCTAAGCTGAGGGGCTGGAAGCTGGGAACCCTGCTGAGCAGGGTGTCCAACGAGAAGGCAAGAGTAGATGAAAGGGCAGAGAACGCTGAGACGGGACTGGGGTGGGGGGGGTAGCTTCGCAGGGCAGAGTGCGGTGAGGGTGGATACAGCTCTGTTCTCACAGGTTGGGTCATTTCCTCGGCAACTTTCAAAACCGTTTGCCACCAGTGACATTAACTATCCCAATGGGTGGCAGTTCTTGGTATGTTAGTCTATGGGGCTCCAAAGTCATACACGGCAGGAAGGTAGCTCTCCTCCCACCAAACACAAAAATGGCGCCACGGAAGCAAGTCTTCTGAAAAATGCTTCTCTCCTGGGTTAGTAAGGAGCTCACCGGTCGAGCCGTTGGAGAATATAATTGCTTCCTCACCTGAGAAGTGTGGAGCTCCACTTCCTCTGAGGGGAGGGAGGATTCTTCCAGATGGAAAGCGCCTCATGCTGTGTCACTATAGCACTGTCCCTCCCTAATTGTTTCCAGGAAAATTCATACTTTTAGAGATTGGGGCTCTCTGAGCACAATTTGAGGCCTTCAATTTCTGAAACTTTCATAATGTTCAATCATGATGCAGTTGGTTACCATGCAGAATTTATATGATAATATTGATTGATAGTGGTTGGTTTTCTCTATTTAAAAAAGTACTAGAATATGTCCCTCAACCAAAGAATGGCTAAAGAAAATGTTGTCCATTTACACAATGAAGTATTCTCAGCTTTTAAAAACAATGACATCATGAAATTTGCAGGCAGATGGATGGGACTAGAAAAAAAATCATCCCAAGTGAGGCAACTCAGACCCAGAAAGACAAACATGGTATGTACTCACTTAGAGGTGGATATGAACTATAAATTAAAAGATAACATTGCTATAGTTCAAAAACCCAGAGAGGCTAAGCAACAAGGGCTTAAGTGGAACCCAAGGATAAGTAGGATAGATTTTAACAAGTGGACTGGAGCAGGTGCGGTTGGGAACAGGAGGGATGGAGATGGGTGTAGAAAACCCTGGGAGAAGCGACTAGAATTGGGAGGCATTTCCAGGGCGAGGTGGAAACCTAATGCAATGGAAACTGCATGGAATTTATGAGAGTAATCCTAGCAAAGACTCCTAGTAATGAGAGACACAGGAGCTGAACCAACCATTCTCTGCAACCAGACAAGACCTCAAGTAGATTGGGACACCAACCCAGCTCTAAAATCTTCGACCTCAAGTTGGTCCTGCCTGAATGCCATTCTGTGATCAGAGCCTAGCAGAATCATCATCAAAGAGACCAGAGAGACTTCATTTAGCAACTGATGGGAGCAGATGCAGAGTACCGCAGTCAAACATTAGACAGAGCTCAGGGAGTCCTGTGGAGGAGTGGGAGAAAGGATCGCAGGAGCCAGAGGGGCCAGGGACACTGCAAGAACATGGCTCACAAAATCAACTGACCAGGATTCATGGGCACTCGCAGAGATCAGGGATTCTGTAGGGGTCTGACTTAGATCCTCTGTATATATGTTATGGCTGAGTAGTTTGGTGTTCTTGTGGGACTCATAACAATGGGAATGTGTGGTGTCTCTGACTCTTTTGCCTGATTCTGGGACCCTTTCCTCCTAGTGGGTTGCCTTGTTCAGCCTTGGTGTGATGGTATGTGCCTGGTCTTATTGTGGTTTGGTAGGCCATGTTTGGTTGATGTCCTAGGAGGCCTGCTCTTTTCTGAAGGGAGAAAGAGGCAGGGTAAGTTTGGGGGAAGGGGAGGCAGGGAAGGAGAAACTGGGAGGAAGGGAGGAAGGAGAAACTTTGGTCAGCATATAATGCATGAGAGAAGACTTAAAAGGAAAAAGACTTCTAGCTGGTATGGAGATGGCTTGGCAGTTATGAGCACTTGCCACTCCTGCAGAGGACCCAGGTTTAGTTCCCAGCACCTCACTTGGTGTCTTACAACGGTCTGTAACTAGAGTTCCAGGCATGATCTATCACCCTCTTCTGGCTTCCATGGTGATTGCATACACATGGTGCACATGCGTCCTGTGAGATCAAAACAGGAAAAGTTTATCTTGCAGGCGAAGAGTTCTGTTCGCAGTTAATAATCAGCTCCTGTGTGTGCTATGTTTGCTTGACCTATCTGTACCAGAAGTGTTTGATCCCATGTGGGCAGGAAATATGTCAAGATATATGTTTGCTCCTGATTGGACCTGATGGGAAATACAGTGGCCTTGTGGGGTTGCCTTTTTAAGCCTCTGCAAAGACATGTGGCTATTTTCTGGGAACTCAAAGATGAACCTGACCTTTTTTTTTTTTCAGAATCAAATCCTATAAGGAAGATAATACGTAATGATCAAAAAGTCTAAGAAACAGGAATTGTGAGTCATATATATTCTTAAACATAGCATATATGATTTCAAGATGGAAAAGTGTTTTATACAAATAAAACACACAGATTTTTCTATTGTTAAGGATAAGGCGGGTCAGAAAAGATGCATTTGAGAGCAGAAACACATACCCAGTTTCCATAGCAACTATAGTGTTTTGACTCATACTAGGTCAGTCGTGAGTAAAAAGGACTTTCAGGATCCAGCAGTTGCCACCATAGCCTGGTGCGTTATGCTGCCATAGATCCGATGAGGGGCTGCTGTGGCACACTGTGGAAACTCCTGACGCCCATCTACAGTAACGCATGGGGCTGTGGAGAATGGCCGGCACCAAGCTTTTAAAAGCCAGAGGGCAGGGGCTAAGGGCCTGAAATGCCACTGGGTATGCATTCTGCTGAGGATTTGTATTTAATCGTTTAGTTAAAGAGCGTCCCTGAAGCTTTGCACAGGTGGGTGAGTAGAGTTCTCTCAGAGAGTGGGGGCAGGATCTGGGTGCAGGTGGGCACAGCAGTGAGGTGGCAGGATCTGGGAGCAGGTGGGCACAGCAGTGCGGTGGCAGGATCTGGGTGCAGGTGGGCACAGCAGCTCGGCGGCAGGATCTGGGAGCAGTTGGGCGCAGGAGTGTAGTGGCAGGAACTGGGAGCAGTGGACACAGCAGTGTGGCAACAGGATCTGGGTGCAGGTGGGCACAGTAGTGTGGCAACAGGATCTGGGTGCAGGTGGGCACAGCAG
Source organism: Neodon shergylaensis (assembly GCA_025134845.1). Taxonomy (NCBI): domain Eukaryota; kingdom Metazoa; phylum Chordata; class Mammalia; order Rodentia; family Cricetidae; genus Neodon; species Neodon shergylaensis. Next base: position 1,469,381 of record JABTXL010000266.1, read on the forward strand.
TGTGGCGGCCAGATCTGGGTGCGCTTGGGTGCAGGAGTGCAGTGGCAGGATCTGGGAGCAGGTGGGCACAACAGTGTGGGGGCAGGATCATTCACAAGAAGCTAGGGCTTCAGGCGAGTCCCCATTTACCAACCCATTAACAGATCAGCTGTCCCTTGAAGCACTTGCGGATACTGGTGCTAATTGTCTACTGTTGTTCTTAAAGTCTTCCCCAAGGTGCATACCCCGTTTCCATTCACAGATCACAGTCTCCAAACCACACCCCGCTTCATAGAGGGACATTTCCACCACAGGTCCAGAAGAGAAGAAAACCAGAATGTGTGGGGAGAAATTCTCACAGCCGCAATGCCCAGCCTACAATCCTCACCTCTGGAGGCCTAACCCTGCTCTGCCTACATTTACTAGAAAATTCTATTGACATTTAAGAACGTTAAGCCTTTGTAACTTAACCTGATCGAATATTAAGTCTATAAAGAAAGAACACTTTAGATTTGTACTTTTCCAACCTAATCAAAAGCATTCTCTCTTTGTAGCCCTGCAGCCTGCCACATTTCCAGTTGACTTTATTCACTTAGCAGATACTGAGAATATGGCAAGTGTCAAGTATTAGGCTTGTAGAAATGAACAAGGTTGGCATTGGACAACAGCTCCATTGTCATGGAGCTTACAGTCTGCCAGGAAAAGAGAAAAATGTAATACATCATTTGCAAACCATTAATTACTTAAGATTGAAAAAAAAGGAGTGGATGACAGCTAAGTTGTACAATGGACCATCAGAGTCCTGTGGTGGAGGGATCAGCTAGTGGAGAAATGGCTGTGAAACTCATTCTGGAGAATGAAGGCGAAGAAAAGTACTCTTAAAACACCAATCAAAAAAAATAAAAATAACCAAAAGACCAATAAGACAAAATATCACTGCTCATGTAACTGAGTCCAGTACTGCTAAGTAGAACAATCAAAAGAAAGAGACAGGGTCCTGGAGACCTGGCCCTTGAAGGTGAGGTCACAGCAATCACCCACCACCACAGAACAAATTAAGGTGCTCGTAGGCTCCACTAAAGCCACAGAAGTGGAGGATTTTAAAGAGAGCAATGATATCATCACGTAGGCACGTGTGGGCTGTTCTACAAGAATTCTACAACAACCATCATCAATGTCTTGTTCACGAGAGGCTCAGTCTTTCACCTGCTGTCAGACTTCTTGGGCCACACTGTGGCCCCTCCGAAACGGCACCCACCTCCCACACACCTGTTGATCCTTCCCTCTTTGGTCACGGCCTTTGTCACATGGGTTTTTAAAGGAGAGAAGATTTATTGAGCTCGCAGTTCAAGTCACAGTCCATCACGGCAGGAAAGTAAAGGGATCGGGAATTCGAAGCAGATATTCACATTATGTCCACAGTCAGAAGAACTCAGAAACAAAAGCATACACTCAAGTGCTCTGTTTGCTTTCTCCGCTTTTCTACAACCCAGAAGCCTCTGCCTAGGGCTAGGTCTTCCCGTTTCAGTTCACACGACTAAGATAGTCCCACAGACATTCTCGGAGTCTCCTCTTAATCTAGGCAGTGGCTCGCAGGTGTGCTCAGAGGTTTGCATCCTGGTGTCCAGTTGGCCTTTGTCCCTTTCTAACGTCTTGGGTAGTTAGTAGTTTATTGTCTGTCTTCTGTTGCTAGACTATACAGAGTATGGGATACTTTTCCTAAAAAGCTGGTGACAGGTAGGTGTCCACCAGATTATCTGTTGAATAAAAGAGTCGCATCATTATCTCAAGCTGCATTGGAAGATGGTTTATCAATCTGTGGTTGCAATTTAATATAGTCAGCTCAAAATAATTGCTTCCCAACTGTGTGGTTCCCTAGACGAAGCACACAACACGCTTCAATACCCAAACATGAAAACTGTTCCTGGGCAGAAACACATCATTAGCTTATTCAAAGCTTATGAGAAAGTGTTTTAGTCAATGAACTATCAAACTTTGAGCAAACTTTAGGAAGGAAAGGTTATGAAACTTGGTCAGGATCATGAGTCACAAAACAGCGTAGCTATTTAACAGTATTGCTACAGGTACCCACTAGAATGTCCTACTGTGCTAGAATTATAGTGTTTGCACAACACAGCAGCCATTAGCCCTTCAAATATATCTTGAGACAATATTTTTGTAGCCTTGGAGGTATTTTAAGAACTAATGTGTAATTGGCAAGTTGCAACTTGTGACAATGTCTAGAATTCCTTGGAGAAAGGCAACATGATTGGTTAAAAGGTATTGGACATTTCCCATTTTATTTCTCTGTTCCTATGACCTCAATCAACAGTTGCTGACTTATTTCAGAAATTAAATTTTCTAGAAAAATAAATTCCCATTGCCAATATTATGACCCATGATTCCCAATTAAATTCATTTATCAGATATTGATTATATTTTCAGTATGTGCTCACTTCTGGTCCATTGATTTATCTGATCATTTTTCAAATACTTTTTCATCTACCGGAGGGAGGCAGTATAGTAACAGACAAAATTGGAGAAATTTGTGGTCAAGAAATTCAGTTATATGCAAACTATTAAAAAGGCTTAAGGAAAGACATTTGAATGATTATATAAAGAAACATCCAGTTGATGGCAGTGTTAAAACTTGGTTTTGCTATAAGGTTAAAAGCAAGAAAAAGCCGGGCGGTAGTGGCACACGCCTTTAATCCCAGCACTCGGGAGGCAGAGGCAGGCGGATCTCTGTGAGTTCTAGGCCAGCCTGGTCTACAAGAGCTAGTGCCAGGAAAGGCTCCAAAGCTACAGAGAAACCCTGTCTCGAAAAACTTAAAAAAAAAAAAAACAGAAAAAGAAAAAAGCAAGAAGAATCAGCAACAGTAACCCCTCTGTGTATTAAACATATATAGATACATTATGTCAAATATAAATACCAAAACAATCTTTCTGCTTTGATCATATGCTCAGCACTATAGAGAAGTATACTTCTGCATCTATTAATAGTCTCTCTGGAATGCCTGAAGACAGTTTACACATGGAACTACAGAGCGTGATAATGAGACTAAAATAGGAGCAAGTTCCTTCTGACCACGATTTCTTTCCTCTGTCTGCATGGGACTGTATTCACATTTGCATAATGGTGTTTTACTGCACATCAGGACAAGGCCTGTACTAAACGGGTGATATTTAATTAAGAATGACTTTTAATCCTGGCTCTAGATTTTCTCTTACCAGCACTCCTACCAACGCTGGAATTCTAACCCCCACCTTCTCTGCTAACTAGGCTCTGCTTCTCCTGGGCAGACTTGCCTGGCCCCTTGCAGCCTGTGTGAGTCTCTGCTTGCCACAACAGTGAGCGCCAAGCATTTTCTGGCTCACTGAATGTTATCTTTATATGTGCAGTTCAGGCTCGGGTGCCTGTACCTTGAACCCAGAGGTAGGCTGTGGTCTGTGTGCCCCCCCCAACTTCTTTCCCTATCTTTCTGAAGATGAACCTAAGTGTCAGAATACATGCTTTTTAGAAACAGTTAAAGTAGCCTATGCCACCTGAACTTGTTCGATTTAAAAACACAGATGTGTTATAATAAACTTCCACAAGTGTAAGAAATCACATTAGCCCAAGAGATCTTTAGTATTATAAAGGGAACTCAGATTATTTTATTTCCCAAATAATTCTGCTGATTGCTGTCTTCTGAAGAATTCCACCTAGGATTAAATCTGTTGGAAGGAGCACATCTCCAGTGTCCCGACTTCAGAGAATCCTGTCTGTCAGCCCTGATTAGCCCTACCTAATCAGGACTTTTGTACACTTCATAGCACTAAAGCCACAGTACTGTGTGCCAATAGATACTGTGGCTTACTGTGTCAAAGCGGCCTTACGGAAACTGGCAAAGTCTGGATGTGATGAGGTATCGTGCTCCAGAGGACTGTGCCCAACTTTCCAGGTGTTGGTGACACTCGGAGCTTACAGGTGTCACTCACTTCCTGCCTTTGAGAACTCTCTGGCAGTGAGTCAGTCTCTCAACTGGCCAATTTCTCTTCATTAAAATGATTGCCCATAAACACAGCATGCAGCAGCTAAGCTACAACAGCTGAGGGTGACCACGTGGAAACCTCCATGGTGACCAGTTGAAGTTCAGACAACTACAGCAAAGGAGAAACACAAGAAACGGTGTCATGAGTTACTGATACCCAGTAAGTGGCAAGGCTCTGGGAAGATTACAGCCTCTGAAAGATGGTGGACTTATGCAGATGTAATCATCATTAAAAGCTTACAGGCAAGAGCCTGAGCATCTGAAGCAGGTCTCAAACAGAATCAACCACATAGACCAATTACAGTTGGAAATAAGCCAAAGAATATTTATATACACAGTTCAGAATGGGCTATAGCTCCTTACCAGGGACCGTGCTATGATGACTATCAATAATAAATCCAAGGACAAAGAACAGAGAGTAGCAATAAATCAAGCAGCTACCAAGGAATGTTTCTCACCAGCTACCATCTGGCTAAGGACTGAAGCTCTCTCCAGAATGTCAGAAGTACAGACAGCAGTATTTCTAGTAGCAGTACATGAATATATTCAAAACTTGGTGAACTTGTCACATGAGATCCTTTGACATCTTTAGGAAACTTCTTGCATTAACACTACATTTTTCAAGGTTGGAAAGATGGTTCTAGCACAGACTGATCCTGCTAGAGGACCAGTGTTCAGTTCCTAGCACCCACATGGTGGCTCACAAATGCCTCTAACTCCAGTTTCAAGAGATCCAATGCCCTCTTCTGGCCTCCATGTGCACTGCATGCAGATAGTGCACATGCATATACCCAGAAAATAAAAAGCAAATATTTATAAAAAAACTAATCAATTTACTTGTTCGAGCAATATTTCATTATTTTTTAATACTTCATTATTTTTGCCCATGGATTGGAAACTAGGGTTTTCTTGCAGTGTCATGTTCATTCTGTCTTATCAGCTGAACCTGAGTGAACAATCTGACAGGGGCTGTAGGATAAAGTCAGTAATAAAGGAAACAAATTGGCTGTCCCTTTGTATCTACCAGATGGAAGAGATGATCCATTAAGGGCACAGAGTCCTTACATGGAATGCAAATCTCTAATAAGAGCAATCTAACTGTAAGCATCTAATGCAGAGGCACCAGAGATCATGCCAGGAAACATTTTATGTTATATTCACTTTGAGTCATTCACCATGAAAATACAACCAATGCAGTTTTAGGCTCTGAAGACATACACTTACTAATCGAGTCAACAAACAGCTAAATTTTGAAAAGCTCAACAGCCAACTTGCTCTTTTTTGTTTCTCTTGGGGAGATCACTGGCACTATTATTTTAACCTATTTTCCTACTTTAAAATGACAATGTGATCCTTAGCTGAGAGAGTAGCTTTCCAAACCAACATTTTAAAAGCAAGAAAATTCATATTTTGTTTCATTGTACCTTGGGAGGGGCTAACTTGGAGACTTTCTAATATGTGGCTGGAATAGGCATTTGAATAAACCATACACACAGAGTCTGCTAATTTTTTTGAAGCTCGCACAACAATGCTCTGTCCTTAACACGACTCCTGAATGTCTGAAGCTTGAGTTTTTGGACAAAAGAAAATACTCAAGGCAAATAAAAGAGAAATTCAATATTGTTAAGTGCATTATACTTTGGAAAGAGTTAGGGCTGCCCTTGTTCCAGCCAAAATTAGTTTAAGCAGCAACATTGTATTCCTTGCTCATTTCGTTGTATAGAACATCAAAGAACTTAAACTTTCCATTTCTCCTTAATTTTCTTTTCACTAGACAAAAGGAAACAGTTTGTTGTAAAAATATAAGAAAGAAACAGATACAGTACAGAGACAGACAGACAGACAGAACAGGACTATTCTCCCAACAAAACTGATGCCATCTTTGTCTTGTCAGCTGTGCCTACTTGCAACCTATCATCATAGCTGGACTTGTGGACTTTTGAATACAACTCAGGAGGAGAAAGGACCCTCACTTGAGTATCTAGATATTCTTCTGAACCAGTTGTATGTTTTCTACCCAATTTCATGTGGCCTCGGGGAGGGGCTAGAGCACACAGGTGGGAAAGGACTAGAGGGGGCTCCATCTATGCAACTGTGGTAGAGTCATCATCTATGGTGGGTGGAGATCTTCCGGGGCAGTTGCTGTAAGCTCATCCATGCTCTTGGTCAGAATCCCTCACATGCGCTGCTCTGTAAGTAAACCTAATAAACTCATTGGTTTCCCAGCGAGAACTTTGGTGGACTTGTACCTTGGTCTTAGGGACCTTAGGGGAAGGGGTAGACACTTTTTACATCTTTTCCAGGGAAGAATTTTAGCAACTGTGTAAGTGACAAGAAATACATGAGTGAATTCATACATATGCATACATACGGGAGAGGGGGTTTCTTGCATGAGAACTTCTTGAGCTGACCAGTAACGTGTGTTCCAGTGACACAAATTGGGGAGGTGAGCTCTTCTCACACTCCTCTGTGGTGTTCTGAAGATGTGCAATGATGTGCAATGCACACACCTTCTCTATTGCTATTCATAGAGGTCAAGATCATTCCTCTGAAGCAGTGTAGACTATCAATTACACTATAGCCATATAAACAGGAGAAAACAAAGGAAATGAATGAACAAGAGGAACTCCTCATGAGACACCCAGTGGAATATGAGGCATCTGCTTGAGTTCTCATATGTGCTTGCCTGGAATTCTACTGGCAGGATCATATTGCCTTGAGTCAGAAAAGCATCTTCTTTGAAAACATGTCTGATCTGGGATTCCCCTCTGTATGCTGTAAATAACATGTGTCAATAAAGAAACTATCTTTGGCCTGCACAGAAAATAGAGGTAGGTGGGGGAAACTAAACTGAATGCTGGGAGAAAGAAGGAGGAGTGAGAGAGAAGCCATCGAGCACCCGCTGGAAACAGATTCCAGATGGAACTTTACCCAGTAAGCCACAGGCACATGGCGATACACAGATTAAGAGAGATGGTTTAGAGTAATATGTAAGAGTTAGCCAATAAGAAGCTAGAGCTAATGGGCCAAGCAGTGTTTTAAACAATATAGTTTCTGCGTGATTATTTTGGGTCTGAGCTGCTGGGTGACTGGGAAACAAACAAGTGGCCTCCTTGCAACACATGTCCTTCCTGATATCTCTTCAAATTTGAAAAGGAAAGCAAGCTCCCTGTTTACTTACAGCAGCATTGCTGTGCACGGGGACTGCCATTGCTGTGCATGGATACTTCCATTGCTGTGCAAAGGACTTCCATTGCTGTGCACGGGGACTTCCATTGCTGTGCATGGATACTTCCATTGCTGTGCACGGGGACTCCCACTGATGTGCATGGATACTTTCATTGCTGTGCACAGGGACTTCCATTGCTGTGCATGGGGATTTCCATTGCTGTGCATGAGTATTCCCATTGCTGTTCACGGGGACTTCCACTGCTGTGCATGGATACTTCGATTGCTGTGCATGGGGATTTCCATTGCTGTGCACAGGGACTTCCATTGCTGTGCACAGGGACTCCCATTGCTGTGCATGGGGACTCCCATTGCTGTGCACAGGGACTTTCATTGCTGTGCACGAGGACTTCCGTAAACTATGTTTTCTTCTAGGTTCCTGAGAATATTGGGAACTCAGGCCTCTTCACAATATTGCTGAAATAAACCTCATCTCACAGCTCAAGTACGATGAAAATTTTTAGTTTGTATTTCACCTTAGAAATAAACCTAGCAGAACATTATATCAACCAGAGAACTGTATAAACTCAGAGCTCAGAATAAAATAAAACCATGTACCAAGAAAATAAAGCAAACTAGCTCATCAACAATTACTGAGAGTGTACTACTAATCACACAGGCTCTGTAGGTATTTTCTCCTGAAATTATTTTACTTATCTTATATATGTGGGTATTTACCTGCATGTACCTGTGCACCATGTGTGTGCCTGGTACCCACAGATGCCAGAGGAGAATGTCAGGTCCCCTGGGACTGGAATTATAGACCATTGTATGATGTCATGTGGATGAACCCTTGGCACTATGGAAGAGCAGCCAGTACTCTTAGCCCTTGTAGGCATATTATAATTTGACACTAACTATGGTCCTTTGAGACAAATGTTATGACCACACCCACTCCACAGAAAAGGCTGTAGAACTCGCCTGAAGCTGCACAGCACCTAAGGACCAATGTCAGGGGTGCGGATTGATGATCGCACAGCCTAAGAGATCAGCTACATTCACTCATAACTTTAAAAATGGATCTTTCTTACTGAATAATTAGTTTTATGAGGATATGGGAGCTGTATTGCTACTGTAACTCCTTTTTTAGCTGCAGTGATGCTGTGTGTAATGGACAGGAGATCTAGCTGGACAGCTGGGCTTGGGCACGGCTCTGCAATCTTCTCACTATGCAAGATGGGGAATCACTTCAACTCAGCCTTAAATTTCCTCCTGTATGAAAAGACATGACTAATAGAGAAGTTTTAAGAAAGATTGGGGGGATTGTGGACAGCTAGATGGAAAATATTATAGGAGTTTACCTGGCTGTGTGAAAGATAATATTATAACTGATGGGCACAATCTCTCTCTCTCTCTCTCTCTCTCTCTCTCTCTCTCTCTCTCT
>JABTXL010000266.1:1478015-1551383 GCA_025134845.1 Neodon shergylaensis
TCTCTCTCTCTCTCTCTCTCTCTCTCTCTCTCTCTCTCTCTCTTTCTCTCTCTCTCTCGTCTCTTTCCCTTCTTCCCCCCTACTCTCCCAATACCCTCTTCCTAAATAAAGCTCCATACTCCCCAAGCTCTCTTTGCATGGCATATTCTGTTTCCTCCAAGGTCCCCCATCTACTGGGGACCTACAGGTGTCACTCGCCCCAAATCTTACAGTTATTTTACTGAAGTTTAGCTTATTGAACCAGTGAGTTCATTGAGATTACTTACAGTAGTATTGATGATAGCTACTTTTAATAGTGTGGGTGCGGTTGCATTGCATCATTGAATAGCCCATCCAAGCATGACCTACCACTCACAGAAGCTATATCACAAACATGCCCTGCACCCATCGTTTAGAGCTCTGCCAACAATTGTTACTGTTTAGATCATCTTGAGGGGCAGACTTTGGGCATCTCGTAAGTTTCAGGTACTTCCTGAGCTTTGTGAGATTTGCTTTCTTCTTGAAAGTTAGAACTTCCTTTTATTTCTTAAGCCTTACAGAGCCTCCCACCTCCTTCCTCTAGGAGGGAATGCTTCAATTCAGTTTGGAGATAAAAGCCACAATTCCTAACAGTGGAAGCTAGTAACCCTGCTCCCATCCCTCTCCTCCCCTCCCCTCTCCTTTTCCTCTCTTCTCTCAACACTTCTCTCCCTCATCAATTTTTTTCAAAGACACAGCTTGTTTTTTTGTTCATTTGTTTTTAACTATTATTTGCGTCTTTCTACTATGTTGAACAGTTATGTGACATCCATCCTGCCCAGAAGCTCCTTAAACAGGGAGGTAAACAACTAAAAGAAAATAGCACCAAAAACTCCCTGAAACTGACCAGACTTACTATGCTCCACCCTGCCAGAGGAAACAATAGAAGTTTAGAGTTCCTCCTTTCAGAGGAAGTAAAGGTCTTGCAAAGTAGAAGACTCTGAGACCAGAAGCACTGCCTGGAAGAAACATAAACCAGCCAGGCTGCCTTAAGTTGCTGTGGGTCAACCGAAGCACCTGAAAGGGCGCTGTCCAACATGCTGAGCTACCTGCAGACTGTGTAGTGTGCTCCAGGTTTCCCAGCTCTGTGGACTGTCACCCATGCTGGGGTGAGCCTTCGTGATTCAGTTCTGTTTGAGTCATTTCTTCTATTGTAAGTAACCCCTCAGCCACATTTCTATAAGTAGCTGAGCAAATGTTCTATTTCTGTGAAGAGATGCCACGACCAAGGCAACTATTAGAAAGCATTTAATTGGGGACTGGCTTACAGTTTCAGAGGTTTAGTACATTGTCAGCATGGCAGGGAGCAAGGCAGCATGCATTCAGATCTGGAGCAGTAGCTAAGAACTACAACCTGATCATAGGCACAGAGACAGAGAGGCACTGGGCATGGGCTTTTGAAACCTCAAAGCCCATGTCCAGTGACAAACACACTTCCTCCAAGGCCACATCACCGTATCATTTTCAAATAGTACCACTCTCTAATAACTAAGCATTCAAATATATGAGCCTATTGGGACCATTTTTATTCAAACTACAACAGGAACCCCAATAAAACTCATTGGTTCACCAAGTTGGACTTTGGTGATATCTGTACTTTGGGAAGTCATGGGTTTCACATTTGAAGTGATTAGACAAGTGTGTTTCATCTCCCCAGGAAAAGTTTTGTCACACAACGTGAATTTATTTTTTTCCTTTTTCTTTAGATTGATGCTTAATAGTTAATTCTTTTTCCTCTTTTTTTTGTTACTTATTTTGCTTGTTTATTTTAGATAGGGTCTTGCTACATAAGTAAGACTAGCCTGATATTTACAATGTAGCCCAGGCTGGCTTCAAATTTGTTGCATTTCTCCTGCCTCAGTCACTGGGATTATAGGCATATGCCACCATGTATAAGTATTAGAGCTCTGAGGGGAAAGGTTTCCCCAGTGGAAGTGTTGCAGCTTTGAGGAAAAGGTATCCTGGTAGTTGGGAGTCAGGAGATACCACAAAGTCACACTGCACTACAAACCTCAACAAGATGGTGGCTGCCTCTGCTAGGGAAAGAAGCAGCAGGAAACCGAGCAGGAGGCAGGCTCATATAGGGTTTCCTGGGGGTAGGGGGACTCCAGGGTGGGGATTGGTGGAATTTCAAGTCCTGAGGTTGGAACAAGCGCAGGAACTGGTGGAATTTCAAGCTCAGGGATTGGTGAGCTTTTAAGCTCATGGATTGGTGTGAGTGGGTGGGTTTTCAAACCAGGAAGTGAGCTGAGACTGTCTAATCTACACAATGTCCAGCTTCATTCCTAATATAAGCATTTTAATACTATACATTTTCTTGTAGTCAGTGCTTTTTCTACAGACCATACATTTTGAAATGTTATATTTATTTTATTACCATTTAATTCAAAGTAATTTTAAATGTTTCTTTATGAGAAAATTAGACCTACAGGTACTTTGAGAGTCTAATTTAGTGATTTTTCAGATTTCTACCTTTTAATGACTTTGAATCCATTGTGGTTAAAAAAAATTCACAATTTGTTTGACTATAAATCTACGGAATATATTGAACCTAACTTTATAGTATACAATATTATCTATTCTAGAGGGTATTCTACATGCATTTAAAAGAATATGTCCCACTGTTGCTAGATAAAATGCTTTGTATTATATGACGGTTGAAGTAAGTTGGGGTTATTTTGAATTGTGCATATCCTCAATCGTTTGCTGTATACTGACCCTAGCAATTGTAAATATACAAGAACATGCTGATGTCAGCTGTAATTGTGGATTTACCGTTGCTCCTTTTATCAGTTCCCACTTTGTAACATTCTGTTTGAAGCTCTGTTCCTAGATGTCTGGATGCGGAATTGACTGTTGATGAGCTTAATGTTATGCAATGTAACTATAAAGGCTACTTTAGGCAATATCCATATGGTTGCTCCAGCTTTTTATCAGATCTACTAGGCTCTCATTTATATGCGACAAAATTCACCAATTAAAGTTTTCAGGTTCATACAATTGGGTAACAACTACCTTAGTCATCATACAAAACTTCTTCACTACTCTAAGAAAGTTTCTTTCTGGCCCTTTGGAGTCAGTCCCCTTTCCTGACCCTTGGCCCCTGATATATTTTCTGGCTTGCAATTACACCTTTCTTAGTTTGTTACATAAACGGATCAAAACAGTAAATAATATTTTTGATGATTGAGCCACTTTCATGAAGCATAGTATATTTGAGATTCGTCCACACTGTTCATTCCTGTCTCGTTATTGCTAAGTAGTATTCTGTTGTATGGATATGCTGTATTTTCTCTAGCTATTTACCAATAGACCAGTTTACTCCAGTCTGAGGCAATTATATGAAACCACTACAAATTTCGAGTCAAGATTTACAGATAAAGCTGTGTTTTTATTTCTTTGGGGTAAATATCTAGTTCAGGACTGTGGGGTCATCTGGTACTAGTATAGGGAACTTCACGGCAGTGATCTTGGGCTTTCTTTAGTCACAAGGAGCTGCTGGAATCAGTCCCAGCAGGAGGACTTTGCAGCTGCGTATTGAACCCGGACCAAGGGAAAAAACACTACAGGGCTGAACTCTGATGTGTTTAAGTAGGCATATACCCCTTAGGGGCTGAACAGAGGTCACCTGCATAAAGCGAGAAACGTGGCTGGAGAATCCTTAAGGGAAATTCTGACCTTCACTTTGGGAATTTAAAAGAATAGGTTAAGATAATGACCTCTGCAAATGTCAACCCATGAAATTATTAAACGAGTTCAATCCCATGCAAACAACACTCGACATTCAAATGACATAAGATGCTCCATTTTAAAGGGCAGAAACTACATTTTAAGAGTGCAAATGATTCCAGTCGAGCGTAATCTGGGATTCTGCTAATGCCTTTGCTACTTACTTGCCACTCCCGCATACCACAGTATTGCTTTAAGACTAAAGCTGCTAGAATTACCTGCCCACTCTGCTCCCTGCTGGAACTGAGACAAGTTGAGCAGGCGCAAGGAGCTGAGGGCGCACAGGTAACGGTCGCCCGGCCACAGAATCTGACATTTCAAATCGCCCTGCCCATCTGGGCCTGGGCTGCCATTGACAGGCCAGCTGGTCACAGACGCGTTTGTAGGGAGAAGGGGCTGGGCTCTGTGGGCAGCACACGCCGCGGCCGCCCTTGTCTCGGCCTTCACAGCCCTCTCACCCCAGGCCCACGCCCGCGGCGATCCGGGCGCATCTCGCAGCTGTCCCGCAGGTGTGCGGGGCGCGCGTGCACCGGGTCCGCACGGGGACGCGCGGGGGGGTGTGGGACGCGCACGAGGAGGCGAGGGGCGGAGCGGCGGCGCCCCTGCCGTCCCACCCTCCCTTCCGCAGTCGCGGGCCGGGGACGCTCGCGTGCGTGTCCCCTCTCCCCACTCGCGTTTAAAGCCGCGGCTCCGAGGGGGCGGCGAGCGGGAGCGGCGGGGAGGGGGCCGCCGGCGCTCTGCAGAGAGCTGGCCCGGGTTCGTCGGCCGCCGTCACCTGACTCGTCGCAAGCGCTCCAGCTGAGGTGGGGGCGGGGATGGGGACGCAGCGCCGAGCGCTAGAGAGACGCGGCGGCGCTGGCGGAGGCGGCAGCGGGAGGGTACGGGCGCAGGGACCGCGGAGCTGAGCCAGGGACCCGGCCGGGGCTGCGAGCATCGCGGCCCGGGGACTCTGGGGCGGCGCGCGGCTGCAACCAGCCACCCCGCGCGGCGTCCGGGCTGCGGTGCTCTCGGGGCGGGGTGAGTACGCTGGGCTAAGCAGGTTCCCTCCCCTGCGCCGGGACCCGGGGATCCGAGGGATAATCCCCGGGCGCGGAGAAGGGCAGAGGCAGCCGGGTGACAGCTCGGTGGCGCGCTAGCGACCGGGCGGGGCCTGAGCTGGCGGCTCTCTGAGCTCCCAGCGGAGAAGGGTGAGGCGCGTCTTGGCTCTGGGCGGCCCTGCTACGGGGATGGGGAGAGAGGGAGGACGAGCCGCCGCAGCCCCTGGACAGAAGGGAAGTGGCCGCGGCCCTGCGGGCTGCCGTGGGAAGCGGGGGAGGGGGACACGCTGCGGCCCCCCGGCAGCGAGAGGGCAGCGAGAGGTGCGCGCTCCTGGGCGCGGCGTTCCGAGTAACCCCGAAGCGCACCAGGTCCCGCACCACGGGGTAGGGTTGCCGGGCAGCGCGGATTGACAGAGCGAGGCCGGGATGTGGCGGCCGCTTCAGGGTGTGGGGAAGCGGGACAGTGGCACGATGCTAGGACTATCTTGCGGGTGCTTGACAGCGCTGGACCACGATGGACCAGCAGCAGGGCTTGGCGCGTAGCTGGTCCCAAGAGGCGGTGCCAGGGCGGGGTCGGCGGAGGAGAGAGCCGCCGTGCGGCGGGAGCAGGCAAGGCCGGGGTGCTCCAGCCCAGGCGGTGCGGGTGAAAGCGGGACCGTCTCCTCTTAATTTCCTGCAGAAGAGGAGGCGGTAGACGCGGCCGGTGAAGATGTCGGGCCAAACGCTCACGGATCGGATCGCCGCCGCTCAGTACAGCGTGACTGGCTCTGCTGTAGCGAGAGCCGTCTGCAAAGCCACCACTCATGAGGTGATGGGCCCCAAGAAGAAGCACCTGGACTGTAAGCATCCTTTTATATAAGTGGAACGTGCGCATGGCATAGGGGCCTCAAAGGCCCGCAGCGTGGTCTTGGCTCTCTGTCATACTGCCTGAAGCCTTGGGAACCGGCTACCCAGCGGGTTGCTCTTGAGTTTGTCTCTTCTCTGGCCTTGAAGATGTCCCCTAGGGTAGGCCCTGAAACCTTGTCTATCAAGCCATTTTTCCTTCTGATGACCTCTAAGGTCCTAGAGGAGGAGGAAACACACGCACGCTCGCGTGCACCCTACACACACACCCCTCTTCATAAAAATGTACATTTGGATTATGTCTTTTGAATCATCTTTTGTTTTTCTCCACTCTCTGTAGGTTGAGGGAAAAATAAGAGATAGGTTCATGGATGGCCACACTTGTCACTATAATTTCTTAAGTGCATTTTGGATAATTGTAAAATCCTGCTTTTCCCTGTGCTGCTGCTGAGGATCTGTGTGTGAATGTGGGCGAGTGTGTGTGTGTGTGTGTGTGTCATATGTCACTACACTGAACTGGAATAAATTCAGGCTATTGAATGAGCAGCTCCCACTTCACAGATAATGGCGATTTCATTCTAAACATCTTGGCATATTCCTTTGTCCTATTCTCAGAAAAATGTTGGGTGGGATAATTGTTTAGGTCACAAAATGGATGTACTTTCCGAGTTAGATGAAAAACGCTTTGTATATGGTAATTTCCCATGGTCATTGGATGGAGAAAGCTTTATTCTGGTTTGGGAATCTATGTATTTCTGAAGGTTTCATGCAGGTAGTATAGGAAATCTTTTGCTGCTGAAGGGTGAATAGTGACATTTAGAAAGCTTTGGGCAGTGAGGTATCCCCAAAGCTACCCCAATTAGTATCCTGCAGTTTCTGTCTGTCTGTCTGACCTGCCTAGAGTCTTCTGTCCTTTCCTGATGTTCATTGCTAAAGGTCAGCATTGGCACAAAAAATATTTGCCCATGCTTATTTTCCCATCTCACTCCCTTGACCTCTTTTTTTTGTCTGTTGTTTTGGGGTTTTATGTTTATATTTTGCATTTTATTTTTCTTACTTCAATACTTCTGCCTCTTGTGTTGCTGAAAAAATGGCACCACCACCCCTACCACCAATCCCAGCTCCATCCTTTGCATGAGCAAAGTTTGAGGAAGCTCTCAAATGGGCATTGTCAGAGCTGCCAGGTAGCACTGATGAATTTTCTATCTACAAGTTTGTCTGAGGGGAAGACATTATTATGCCTTTGCTGAGGCAATGTTTAACAAAATCTATTGATTACAGGATCTTATATTATACATTAAATACTGGGTAAGAGAGGCTACCAGGGCCAGGACACCTCACAGGGGCAGAAATTATAAATTCATGACCAGCTCATTTTGCTGCAGCATGCTGAATCATTTAGCCGTCTTTCCATCAGTTTCCCCAACTCTGGAACACTGACTCACATCTTAGTGGTCATGTCAACCTAGAAAGTGCTCATGATAAAAAACCTGAGTAGGTGATGGGTTTGCCACTCTTATTATAGATCAGCATATTGATGGATGTCAGAGAGCATTCTCGGGTTTGATCATTTCAGGAAGACATCATTCAGATAAAGACTAAATCTCCCAAATCTAATTAGTTACCTTTATCCTATGGATCTGGAAGCATCGCTTGACGGGTTTGAAAGTAGGGTATTTCCAATACCCTGACATATGTTAATGAGTGGAGTGTCTTAGAAAACATGGATCATTGTAGAAGATTCCAAGTTAAAAGAAATAACCTGAACTAGGAACTGACTTCGTATTAAAAGGAGAATTATGTGTTACACTTTCTTGTGCTGGCTACTGAGCTTTTCAGCTGGGATAACAAATCTGGATTGCTTTTAAGTACTGCATTTACCTGCCATCTGTGGTTGGTAATCTGCTCTGTTGGGAAAGGGGAGGAATGCTTAGCCTAACTAGTCTCCAAAACGCCGACCTTGCTTTTGTGGTTGTGTGTGAACTTCACAACTCACATACACATTATAATCTTTCTACCTGAGACATTCTTAATTCTGTTGAGTTCAAAACTGAACCACCTCTGAGGAGTGTGTTTAGTGGCTTTTCTTTTTATTGTTTTATCTTTTCATTAAAATATAAATGATTAGCGGGGTGTTGGTGGCACACATCTTTAATCCCAGCACTCAGGAGGCAGAGGCAGGCAGATTTTTGTGAGTTCGAGGCCAGCCTGGTCCACTGAGCTAGTGCCAGTACAGGCTCCAAAGCTACACAGAGAAACGCTAAGAACAAAACAAAACAAAAACATAAATGATCTTCCCCTTGAGCTTAGACTTTGGGTAGACTTTGAAAAGTCAGGTGTCACACTCCTGCTAAAAGACTGTGTGGAAAATTGCCAATTTAAATTGGTTACATGCTCAGAATTCTTTGTGAAGTTCTTTTATGAAGCAGTAGGCACTCTCAGTAGTTAAGAGACAGAGGAAAAGTACATTATTATTGTTAATAAGACATGTGGACACATTACCTAAGTTTGTCCGTAGACACTGAACCATCAAAGCAATAGTTTAGTTTTGAAGCATCATTATATAACGATTAGGAGGAAGAGATCAGAACAGGTTGGTAGTCTGAAACAAAAAAAAATGTATTATTAGTTGGATTTGCACATTTTTAGTTTGGAGTTTCAGTTGGGAGATAATGAGTACAGTTTAAGATTATGTGATTTCCTAAAATATTGGATTAGTTGGTCTTAGAACTTCATGAAATTAATATTTGATATTAGAGTGCTAGCTTAAAAACTAGTATTTTTAGAGTAAGAGACTAAAAATAATTATTGCTAATTATGGTGATTTATACAATGTTGCTTAATAGTATATGATTTGCATGTTTGAAGAGATAATTTAACATGGGGGCAGAATCTGATGGGGTAAAATGTGGGGGTAAATAGAGTCAGTTTCTCAGGGTTGGTTTTTCTGGGTATGTTTCTTGTTTTTGCTTTTGTTTTTAGATATGACACTAGATTTGAACCCAGAGCCCTGTGTATGCTGGGTAGACACTTTACCACTAATTTGCATCTGTAGCCCAGATTTTCTTTCTTCTGGCAACATTATCTTTCTTGAAGGGAGAAACAGATTCACATAGTCAATAGCTGTATACCAAATGTTAAAAATATTGTAAGTATTAGTAATCTAAAGAATTCTTTAGATTTCTCAGTTGATCTACAAATTTTACTCTCTACCCTTCCACCATCCAGTATCATGTTGCCCCACTTGCACACTTAGAGACTTCACCAATAGTAGTTTTCTGGGGGTGACGTGTGCAGCCTCGCCTTACTTCCTCTGTAACTTCATGTGTGTGTTTGGTAGCATATAAAATACCCAGGACTTAACAGGCGTCCATCGGTTTCCTTACCAATATGCTACATGGCAGTGGGCTATCCTCCTCTGTGTTGTGGTTAGCCTCAATGCTAGCCCAAGTCAAATATCAAGAAAACCCTAGAAGGCACCAAGTACTGGTCCTGTAGGTACAAAGTACTGCTCTGGCGTTTAACAGAAATACAGAATTGGTCCCAAGAATCATCTGTGGGGGAAATTCAGAATGTATTACAGCTCTGGTGTAAGATTCATTTGAATGATTAATGCTGATGGATGATTTCTGTATATACCAGTCAGAGTACCTGAATTAAAATAATCATAGTTCAAACACATGCTCATCAATAACATCATGCCAAAGCAAATGGAAAACCCATTGGCCTACCAGAAATGTTACTTTTCTCTCATTATTATTCTTAAAAGTTTTGATAATGAGTTCATCCCACAGAAAAGTGATTCAAGTCCTGAATCTCTTTGAGAGATACTAAAAGTTTATTCATCATTCTTTTCCCCCCAAGTCCCCAAAACTAGTCTTCTCTAATATGTTAGTATATATTTGCATGCTTAGTAATCCTGACATATATTTTGACTTATAGAAGTGCAGTTAGAGCCAGGCATGGTGGTGGAGGTCTGTATTTTCAGCATTTAGGAGGTAGAAACATAAGGAACAAGAGATCAAGGTCATCCTGGCCTACATAGCAAGGCCATATAGGTTTACATCAGATCCCTGTCTCAAAAGACTAAAAAATCAGAAGAGAAAGAAATTTAATCTGTGCTAGTACAGTGGCTACTATATTTGTACCAAATGTATTTTTTTATATATTGAAAGATGTGATGATTGGTGAATACATTTAGAATCGTATATAAATGATACTGAGTATATTGTGTGATTTTCAATGTAAGTATACTAATTAGCTCTGTAGGAAAATTATCATCTACTAGTTGTTTTGATTTAATTATTTCCCATTGTCTGGAAACATTCTATTATTTCCTATACCTGGATGTACTGTATGCCTTCTAGATTATATCAGAAGACCTAACCCAATTGTGAAGATGTCTTAAAACAGTCTATATCAGTTTTTGGATAGTCAGGAAGAGAGGGGGGAAACACATGTCTGAAAAGCATTTAATCTGACTATAATTTGTGTTGAAAGTCCTAGAGGGGGCCTGTGCTGTTCCTAGCATATTGGGTGGAGGAAAGAGAACAAGAGGAGTTGGGTGACTTCTAGGAGAGAAGCAGAGGACTTGAAGAGAGTCTTGACTCTGGTTCAGTGACTTGTATGAACTTTGGGTCTGGTTAATTTCAGTGTAATATTTTGATATCTATTTTTTTAAATAAAGTTAATTATAAATAAAGAGTTGTGGGTAATAGGTAGCAGTGTGCTGTGCTTCATCACTAGTGGAATAGCAAGATTTTTTTATGAATTAAAAAATTCTTATTGTTGGTGCTGGAGGTTGGACTCAGAATCTCATACATGCTCAGCACATGGGCCACAAAACTATATTCTTAGTCTTTAAAAAACTGATTCGTTTATGTTTTCTAGTGAGTTGAAAATAGAAGGATATAAAATAGGTAAGGTCATATCTTAATTGCAATATTAACATGCAATTCTTTATAATGAAATCTGGAATTTTGGTGCATTGCTAGTTAAACATTCACTTAATGGCTGCTAAATACTTCTTTGAGATGTAGTCTGTATGTTAGGTTCTTATAGCTTTCTTTTAGCTTTCCACAAAGATCCTTTAAAAATCTTACTTCCTTCTTTTAAGTAAATCCCAGATAGGTTAGGGTATTCTTCAGGGCTTAATTTGGTTTCAGTAATTTGGTAAGGAAGGTCGGAAGTGACACAGGTCCCTGTTCCTTGAAGGCCACCATTGTGTTCACTACAGGGTTGTGCTTTGGTGACTCTGCTCCTGAGCTGGCAGATTTGAACAATCTTCAAGTAGAATCATAGTGCCTTTAAGTCATTTGGAAAGCCACACTTTTTAACCATTAAAATATATAGGCTTATTTCTTTTCTCTTGTAAGTTCTTTTTCTTTGCCTAGAAACCTGTTTACTTGTGTTTTCTTTGGGGAAATTATATAATGTGGTGAGTCATGTGGGAACTGTTCTGCCCTGCTGTCAATTATACCCTGACCTGTAAGACATGGGCTCTTGCCTTGGGGCAGTAGGATGAAAGTAGACCCTGAAGCCCAGGCTTTGTGCCCCTGCCTTCTTACTATCTCCTCCTTTGTCCTACCTGCCTGAGGACACCGACTCCTTGTGTAACGAGGTTTCTCTGTTACACATGGTGAAGGTGAATCTGTGTTGTAAAGGGTAGGTCATTGTGCTGGTCCAGCAATCCAGGAGAGTCAGAGGACAACTCCTCACCTGCTCTGTGTTGTTTGACCTTTTGGTAAGATCACTCGACGACCGCCCTTTCATTAGCACTTTTATTTTCAACTATAACTGCCCTCATTCAAGTGTGAGTTATTCTTCCTGTCATCAGAATCCTTAACCTCACATTCTAGCTGTTTTACACTCAATTTTAAATATCTTCATTTGAGCAAACAAAACCACCTATGTAATGTCCCTGGACTTCATGGAGTCTTCTGGCATCCAGCCTGTCAACCGTGCCTTATGTCCTATGGCACACTTTCTTGAAGTAGTGACTGCAAAGATTTGTTAACCTCTTCAGATATCCTGTGGCTTTGCCTTTAATTCAGTCTTAAGCTATTGCTATTGCAGTTGTGTGCCCATCACCCACTCGGTTGGCCAAGCTGATAACCTGAGTGCTGTCTCTGACACACAAATACATTGTCATACTCAGGTCCTGGAACCGTCAGTGCTGAGGCCTTGGTGGCTAAGGCTTCAGCTGTTGGAAGTCTGGGGACATCTGGGGAGACGGCATTTGCTTATCCAGCACTACTGCTGCTAGCCATTAACACAAGTACCGTGACTACCACTTTCACCACTGTTCAGTCTCTATGCTTGTCTTGGCTCCTTCCTTTGAATTATATCAGTTCTAACTTTCCCCTTTTTGCAGTTTGGAAGCTATATGTACCATTTTTCAGTCTTTAGATTGGTTGTATCTGGTAATATTTTTGTAATAAAAGAAATTTAGGAATTTTTAAGACTTTTGCGTTGTATGCCATTGTTGTCCAAGTTTGACTGCCCCTATAGTTTCAGCCTCCGTAGTTATTCGGTAGAGGCAGTGTTTGGGTAGCCATCACCACCTTGTATCGGACCGTTCCTTTTTTCTGGTGTCTGAGGTTTCCTCAGTAAGGTCATGGTTTGGAGAGATAGTCGAAGAACTCTAGGATGACAGTTCCCATGTGCAAATACTAGCTCACTCATTGGCCTCTGTTGCTGCTCCTAAGAATCGTTGGTCTGCCTGCTTTTAAATGATCACCCGCTTTATGATTCCTTTAAAGAATATTAAACTGCCATGGCCTTCTCTAGCATGTGTGTGTAGATGTGGCTGTCCTGTTGGAACTGTATTGGGTTTCCTGAACTGAGAATTACCATCTCTCATCAATTCTAGAAAATTCTCAGCCTTTCGTTGATCATTGATACTGCCTATACTCACCCATTCTCTTTCTGTCTCTAACTTTCAAGTGTAACTTGATATAGTACACATTATATCCTTTCAAGTCTAAATATACCTTTCATAGTTTCCAGTACTTTTCTATTCAGCATGCCTCGTTTTTCTGATTCTATCTACTTTATTTTTCCTCCCTCTAGCTGTGTCTTAAAGCTTTATTCACCCGCAGTTATAACTTAATAATTTTTTTAAGTTTTCAAGTTTTTCAGATCTGCTCATTTGGGGATAGCATATGTTCCTTGCTCATTTTTTTTATCCCATTTTAAATTTTCCCCACTTTTAGCCAAACCAATTTTATCTTCTATTTTACATGGATCTGTTACCTGAGACCCTGCTTTCGTCTAGTTCAGCCTGATCCTGACCCTCACTCATGGTGTTCTCAGATGTTTCATAGTTTTAGCTTCTGAAGTTGTGTTGGCTAGGTGTCCGTCAGTGAGAAAACCCAAGAACATGGTGTCTCATAGAGTTCGTGCTCGCGGCATGAAAAACCCACAGGTGTCCCATCCTGGATTGATTTCTGTTTTCTCATCTAATGCAGGCCCGTGTTTGTGATTTTCATCCATATCTAAAAATCCAAAAAACTGAAATTGGTTTTGTAAATCTTCGGTGACAGAAGTTGGCCTGCTAGTCTGCATACCCCCTACCCTGAAGTATGTGTGTTCAACGACAGACATGTTGTTACTATAACACTGTTTCCCAGATTATACTGGGGTGTTAGTGTGTAGCATGTCTCAGGCTTTGGCTGAACCTGAAAAATTGTATACATTTTCATCACAAACTTGAGACAGGGAAGGCTGTGGTTACAAAGGCCCCAGGGATTTTCCCTCATCCTCCTTGAGTGTAGCCTTAATGTGACACATTGTATTGTTTCCCTTTGCTAAAGAGCCTTCTTTGTGTGTGTGTGTGGTAGTTTTACTAAGGGTGCAGCCCCGAACCTGAGCACCTTATATGTGGGTCTTCGTTTCTTAGTCCTGGAAGACTGGGCACGTGTTGCCCACGAAGCTGTTAGATGACGGCACCTGGAGGTCATTTGGGTTCAACACATGCTTTCCTTCACTTCAGTGCTGCTCTGCCCTAGTGGGTTCCTTTGTGCTTTGGTCCTGGGCATTCGTTCATTACCTTCTGAGGAAGCCGGATGTGCGTGGAAGGATGTCTTTCCCTGGTGGTCCACCTGTGCACTAGGAATGAGCCCCGCCAGCTTTGCTCTTGCTCTCAGTCTGCCTCCCTCCAGTTCGCTCCTGAAGTGTGTTTTAGTTCACTAAAATCACATACACTGCATTGCGTTCAGTCTTGTGCACATGTTGTTTCTAACCCCCAACTTGGGCATGCTTGCTTAGGGCTGGGATGGCTCCCTGCGTCTCAGAACTGCAGTGGGCGTCCGTGTGGGTTTCTCCTCCTGGTCGGAGCTCCTTCAAGCTCCTCTGACACCAGGCGGAATGAGAACTAGTTTGGGGTTTAAATACTAACTGGATAACTAATTTTGTTACAAACTTCATTCTTCCCTAACTTTAGGTCTTTCCCCACCTGCTTTTACCTAATAACATTAAAACTTCATTGGTTAAAAGACCATGAAATCAATTAAAAATAGGATATCTCAGAAAATCAGTTTAAAAAGCCCATTATACTGCTTAATGTAAGTAGTTAATGCATAGTGCCTGTTAGCCTCTTCCCAGTTACATTCTTGGGATATGATAAAAATTATATTTTGGCAGATGGCTATGGTGTGTGCCTATAATTCAAGTATTCTGGAGACCAAGGCAGGGGGATAATGAGCTCAAAAAGGTCACACTGAACTACATAGAGAGATGCTGTCTCAAAGAACCAAAAACCAAAATTTAAAAAAATGGTTGAGTGAAATCATAAATTTGACAAGAACCATGTAATTAATGGTCAGGATTTATAAATTGGTAAGACATTAAATTTTGATTATGCCTGTACTCTTTGGGTTGTGTATTTGAGGTGTATGTGTACTTCCTTTGGTATATTTCTCTCATGATTAATAATTAGGAATTAATGTTATAGAAAGTTCTTCAGCATTCTCTGTGTGTAAATGTATGCTTTTACTTTCTTTGTGTTAGTCAGTTGTGTTGAGTACTACTTTCAATGACTGCTCTATGATTTATGAATATGTATTTTAAACATGGGAAGGAAAGTTAAAAAATAATAAAACATAATTCAGACACAAACTCTGAATTACTTTGAAGTCATATTATTCAAAATTCAATAATACTTTTTACTAACATGATGACATTCCCATTCATGATTTGGAAGATGGGGATGGAGATGAAGCTCAGTGGTACTGAACATGTCTGGCATGTATCTATGGCCGGCACAAATCGGTGGCTGGTTTGTATAGGTACTGAGTTTGATCACCAATAATGCAAAAGGGGAAGGAAGGGAAGAAAGGAAAGGAAGGAAGGGACAGAAAAAGGAAGGAAGGAAGGAACGAAGGAAGGAAGGAACGAAGGAAGGAAGGAAGGAAGAAGTGACTTGAAGCGTTTAGAAAAGTAATGAGGAATAAGAGACAAATTTAACTTAAAATAGTATTCTTTTTATCTTCATAAAGAGAACAGTAAGTGTCAGAGTATTTCTCCACTTAGTTGGAGAAATTGGAAGTTACTTTCAGTCTTGAGACTTTGAGTATTTATTTAGCATAATAGCATTACTTATTCATTTGATAAATATTTACCAAACGTCAGGAATTGTTCCAGGAGGCAGGGATACCCTGGAGAGTAAGATGTTGCCTGTGGCATCAAGAGAGCTAGCAGCTTGGTAGGGAAGAAACCGAAAGACCTAATTACCAGTGATTTCAGAAGCATTAAGGTTTAGCAGGGAAAGAAAGACCACAGTGGAGGTGCATTGTGGAAATGGTGTTTAAGGTCAGATGTTAAGGATCAAAGGAACTCACAAGGGTGAGGTGGAGACAAAGGCTGCTTGCTGCTCAGCAGACAGCGGCTCCTGCAGAGAAGGCACGCCTTAGGAACTTAAGCTGACAGCTGCAGGAAGGCTGGTAGTGTAAGAGGTCAGACCCTGGAAAACATGGCTTCTGAAAGGCTGCACCCCCACCTGCAGGACCTTCAGGGCCAGACAAAACCTTAGGTAGCTCTGGATGCCCAGTTTTCACAGTAAGAAAGTTGAGTTCCGGGGCAAAATCACACGTTTTCTGTGTGTTGGTACTGGTAATTCTTACTGTCTTGAGCAGCTAACTCCTCCAGTGTGTCATTGCTTTGTTGGCCTCATTCTGGTTGGTAGATGCATGCGTGAGAACCTCAGCTGCAACTCTTGATTATCCCGGTTAGCATCAGCGTATGCAGGCTGCAGCTGTTCCAGCTTCTACGTGGTAATTCAATAGATTCTGGCTTAATGTAGTTGTGTTGTGTTCTGTTTCTCTTATCCCATCAAAGTTGCCCTGTGCTCATGGTTTTATGACCCTTTCCTTAAGCATTTTGATATGTAATGTTCTGTTTTCTCCACCCTCATACGAGCATGAGTGTGCCCATGGAAGGGTCCACAAGGAGCTACTTTTGAGTCTTCAGCAGTGAAAAGGCTGAACGAACCACTTAACCCTTGAATCAGTCCTTTGCTTAGTGTTTATTTACTTGTTCCTTTCAGTAAAAGTTCTCACTATCTTCTAAATGAAGTTTTTAATTTTTATCTATCTTTTTCATAGTATTTTGTGGTTCTATAGTATATAGTATATATTAGTATATCTGTGTTGTCATGGCATTTTACCATGCCAAGGACCCCCCCCTTTCCCTCTCTCCCTCTCTCTTTCTGTGTCTATATGTGTGTGTATACATATGTATATTTATCACACACTTCATACAATTAACCATTTTATTTGTAAATTGTACTCATAATTTTATAACCTAATGTTGTGAGTTGAGAGAAGTGTCTCTTCACTTCAGCTCAGCCTTGCTTGCCCAGATGAAAAAGAAAAAGAGTATGAGTGACTGATGGGTGGAAGTATAAATTAGTCTTCATCTTTGGGAGGATATGTTGTCAGTATCAGCTGAAACCCCTGATAACCCTTTGAACTAGTAATTTGACTTCTATAGGTTTTATCTTGGAAAAATAGAGAATTCATGAATGTTTATTATATCTTTGTATATATTCCTTAGTGCTTTTTAAAAAACAATGATGTCTTCAAATAAATACTGGAAAACCTCAAAACTGGAAAGTTAAAGTATATTTGTCATAGAAATTGGAACATGAAGACATGGTTCCAATTTTAGTGTATGCATGTACTGGTGACATGTATTTCTGGAAGACTATACACTAACATGTTCTCTGTGGATTGAAGGATTTGTGTTTTCTACTTTGTACCCTTGTCGATAATGACTGTTTTGTTTCTGTGTTAGAGGAGTACAGACAAACTGGTTATGGCAAATGAAGGACCATTTTGTCCTTTATAATCAATATGAGGAAAGAGCATGGATGGATTTGGACCCTCAGATGCTTATTCAGGATTCTTTTCCCACATCTGTTTTCTGTTTCTTTTCCATGTGGAATCGGTGATTCAAACTTCATTCTTGCAGGACAACATTCTCAATGAGTCTGGAAGTGTGGTTTGCTATCATCGCAGCCTCACTGAGAAATTAGCTTTCTTGCTATAGCTAGAGTTTGACAAAAATCATAGCGGACAGTTGATTTCTTTTCTCAGGTTGCTCCATGTCCATGGCATGGCACCATGTGTCTAGTTTACTTTCTGTTGCTGTGATAAGTACCGTGGCCGAAAGCAATTTGGAGATGGAAGGGTTTATTCCATCTTACTGTTTATCATCTTTCATGAAGAAAAGTCAGGGTAGAAGCTCAAGGCTAGAATCAGGAATCAGAAGTCATGGAGGAATGCTGCTTCCTGGCTTGCTCCTCAGGACTGGCTCAACTTGCCTTTTTGTAGACCCCAAGAGTACCTGCCCACGAGTGGCACCACCCATAGTGGGCTGGGTCCTCCCACGTCAGTCATCTTTCCTATAGGCCAGTCTTAAGAAGGCACTTTCTCAATTAAGGTTACCTCTTCCCTGACGTCCTTAGCTTGTGTCAAGTCAGCAAAAATCTAACCAACACACCATGATTGTCAAGCTCAGCCAGAACTACCATCTTGGGATCAGTCCCAAGAGCTAGGGACCAGGTTCAAATTTTCCTTTTGACTCCTGTTGCGGTCTGCTTTGGATAGCACTTTTCAGTCTCTTACCTCGGGCCTTAGACTCATCCACTGAAGTCTAGCTAATGAGGAAGACAGAAAAGGAAATATTCCAAGAGATGGGACTAGATCTATATAGCATTCCTATCTGTTTCATTGGTAAGAACTCAGCCAGTGGCATCAACAAACTTAGAAGACAGTCTCTAACTGTGAGTGCAGGAGAAGAAAATAGCTTGTGAACACAGGACATTGACCCTCCCGTGCCCATGGAAAGGGCATTGGAAATATTTCTCTTTTGCCTGTGGGATCTCGGAAATTCTCACTACCCTCAGCATAACAGTTATCCATATGTACAGTGAGCTGGCTGAAATGAGTCCTTTCCAGAGGGTAGATGATTCTGGAAATGAGTAGCTAGTGGCCAGGCACTGGTTCCCTGCCCTTGGCACACATGACAGATGGGCCTTTGTGCTCTGGTCTGTGTAGTTTGGTTTGGTCTTAAACTTTTACCTGTATGCAGTGGTTTGGATTTCCACTCTCAAACATAGTTGATATGTAAACTGAAGCCAGTGCAGCACCCCTAGACTGGGCAATTTTTCCATGTTAAATATAACACAAGCTTTTCGCTGAATTTGCGCAGATGCCTAGTGCTTGCAGTCCGTGTGGACAAATCAGAGCTCGGGACCCATCTTCTGGTGGCCTTGTGATTTTAAGCTAGTAACATGCAAGTATATCAACTAGCAAATCAGTGGCAGACCCCTAAAAGATAGTTCTCTAGATCTGCCTGATGCTTTTATTGGTTAATGAATAAAGAAGCTACTTGGGCCTATGACAGGGCAGAGTAGAACAAGGCAGGAATTCCAAGCAGAGGTAGAGGAGGAAAGAAGGCAGAGTCAGGAAGTTGCCATGTAGCTGCCACAGGAGACAGTGCTGGAGCTTTACCCAGTAAGCCACAGCCTTGTGGTAATACACAGAATAATAGAAATTGGTTAATTTAAGATGTAAGAGTTAGTTCATAAGAAGTCTAAGCCATTGGCCAAGCAGTGTTGTAATTAATATAGTTTCTGTGTGATTATTTTGGGTCTGGGTGGCCAGGAAATGAAAGAGCAGCCTCTGACCTACAAAAGGCGACAATTTATTTTATCTTTTAAGCATTAAAGGAGACAAGTAAGTTTATTTTGAGAAAGTAAAAGGGCTTTTTTGAGTTTTGCATTTAAAATTGAAAATTTTTCTGGGTGATCAAGTCTGGTAATACTTTAAGTATCATCTTAAAATGTATGCAAGATATTCTCTTTGAACCTCTTCTTGGGTACCTACATGGATAGAATTTCCTTCTAAATTTAAAGTTCATCTCAATTCACTTTTTAATGTAAGACACACTGGCACTCTGTCTTTACCTATAACACTTAGGCGAAGGGGAAAAAAGGCTCTCTAGAGGGGAAGCGGGGCTACTGTGAGCACAGGCTGGGCGTGGCAAATAGAAGCGCAGCTGAGGTCTTCCTCAGAAGGACCCTCTGAGGTCAGTGTCCCTTTCCCAAGCTTGCAGAGGAGAGAAGAGGCTCATCCAGTGCCTGCCACTGCCGACAGGACAGAGGTCAGGATTTCTTCGCATGTTCTATCGCAAGGTTCATGTTTCCTGTCCCACCTTTGCATGGCATCGCTTGCTTATCCGCCCAGTGTTGTAAGAAGTAAAAATACAAAACAGAAACAGATAAAATCCCCTGAGATTGTGTCAAGGAAGTTCAGTAGCTATTTCATTACAGGGATAAACCCCTATGCAGCCTATCTTTGGATAATAGCAGGGGAAATGTGAAGGGTGTGAAATCAGATGACTGTCCAGAGCCCATTTGCTTCTCGCCAGGGTGCCTGTTGTAGGCTTGTATGAAGGCATTTATTTCGACACACTCTAGCGATATTGGGAGCTGTGAAGCATACAGCTTAGAAAGAGCTCCAACAGATGACCCAGGCTAACCCTGATACTGCTGCCTTCTGGCTCTGATCTTAGCCAGATAAATTGAGTTCCTGCAGGTCTTAGTCTTCTCCTTTCTAAGGCATCCTGAAGTTACAGTAACAATGAAAGGAATATGTTTGCTAAAATCAGTGGTAACAGACCAACCCAAATGACTCTACAAATGGTTCCTATTAGAGGAAAAGGTTGAGGCACAGCAAGCAGCAATGAATTTGTTAAAGAACAGCCTGGCTTCAGCTGCTCTGGGCTTTTCTGTGGTATCTGCTTGAAAAATTAGGTTTTTGTTGTTCGATTTTGTTTTTGTATGAAAGGGAGAAAAGGGCAACTAATCCTCCATTATGTTTTCCTGTATTTTGGGCCAGTGGCATGCGTTAACACTAATTATTAGGATATAGATGTAGCATGTTCAGTTTAAATCATCTCATAAAATCAAATACAAAAGCCTGGGATATGCATCATGGTCTGCTTGGTGGCTGTGGATTTCTAAGGCTCAGCGTTGTGGCTTTAGACTTGCCTTTCTTTTTAGATATTATTTTAAACTTTTCAAATAGGGGATTAACAAAAGTGTGATTGGTTATTTAAGAAAAATAGTGGCACTTGACCCCCGAAATGTTTAAGACACATGGAAATGAGAAGAACAAAACTTGAAGTGGCCTTGTTATTACGGTTAATGGTTCATATTGTTCTCGTTTCACACCATTGTCCAGTTAAAAAGATGCAAAGAAAATGGGGGGAGGGACATTAAATTACTATTTTTGATTTAAGCATCAATATATGCTGTTAAGAAAGACTTGAAAAATATTTGGAAAATAATTTGACCTAATAGTGAAAAATAGTTTTTTAAAATGATCAATAGTTACAATGAGACGCAGTATTCATGTTGTGTGTGCTTATAGGGAAATATACTGGAACAACATTGATGGTTTTGGGCACCGATAGAGGCGATCAAAACTGAGTAGAAATTCAACAACAGCAGAAGAGTAGATAAACAATGTAAAGGACGCTGATACCTCTCGTTTGGGTGGAAGACATTCTGGAAAGCTTTAGTTGAATCGTTGAGTCATTTAAAATTTTATATTTAAGAAATTAATTCTTGGCGTCAGTAAGTGTGGCTATGGTTAAAAATTGATAGCATGATACACTAATTGACCAAGAGCAATATATCTTTTGGAAGGTCAAAGTTGTAAGTATCTTAATTGTGGGCTCTTCTATTTTTAAAACATTTTTTGTCTTATTTTTAACTATGTGGACTTTTGTGCCTTTGTGTGATATGTGCACTGTGTGCAGGTGCCCGTGCAGGCCAGAAGAGAGCATTGGGTCCCTTGGAGCTAGAGTTATAGGTGATTGTCAGCTGCCCAGTGTGGATGCTGGGAAGCCACACTCAGTCCTCTGCAAAAGCAGTAAGTGCTTTTAGCCACTGAGCCATTTTCCCATCACCTGATTTGGTATTTTTTAATTTCTTAAAATTGTTACACATAGTTAGACTCTATTTAAAAGTATATAAAAAGGCAAACATCTTTGACTTAAGACTATTAGTTTTTAGTTAAACTTTTAATCTTAAAAGTTCAAAAATTATTAGCAATAGGATGTTAGAGCTGAAAATACATGACCAGATTAAACATTAGCAATTTTTCCATTGAGTCAGACTCATTTTATTTACATATAATATCTTGATTATCTTATTTTGAATGACATAATATTATAGCACAAATAATTTTTAAAATTTTTTATCGATTTTTTTGAGCTATACATTTTTCTCTGCTCCCCTCCCTGCCTCTCCCCTCCCCTTCAACCCTCTCCCATGGTCCCCATGCTCCCAATTTACTCAGGAGATCTTGTCTTTTTCTACTTCCAATGTATATTAGATCCCTGTATGTCTCTCTTAGGGTCCTCATTGTTTTCTAGGTTGTGACTTGTGGGCTGATTTTCTATGCTTTATATTTAAAAATCACTTATGATTGAGTACATATGATAATTGTCTTTCTGGGTCTGGGTTACCTCACTCAAAATGATGTTTTCCAGGTCCATCCATTTGCCTGCAAAATTCAAAATGTCATTATTTTTTTCTGCTGTGTAGTACTCCATTGAGTAAATGTACCACATTTTCCTTATCCATTCTTTGGTCAAGGGGCATTTAGGTTGTTTCCAGGTTCTGAATATGACAAAAAAATGCTGCTATGAACATAGTTGAGCACATGTCCTTGTGACACGATTGAGCATCCTTTGGATATATACCCAAAAGTGGTATTGATGGGTCTTGAGGAAGGTTGTTTCCTAATTTTCTGAGAAATTGCCATACTGATATCAAAAGGGGCTGTACCAGCTTGCACTCCCACCAGCAATGCAGGAGAAGCTCAAATAATTTTATGTTACATGAAAGTTCTTAGAAATCTAATTTTATGTTAACATGAAAGTATACCTTTCCCATAATAATTTAATACTTATTTCTGGGCTGCTAGTTATACATGGGAGCCACAGTAACTCTGTAGGTACCCTTTTTCTTCTATACATACAGCAGAAGAGGTAAGGCAGAAAGGCATGGGCTAGACATGGCCTGCTGGGAGGACTGAGCCTCTTACCTACCCTTCTGCCCTTCCTGTTTCAAAACTTACTCCTATGGAGAGGCATGGGGATTTAGTGTGAGCAGCCTTCTCTTTTCTGAGAGGTATTGTCTGTTTGCAACCAACCAATTAGAACCCTTATTTCATGGATCTGGTGCATGAGTAGAATCAGGTACTGCATTATTAATGTGCAACTGAGCCGCATAGTGTTCTCTTAGACCTACAAACCTGTAGCAAGTGTTTCCTAACTAATTTTGAGGTCTGAAACACTCAGGTCTAGTCTCTTGAGTTAGACAGCCAAGAGTGCAAGGCTCTCAAAGTTGTACCGAGAGGGAGAGGAGTTCAGTAGAGTGTCCCATGGAACCCCAGACTTCTTCATCCCTCAGAGGAGATTTGTTAGGCACAATAGTAATCACGGAGTCCTTAGAAAAATATGTCAGCTACTCAAAATATTGCTTTCATGTTATAACAAGCAGGAAATCCCTCAAATTATGATTTCTCCTTTATCCTTGTGTTTCAGGAACATACTTGAGAGCATTTTCTAATAATTAAAATAATTGCAAAAATGATTTTAATTGAGAGTTCAGAGTCAGGGTAGAATAGGAAGATAAGTTGAAATCTTTCAAGATATAAGGTAAAAATAAAGTAAGAAATTGAAAGGAAGTCAAAAGAAAATAAGAAGTCAATGGTATCAATGGTAGGAAACTAGATAAAACTTTTTACCATCCCCCCCAAAGTAGAGTACTAAATGTGAAATTAGAATAAGACAGAAAAGAAAGGAAATGATGGCACTCATGGGAAGAATGGGAGGCCTGGGGACAAAGACGTCACGTGGACCAATAGGAACTAATGGTGTGAGCATCACATCCCTTGTTGCTTTTTGTTCTTGTTTCATTTGGCTTTTGTTTTATTTGTTTTTCTTGTTGTTATGGTCCTTTGTTGTTGTTGTTGTTTTTATTTTAAGACTGGGTCTCATTATATAGCCCTGAGTACCCTGGAACTTGCTTGCTATATAGATCAGGTTGGCCTTGAACCCATAGAGATTCCCCTGCCTCTTTCTTCCTGAGTGTTGGAACTAAAGAAATTTGCTGCCACACCCAGCCATCTTTAATATCTAGAATGATGTCAAAGATTGCATAGAGAATTCTGTCTGGCTTCATTCTTTTCTCCTCTGCTTCTTTTTGTGCCGAGGTTTCAAATTATAGGGAGTCTACCCTATCTGCTGAGTATTCTCTAAGCTACCAAAATTTTTATCTCTAAATTATTCTGAAATTTCCATATTTCTGGCTTGTTTTGTGTTTAGTTTTTTTTAAGCAGTCTATCATTTGTTGTCAAACCAAATAGAAGAAAAGTGTCATGAGGATCATCTATCGTTATTTTACTACGATTTCTATTGGAGGCCAAAGTATATTATTATTTGGTTTTCTTAAAAGCACTTATGGCTCTATAATTTGGTAAGCAATCAAAACATGAAGTCTTTATGCTAAGGCATTTGTTGGTAGAAGGAGAGCTACACTACACCGTCTGATGTTTTAGGACTCAGTACTGCAATAGAAAGAGAAGGTTAGTAGGACGTCGATGGTTTCTATGCTGGCCGGCGATCTACCAGCTGCCCTTTCCTTGGGTGGTCCTAAATGACCTTGTCTTTTGCTATAGGAGGGATGAGTGGTAGTTTAAGCTCCACTCTGGTCCTTGATGAGATCACACTTGAAGATGAAAGATCTAGGAGCACAGATGCCTTCATGGCCTCTGGTCAACGCAGAATGTCCTCAAAGGGCTGGTCAGCAGAGAAGCCGCTGAGCCAGCATTTGCGGGGACATTGCTGCAAAACAGGACCCAGCAGCAAGCTTCTGAGTGTTGACAAATAAGTCCTCATGAAGTATCAGCAGAGTGACTGATGTACTATGAGGAGAGGACAGACAGTTTTGTCTGGCGGGAGTTAACAAAGGCTTTTCAGTGGTGTGTGTGGTTGGGTATTAGGAGACAGATGGGAGTTTGGTGGACAGGGAAGCATGCCTGTCTCTGGTGTGTTGAATGTATGGTGAAAAGGAAGGGAAGCAGCTGAAGCTGTGAGGAAATCGGCATTGAGGCCAGTACCATTGCTTGACAAAGCTGGGACAAGCCAGAGCTTGAACCTGAAGAGTTCCATGGTCAGATTTGTAGAATGGGAACATAGGTTCCGTAGATTTAGCACACTGGAGAGAAGGGGAGTTTGACATTTACGTAGGAGAGGCAACAAGTGTTGATGTGTCCCAGCGAGGCCACTACCCATGAACAGAGTGAAGAAACTAGGGGAGGATGGACATTCTGACCCTGGAGCTGGTGGCCACGCGGAAAATAAAGGTGCTGCTTGACATTTTTAAGGTCAGCTCACAACACTTCACAATTTAAACACAGAAACCACAGAACCCTTCATCTTCCCTGCCTCAAACCACTAATATTCCATCCCTCTCTATTGTCCCCCACTCAGTTGGTAGCAACTTTAGCCCATCCTTGTGCTCATGTTGAAGCTCTTTCTCCCGTTACATTTTTTAGTCAGGAAAACTTGTTGGCTCCACCTATCATAGGCCTGACCACCTCTGTCTCTTTATGGTTTTCTGGAACAGCTGCCTGATTCTGCTTTTGTCCTTTTATCTCTCCCATTCCTTCGGCCAAAGCTATCTTGACCTTCAGTGATGAGTAGGGTCTGGACTTTGCTTCTCCAGCTCATGTGGATTCTAGACACACTAGCCCCTCACTGTCCCGAACAGTTAGGCATGCTTCTACCTTGGCACAGACTGTTCCCTTGACCTCCAGTGAGTGCCTTTCCCCGCAAGGTCTGCATGGGTTAAGTAAGGGAGCCTGTTCCTGAGATGAACTTGTAAAGAGGAAATAAAGAAACTTTGTAAAAAAAATTTTTAAAAAGCAAATACGCAGAAAGAAATTTAAATTGTTAATCACAGAGGTAAGCGCCTTGAGGTCATGAGTGAGCAATGGTGGCAGTGTGGTTTGGAAATTCCCACCTCAGTTGAGTTTCAGGCATGCTTTAAGTACGTATGCCCCACGTAGGGCATTTTCATCATTCCCTGAAAAATGCGTAATAATTTGCTGCGTACTTTTTCTTGAAAAAATGTTTCACATTGTCTTGCTATTACACAAGAACAACTAAACGCACTTGGTGAGTGTGCATTCATTTGAAATGGGTGCTCTTTCACCACAATTACCTAATGACCTCGCTCTACCCCGTTAACAGCAGACGCCAAAAAACTAAGACCAGCCCAAAAGCCACAGAGTTCACAGCAAGGGTAAGGGGTGCAGAATGCCCGGCTCACTCAGTTTAAGCCCACCGTGTTAAGACTTGCATTGCATCTATTCTTTAAATCCAATTTTTAAAAAAGCATATTTTAGTAAGGAGTTACACTTTTATAGGAAAATGCCCCCTAAATAAATAAGCATCGCTTGTCCTTGAAGGAAGACACTTAGAGTGACTGAGTAGACAGGCATGCCTGTCAATAGCAACAACATATCACTGTTAATTAGCATATTCATTGCTTAGAATGCGACTATTCATTATTTACTTATGAGTAAACTCTTTAGAAGTTGACATCCACTTCATTCTTGTGTTCCCATGGGAAATAGCAATAAAGAAAAGTTTGTATTCTACTAATGGAGATAGGGATTGGTGAATTTGGTACATTTGTTGAAACATTCAGTGACTCTAGACCAACATCACTGGTCCGAGACACAGTTAAGCTGATGTGTATCATGCCTGAAATTGCCTGGGTTTCTTTAAACACCATCAATATAAAATGAAAGTGACTGTATCCCTGAGAAATACAGGGCCTAACGTGTACATTAAATTTAGGTAATTTATTAATTAGTCAGCAAAGATTGATCAGTCACATTTTAAAGCAGAAAGCTGTATTAGAGCTTTAAACAAGTCTCTCTCTCTTTTTTAAATTGAATTTATTTTTACATGTATGAGTTTTTGCATGTGTGTCTGTGCACCACTTGTGTGCCTGGTGTTCATGGAGACCAGAAGAGGGCATTGGATCCCCTGGAACTGGAATTACAGACAGTTGTGAACTGCTAAGTGCTGCCGGGAATCAAACCCAAGTCTTCTGGAAAAGTAGCCAGTGCTCTTCCCCACTGAGCCATGTCTTCTCCCACAGGAGTCTCTACTTTAATATTGAAAGCAAATGACTTAAGACTCAGTGTTACCTACAGGGTGGACAGGAACACGAGTTAGGCAACTGAGTGCATACTTGATTTACAAGAAATACTCGAGAATTCTTATTTACTTGGAGAGCTTGGATATTGTCAGTAAATAAAGTTTATAAGGAGCATCAGGCTTGTTGTAGGCAGGAGTGAGAGTGTCAGTAAGCAATAGTGTAATAAGTTAATTGAGCAACACATTAGCAGCGAAAAGAGCTAAGGAACAGTGAGCTGAAAGCACAGACACTGGATTCATTAAGTAGAACCTTGACTGAGAGATGAAGATGATGGGATTTCCTTTGCAAGTGGTGGAACACTGACATTTTGAGAGAAGATAGGCACACTTAGTTCCAAGAAATCTTTGAGGACCTCCATCTTGTCACATGCAGATAGGACTGAGGGACAGGGATCCCCATGGCGGGACCTCCTCAGCAGCTGGAAAAAGACACTCAGAATTGGGAGGCTGTAGGAAAATTGAAAAGTATGACTGCAGTTGAAGATGGAGATGTTCACCAGTGTGGTGTCAGTGTGGATGAAAAGGAGAAAGAACAGACAACACACACACACACACACACACCCCTGTTGCTTAGTTCCACTCTGCCCCATGGGATTGAGAAGAGTGCAACAGTCCTAAGTTACTGAAATTGGGGATGAATCCTCGTTGTGATGGACCATTGCTTTTTAATAGCAACAGAGTGAATGCTGCTGACAGGGAAACTCAAAGTGTTTGTGAATTCCTTGATTCTCTCTCCTTGTGCCATGTAGGACGCAGTAGGCATTGTGTCTAATGCTCTGAACTCTACTTAGAAGCATCATTGCAGTGTGGAAAGGGACCTGTACCCTTGGTTTAGTGTGGGGCTTCAGTATTTGCAGGTAGCTTGGAAGGGTTTTTCCATGGCCAACAGTCATGTTCTGAGGGCACAGCCACGTGGCTTCTGACATTAAGTATGTTCTGGTCCATATGATAACTTGCCTGAGCGTTGACCCTATGACATGCAGCCATAGCTCATGCCTTGTCTAAATACCAAGGGACAGGTTCCCCCCACCCCCCGCACAGGGTTTAAGACAGCAAAGGAGTGTGGAGCTTCAAAGAGATCTGAAGCTCTCTGCCAACATTGCATAGCCTCTTTTGCTGCCATGTGTTGGTTATCTTCTGAGAAGGAGGCACAGAAGCTTCAGAATAATTGTCGTGATTTTCTCTCTCACTGGGTGGGGTAGTGGAGCTCAGCTTTCTCATGACTGTAATTAGTGCTAATGTGCAACTGAAGTGCTTCTGGTTTTTAAGGACATTGAGCCTATAACTCAGGTTCTTAGAGAAGCTAAATAAGAAGGAGAACCCAAAGAAAAACATATAGGCATCCTCCTGAATATTAACCTTCATCAGGCGATGAAAGGAGACAGAGACAGAGACCCACATTGGAGCACCGGACTGAAATCTCAAGGTCCAAATCAGGAGCAGAAGGAGAGAGAGCACGAGCAAGGAACTCAGGACCGTGAGGGGTGCACCCACACACTGAGACAATGGGGATGTTCTATGAGGAACTCACCAAGGCCAGCTGGCCTGGGTCTGAAAAAGCCTGGGATAAAACCGGACTTGCTGAACATAGCGGACAATGAGGACTACTGAGACCTCAAGAACAATGGCAATGGGTTTTTGATCCTACTGCACCTATTGGCTTTGTGGGAGCCTAGGCAGTTTGGATGATCACCTTACTAGACCTGGATGGAGGTGGGTGGTCCTTGGACTTCCAACAGGGCAGGGAACCCTGACTGCTCTTTGGGCTTACGAGGGAGGGGGACTTGATTGGGGGAGGGGGAGGGAAAGGGGAGGCGGAGGTGGGGAAGAGACAGAAATCTTTAATAAAAATAAAATAAAATAAAAACAGGGGAATGTCAAAAAAAAAAAGAAATAATGACTCAGGCTCCATGAGTTGGAGTAACTATTTTAGGTACCCCCAAGAAGAAAATGAGGCATTTATTCTGGTTCTGTTGAAAGGTGGTTTATCCCATAGTCTCTCTTTCTTGGGAATTTCGCTGCTCAGGAAGAGCTCCCACTCTTTAGTATGAAATACTCAGATAGGTGGATGAGAGCTGAGCATGGTGGGACAAGAGCTAAGGTGGTGTGTCTTTGTTCTGTTTCTATTACTGGGGTAAAGACTGTGACCAAAGGCACCTTGACGAGGAAAGAGTTTGTTTCGCGTTACAGCATGACTCATGCTCCGTTGTTGGGGTGAGTTAGGGCAGGCACTGTTGCAGAGACTGTGGAGGAGAGCTGTTTACCTGCATGTTCAGCCTGCCTTCTTCCAGCACCAGGTGCCTAAGGGCACCAGAGCTAAGGAAACTGTTCAAGACTTGATACTCAAGAATTTAAGAAAGTACTTGCAGAGCTGTATACAATTTACAGTGGGCATAGATGGGAAGAATTAAGTGTGGATCCAGTATAGCAGAGTGATGCAGATCCTAGAATACCCTGTTGTGAGGCAGTTAGTCTGCTCATGGGGCATAGCCTAGTTCAGGGTTACTCTTGCTGGGATGAAACACCATGATCATAAACAGCTTGTGAAGGGAGGGTTTATTTGGTTTACCCTCTCACGTCATGCTCCATCACTGACGTAACTCAGGACAGGAACTCAAACAAGGTGGGATTGCATGCAGAGGCCATGGAGGTGTGCTAGTTATTGGCTTGGTCCCCTTGCTTGCTCTACCTGCTTTCTTACAGAACCTAGGACGACCAGCCCAGCAGTGACCCCATCCACAATGGGCTGGACCCTCTCATATAAATCATTAATTAAAAAAATGCCCTATAGGCCTACCACAGCCCCATCTTATTGAGACTTTTTCTCAATGAAGGCTTTCTCCTTTCAAATAACTCCATCCTGTGTCAAGTAGATGTAAAACTAGGCAGCACGGGGCACTTAGCCATGGACCGTGTATACAGGCGTTCAGTCACGAGAATTCTTTGTTCTTGGTGGAACATAACAATGCCAATTTCCCCCACCTAGTATTTGAATCAAAGGAAATAAAGATGCAAGATCAGAAGTCACCCAAGCAGGAAGAAACTTCCAGGCAGAAAGTTTGAAGCTTTTAAACATTGCTTACTCCTACAGAACTGTGTATTTGAACTGTCTGCATTATTGCTAGGAAGGATAAAGTTTGAGGCACAGATAACATGAGTCGGGACAGGGAGCTGTAGTAAGATCGTTTCCATCATAAATGTGTTCAGACTTTATTGTGGAAGATTCTGCTTTCTCCTTGAAGATTAGCTATGTTACCCTGAAGGTTTGGTAAATCTGTTTAATTGAGTCGCTTTTAAATGCTTAAAGGCCATAAAGAAATAGCAAGGGGATGTCCTTACGAAGAGTTGTTAATGGCTGAGTAAATTAAGCATCATCTGTGCTTAGTGTGGGAACCATGTGGGAAGCATGGTTATATCTGACTTAGTTTAACTCGAAGAAAAATAAGTTTAAAAGGACACAGGTAATATATAACTTGGTGTAGCTTTTTAAATTTAGAAATCACTTCCTTCTAGAGCTGTGTTTTTTTTTTCTGCAGTGAGGTTTTACAAACATATGAGTATTTTTAGGAAAGCTATAGAAGCATCCTGAAGCCCTTGTCACTGACTATCACTTAATTATTTTGGGAGAGGTCGCTACCTGTGAGATAGCAGGACCACCTCAGAAGCTATGGCTGTAAATTACAGTGATCTACTTGAATACCTCTGACTGCTGGATATCAAAAGAAAATATTTGGAGTCATCTAAATTTGAAAAGGGAAAGAAAAACTTTGGGGGACTTTTCCAGTATACTGCTTGTCCTTTGACTCTTGGAATCAATTAGCTGGCTACTGTGTCTAGCAGTGAGTGACAAAGGAGGCATAGGGTCAGTTCATGCCTTAGACACTGTTTGGAAAGGATTCTCCAGGGAATGATCTGCACCAGTTTGGAGGATACATCCCAAACTGGGAGACACCCTGAGAGCTGCTCATCCTTAGCAGGCAGAAGATGGATGAAGATCTGAGGTTTTGGAAGTACCTCACTTTGGGATAAAAGTCTGTCTGGTTTTTCCTTCCCTGAGACAAGGATCATCCTTAGTCACAGGAGGTCGGTGCTGCCTTCATTTTCACCACACCTTGACTCGACTTTGTCTCAGGAGATCGCTAAGACTAAGGGCTTGACACAGACCTGGGCGAAGTGACTTAGTTCATTAGAGGCTACCAGTTTGGCAAGTGACATCCCTATTAACAGAAAAAGCCCAGTGATGAAGGGATCCTTTTGGGTTGCCTTCTAGGAACTGCTCCAGGCTGTCACCCTCGAGGGAAGTTTGGCTGGTATGTGTTCTCGGGGCCTGCCTGGTAAGGGGACCCTGGAGTGGCGCCTGGTTATCTTGCTCCTGATGCTGTATGTGAGCTCTGCATTTCTGACCACTGTTTACTCTCCCACATTTGTCATCTACGAGTGATCTTCTCCAAAGCATTTCCCCCGCCCCCATTTCTTTCTAAAACTGGGGGTTGAACCTAAGGCCTTGTGTATTTTAGACAAGTTTTATACATCTAAGCTGTTTTGCTGGCCCTTTTATTTCTGTTTTTAAGACAGGCAGGCTGGCCTTGAGCTTGTGATCCTACTACCTCAGCCTCCTTTGTGGCCGAGACTGTAGGCTTATGCTGCCATGACCAAATAGCTCTCCTCAGTGTTTCTCAAGAACTATAAAATCCTGTTTCAGTTTTCCTTTCTGTGATTTTTTTCTTTTGTCCAGGAAATACAGCATTCATAGAGAAGTTACTAAAAATTTTTTGTCCTTTTATCTTGATAATATGTTTCTCTCTTTACTGAAATTCTTCAGTAGACAACAAAGTTGTATTAAGAACTAGGGTTATATTCTGTGATATTCTAGAAAGTAAGTAGAAGATGATGCTTGCCTAGAAGGGATAGAAGCAGAGGGGTGTGAGCAAGGCCAGAAGTGAAGTCTTGCAGAGAAGGCTTTGTGAGCCTGTGCCTAGCAGAGGCGCAGGATTGGAGGGCAGGAGGTGATACTCTTGGTGGGGAAAATGGCCAAGTATTCCAGTGCCATCTTGATCTGAGAGAATGGAGAGAGAATCCCAGATACTGTGGCTAAAGCTGCTGTTTCTAACAACTTTAATTTTAGGAAGCATACATTTCACACATGTGGGTGGGAATCCTTACTGGAACTGAGAGCCCATGCCAGGTGCCTGTTGTTGGAGTCCGATATACTTAGTGCTGTTTTTCCTTTTGGCCACAAGGGCTCTGCAAGGAAGGGACTGAACAGAGGGAGCTTAGGAGCTGGCTCTTCTCTGAGGACGTAGGAAGTGATGGGCTGTGTCTGGGGTATGGGGAGCACACAGGCTGCTCAGTGCTAGGATATGGCAAACTTGTCATCAGGACAATTTGTTCTCTGAAAGAAGCTCTCTAAAATATGTTTGGTAGTTTGTAGGTAAGAGGTCCCCTTCCGCTCGGATTAGAAAAAAACTCTTATGTTTCTCCCAAGTTTCCGTGACATGCAACCTCCGGTGACTGCCATGTAAATAGGACTTGTGTTAATTTTCCTGACATGCTTGAGGACCAGATATTCATAGGTGTTCAGCATGTGGTGGTAGCAGGAAATCTGAAACCGAAACTGCAGCATCTTCTAGGATCTCCCTAGCACCCGCATTAGCACATCATTCCAGCCCTTTTGCCGCCTAGAGTCTGGGCTGTGAGTCTGGATTGTCCTCGACACAGGTGTTCTGTTTGCATGATCATCTCCTTTTATCTACAGTACTGCCTACTTTTTTGCTTGCCCTTATGTAGAAATAAGAGCGGCCGGGCTGCGTCCCCAGCACCCCGGCCGCCTGCTTGGCTAGCTTATGCCCGAAATAACAACACACAAACTGTATTCATTTAAATACTGCTTGGCCCATTTCTATCTAGCCTCTTCTCGGCTAACTCTCGCACCTGGACTAGCCCATTTCCTATATTCTGTGTAGCACCCAAAGGTGCGCTTACCGGGAAGTTTTTAGCCTACGTCCATCCTGAATCGGAGCTTCATCCGCATGTGTCTCAGAGAGGAGCTATCACATCTACCCAGGAGCGCGGAGCATGGCGTCTCTGCTCCAGAGAGCAGAGCTTGTCGAGTCTGAGCTCACTTCCTCTTCCTCCCAGTATGCTATTCTGTTTATTCCTCCCACCTATGTTTTAATCTATGAGGGCCAAGCAGTTCCTTTATTACTTAACCAATGAAATCAACAGATTGATATATGACACTCCCACATCACCCTTAGAAATTACGCTCCTACCAAGTGTTAGCTCAAAATAGAGTTCTTAAAATCCTACAAGTAAGAAAACACCCAGAAAAGGGTAAGCTATCAAAGAAATGTAATTGGTGGCAGGTGGGCTATGTAATGATCATTTCCACCTCACAGACGATGACTTGAGGGTGAAGAAACCCAGTAACATGCTTAGGGTTACATTTCTAGTGACCTAAGTAGCCGTTTCAAATCCTAAATAGCAGAAAGTTAAACTTCCAATTTTTTTTTAAAATAAAACTTTCTGGACTCCTGGGGATTGATGATATTTGACCCTTAGGCATTCCCCCCCCCAGCCCCACCCTAACTCCTTCTCACCCTAAGGTAATCCTGGTGGTAGCCCTGGTTTTTGAGTTATGCAAGCAGTTGGAGACTCAAGTTGGCCGTCTTATGTCTGAGAGTTTCCTGTGAGAGGCATCATGACCAGCCTGCCCCCTGTTACACTTGGTTGGTAAACCTTAGTGTTAACTTTGAGAAGTGCCTAATGCCTGTCTTGAACTGGACTATGCACACTTAAGGGGATATTTATTGGTGGCTCTTTAAATGGGATCGCTCTACTGAGGACTTGCCTGAGTGTTCTGTTGGCTGCTGATGGGTCTTCAGGTGCAGCTCCAGCACTGCGGTTGGGAGTGAGGTCAGAGAGGGAAGTGCAGTGGAGGAAGTGGGTGGAAAGAGAAACGAGCCCGGTGCTGGCACCCACACTGCTTCTCTGCTCTTTTCCCCAGAGAGCACCCTAGACACAGGGTACCTTGCTACCTGGGCACGGTGACCTTGTCTTTCTCCATTCCTTTGTGGATCTTATGCCTCCTCTTCCATCACAGACAAATCCATCAGCTGATCCTCTTGACTCACCCTGTGATATGTCTGCAATCCTTGTTTGTGTTTCCTGCTTCTGTCCCGTTCCACATCAAGGCAAGCTCACCCTCGCCTCTCACCTGAACCCTGCCTGTCTCGGCAGGTCAGTTCCCCTCACTCAGCCAAGCATGATAGACTTGCTGCAGTGACTCTCCAAAATGTAGGCTGGAACATGTCAAGGCCCTGGTCAAAAACCTTCTGAACCTTCCCCCAAAGGCTCAGAAGAAAGTGTCAGGTCCTTCCTGTGTTGTCCAGAGCATGGTCAGTTCTCACCACCCCTCTTTACTGTGCTCACGGTTCTCTGTCCACAGGGCCAGCTTGTTTAGTGTGAGCCTGTCAGCTCATCTGAACTCACGTGGCATTTGCATCTGCTGTTTCTTTTGCCTGGAACATTCCTTTCCAAAATCGCAAAATGGCTGGCTTCTTTACTGCATCTAGGTCCTTTTGAATGTCATTTCACTGGGGAGGTCGTTCCTAATCATCCCCTTTGAACAGTCCCATCCGTCTAAATCTACCTGCATTTCTAGCCATCCATTCCTTGTTTTCCATCGCAGTGCTTATGCCTGTCTGTGTTCTCCATTCGAATGTAAGCTCTGTGAAGCCCGATAGTGACCTCCTTTTCATGGCTCTTTGTCTAGCTCCTCATAAATCAATGCCTGGCACATAGTATGCATTCAAAAATATTTGTTAAACAAGGAATTGGATTAGTTTAAAATTACTTAAAAGTCTGCCAAGTGCTTTTTATATAGGTGTCCAAAGGGTGAACCAAATTGTAATTGTGCATCAGACAGATAGACGGATATGTTCTTATAGTTTATCAGGCTTTGTGCTCAGCACTTGCCTTTCCCATTTAATAAAACAGCCTTCAGCGGGATGCTGTGGTTAGCCTGTTATTGTAACAAGGAAATATAGGCTCAGCGATGACTATGCTCAATATCATATATTTAGGTTTATTTATTTATGATGTATACAGTGGTCTGCTTGTGTGTATGCCTGCAGGCCAGAAGAGGGCACCATATCTTATTACAGATGGTTGAGAACTACCATGTGGTTGCTGGGAATTGAACTCAGGACATCTGGAAGAGCAGCCAGTACTCTTAACCTCTAAACCATCTCTCTAGCCCCACCACACAGTTTCTAGTGAACAGAAAAGAGTTAAGCTGCCCCAAATCTTCACTCAAAAGCTATACATGTGGGCTGGAGTGATGGCTCAGAAGTTAAGAGCACTGGTTGCTCTTCCA
Source organism: Neodon shergylaensis (assembly GCA_025134845.1). Taxonomy (NCBI): domain Eukaryota; kingdom Metazoa; phylum Chordata; class Mammalia; order Rodentia; family Cricetidae; genus Neodon; species Neodon shergylaensis. Next base: position 1,512,831 of record JABTXL010000266.1, read on the forward strand.
GCAGACCTGAGTTCAATTCCCAGCAACCACAGGTGACTCACAACCATCTAAAATGAGATCTGTGTCCTCTACTGTCATGCAGGCATACATGCAGGTAGAATACTGTATACATGATTTAACAAAAGCTATGCATGTTCTCTTCCTCATGAACCTGCCAGCATCCCTGTGGAGAGAAAATAGCATAAAGGAACATTTTTGTAGTGGACATTTTTATAAAAGGTGAAAGTACATGTACTTTTATGTATTTTTATTAATTTATTTTTTAAAATGATCTTTCCTCATTTTACATACCAATCCCAGTTCACACTCCCTCTCTTCCTCTTGCTTCCCCCACCTTCCTCCCACCCCACCCCCCATTCACTCCTCAGAGAGGGTAAGGTTTCTCATGGGTAGTCAACAAAGTATGACATATCACTTTGAGGCAGGACCAAGGCCTTCCGCCCTGTATTTAGGCTGAACAAGGTATCCCTCCAAAAAGAATGGGCTCCAAAAAACCAGTTCAAGCACTAGGGATAAATCCTGGTCCCACTGCTGTTGGCCCCACAGACTGCCCAAGCCACACAACTGTCACCCACATTCAGAGGGCCTAAATTAGTCCCATGCAGCAGGTTCCCCCTGCTATTTTGCTCTCAGTCCAGAGTCAGTGAGCTCCCACTAGCTCAGGGCATATACCCAAAGGATGCACACATACCACAAGGACATTTGCTCAACCGTGTTCATAGCAGAATTATTCATAATAGCCTGAACCTGGAAACAACCTCGATGCCCCTCAACTGAAGAATGGATAAAGAAAATGTGGTATATTTACACAATGGAGTACCACTCAGTGGTTTAAAAAAAAGACATATTGAAATTTGCATGCAAGTGGATGGAACGAGAAAAAATATCCCGAGTGAGGTAACCAAGACCCAGAAAGACAAACACGGTATGTACTAACTCATAAGTGGATATTAGATGTAAAGCTGCCCTCCCCTCCCTTTCCCCAGCTGCCCTCCCCTCCCCCAGCTGCCCTCCCCTCCCTCAGCTGCCCTCCCCTCCCTCAGCTGCCCTCCCCTCCCTCAGCTGCCCTCCCTTCCCCCAGCTGCCCTCCCCTCCCTCAGCTGCCCTCTCCTCCCTCAGCTGCCCTCCTGTCCCTCAGCTGCCCTCCTCTCCCCCTGCTGCCTTCCCCTCCCTCTGCTGCCCTCCCCTCCTTCTGCTGCCCTCTCCTCCTTCTGCTATTTTCCCCTTCCTGTGATGCCCTCCCCCTGCAGTCTTGCTCCCACTAGAATCCTCATAGGCAGTCCCATCCTTCCAATGTGTCTTCTTCCCACTGTCTGGGGTACAGGAGGAAATTCAACCACCTTCTTCCAGTATTTTCTATTATGTCCTGGGCTTCTCCATGTAACTTCAGAGCCCCATGTTCAAACTTCATGTTTGTAGTGTTTTTACGCATTCTTAGGTTGCCTTTCCTACAAGATAATCCCTTCTTCCTGTCTAAACAGAGCCTTTCCATTGTGCCCTCTGTCCTTGTTCTCGCCATGACTCACCTTATGGTATCCTAGGCAAAGGGCTCTTTAGCCCAGAGGCAGACCGTGCCAGGTTGTCACTCTGAAAAGATGTAACTACTCTAGGACCAAAGGTTATTACAGCTGGGAGACACTTTGGGGGTCACTGGCCTGGTTCCTTTTGTCTTGCTGTATTTTGTTTTAGTCTGCATCAGTTAACATGCATTTATCTGCACATAACAGAATATACAGACTAATGGAACTGCCAGTGCCTTTATTGGAGGAGGAGCATTCCAGAGTTTGAATGGAAGTCAGAGCTATGCAGACCCGGGGTTTGCTGTTTCTCCTCTGCTACCTTCATCTCATTGGCAGTCTGTTTTATCCTGAGATGACATGACACTCCCATGGTTTATAAGTACAAGCACTAAAGGAGGAGAGAGCCGTGAATGGAATAGAGAGTGTTAAACTGTCCTGTTTTATCTTAGGGTCTCTTTATCACAAAGGGAAGTGTTTACCAGGTGAGTCAAGAGACCGCTCTGTATATATGGAGCTACATGGGAAGCCAACATGGCATCTGTCTGTCACTATGGCCTTTCTGACAGGCAGGGCAGAGATGGGATTCTTCAAGTTGAGAGGGAAGAAAATGGCTGTTGGTGAGGCCACATTAATGTCTGTCCTTTGTGCTGGACCCGAGAAGAAAATCTTTTAATTGTGTCCATTTATTTTTTATTCTCAAATCGCAAAGGTTTATTTCACACATGTGTGTTTATCTGTCTGATGTTGCTACCTGGCCTGCAGGGAGGGAGGGCTGCCATAGTATACTGCTTGGGTTGTAAGCAACAGGAATGGGTTTCGCAGACTGCAGACTGGAAGTTAGCATGGCTGCTGAGACATTACCATGGTGAACGGCCTCGTCATGCTGTCAGCCTGCCAACTCTGCATTGTGTCCACAAAGAGGTGTCCTCTCGGGTGTCTTTTACAAGGGCGCGGACTCATTTTTCTCAGGACTCCACCCTTATGACTTAATTACCTTACAAAGACAATACCTCCAAATGTGATTACAGTTTTCACCTATGTGAGGGGAACATAAATATGTAATCTATAATAGAAGAGAAAGAAGGAAAGAGTCACAAAAATGAGTAAATTTGAAAGCACTACAATTAAGTGTTTGAATGAATATTAGTTATACCTCACAACAAATATTTTGAGCCATGTTAAGTTATGGAATGTCTAAAGTTTGATAATTTCTTTGTTGTGGGGCTTTGGTATGTAGCTTCTCATTTCTGTGAGTTTAAGTTCAGTTAAGTTTAGATTGTGTCATAAGGAATGACCAATCCCTTATTGGTCTAGCATTCAGGGAGGAAATTTATATCCTCATGCAGTTTGACAGAATTCAAACAAATGTTGAGATTTTTTTGTATTTTATTTTTAATTTTATACAAATTTTGTTTGTTTATTGTGTGTGTATATCTGTGTCTGTCTGTCTGTGTCTTAGGGGAAGGGACATGTATGCCAACATGCATGTACGAAAGTCACAGGACAACATGAGGGAGTCAGTTCTCTCCTCCCACCATGTGGCTACAGGGATGAAACTCAGGTCCTCGGGCTTGGTGGCAAGTGCCATCTCACCAGTCCCTCTAGATTTTCTTCTTTTCTTCTTTTTTTTTTTTGAGGGTGGGGAGTTCAAGATAGGGTTTCTCTGTATAGCTTTGGCTGTTCTGGAACTTGCTCTGTAGACTAGACTGGTCCCAAACTCAAAGATCCACCTGCCTCTGCCTCCCAAGTGCTGAATAAAGGTGTGTGCCACCACCACTCTACATCCACTTGAGATTTCTAAATGGAATAGAAGACATCTTTATAAATTTAGACTGATTGATGTATATATAACAGTGAAATAGAAAGTTCCTCTTTCTGTGTGATCGGATTATGTTTCATCCAGTAAGAGCTAGCGAAAGAAACCGGCCTCTAATACTTAGCACTAATTTTTGAATAAAAATAGTAATTGCTAGTGGAAGTAGTATTTGAGACAATCTCTCCCTCTAACGCAAGCTCATGTTGAACTGGCCGCCCTCCTCCTTTAGATCCTGAGTGCTATGATAATAAGTGTGCATAGTGCCTGCCTGCCTAAAATAACAGGCTAAGTATAGCCATCTCAGATAACCATCTTTTCTATATCTTGGCCAATGTTGGTACCAAAGCTCCAGGGATTCTGATAGGACTTCCTTCCTTCCTGTTGGACGTGGAGCTCAATGGAAGAGAGACAGGTGAAGTAACAATTACAGTTCTGTGTGATGAGGACTGCAGTCGAGGTGTGTTAAGGTGGTGGTTAGCATAAATGACAGTGTCTGTCCTGTAGTTAATATTATCCCCCTGGCTAGGGGCCAGCCAGATTTATCCAAGTATCACATTAGCTTGTCCATAAGTAGGGAAGCCAGGCTGCAAGCTAGATCTCTGGCCCCAAGCCCAATGCCCTTCACCTTACACTGTATGAGACAAGGCCAGAGCCTCTTTCTCATGACAGCAAGGTCACAAATTCATGGGGTCAACTGTTTGAGATTGATCCCAGATGAACTTTCAGTTCAGTGATGACAGGGACCGTCTAGGCAATAAGAACAGCATGAAACAGTTTCAGAATAATTTTGATGGAACACAATTTTTGGCATAGAAAAGACTAGTAAGGTAACTGAGCCTTCTAATGAAAGGTTGTGTTCTCAAGGTAAAATATAACATACAAACCTTATACTTACAGTACAAGCATAAGTAAAGGCCTGGGGTGTAAATATAAGGTAGGAGATTTATCCTTGGAATGTTTGGGGCTCATTCAGTGGACAGCAGGAGGCTCCAGGGAGGCTATGGTCAGAAGAGAGGAGCCACGGGCAGTTAAATTCCCACAAATACATTTGCTCATGCTGGAGGTAAGCCGGAGCAGAGATTATAGGACACTCCAAGCAAGAAGTAACGGGGGACCTGTCATGATCCCTGCCTATGGTTCAAGTGGCTGTCAGTGCCACCCAGACCTGTAAAACAAAGGGAACCATGAGTCTGAGAACAGTTGAGGCTTGTTGCCATTTTATTATTTCAGAGAATAATTGTTTAAGGAGTTATAGTTTTTTTCACTTATTTCTATTTCTTTTGCTCTTATTGATGAATTATCTTACCTCAAAGAGAATTCCTACAACAAATTTTCAATCGTTAAAAATAACCACAAATAGAGGTTTATATTTTGTATATTTTGTGGCAAGACAGAGTAATGGAGGAGGGTTGTATTTACTCTACCGCTTGAAGCAATTGAAAAACTTAAAAAAATAATAAGTGAAACCACTAGTTATTATGGAAATGCAAACAAACTCCACCATGAGATATAGCATAGCTGTTAAGTAGCGGGAGGAAGGTGGATAACAAATGACTATCTCAAGCCTTGGCAGAGATGTCCTGGGATGGAACACTCATTCACCTCCAGTGAGAATTAAGCCCTGATACATTTCTTTTTGAAGTAATTTCCTGAGGTTAAGTATCAGAAAATGACCCAATTCATCTACTTCCAAGTAATTGCCCAAGGGAAATGAAACTACATGCCCATATACACATACACACAATTATATAGAGAGGCTCATGGAAGATTTGAGTGTAATGCCAAAAACTGATAACTGAGAAAGTGGTAAATAGATCCAGGTGCTTGTGGTGTGTCTGTGTAATGACCCACTCGGCGGTGCAGTGGCAGAGACTATTCATACGTGTAACAACATGGACTAATCTCAGCCTAATTACTCGGATGAACACAATCCACACCATTCCTGAGGAAGTGGCTCGATTCTCTTTATGTAACATTTATAAAGCACATGTACCTATATATTTCCCGAAAGAAGACTGAAGTCGCTAAGAGGACGGCGAAGGAGGAAGAGGAAAAAGAAGGAGTTTTAGAAAGATGTGAGGAGCCCATTAAGGTGATGGGTGTGCCACATCTTGATTTCACTGGTAGTTTTATGAGAGGGTGTTTGTTGAAACTTGACAAATAATGTACTTTAAATTTGTGCACCTTTTAGGTCAACTCTATGTTCAGTAAAACTGTATTCAAACTAACAAAAAGAATACCAGGTATATTTTTCAAAGTTAAAACAAAGTTAACATAAACAGTACTTAGTCGTCACTAATTTTTTTTTCTGTATGTTTGTTACTATACCTTGATTTTTCTTAATTTTTTGAAATAATTTAAATGGAAACTATTTAATGAGGTAACAGAGCAGAAACATATGTAATCTGCTAATGAGAGCATAGATTGACATGGTCACCTCTTAAAGGTATTTTAAAATAAGGTGTGTGACAGCCAACAGTGAACTGGTTCTATGAATGAAACATCACAGTCTTAGACTGGCTCTGGGATTCCTTTAACTCTTAAACTATTGATGACCTCAATATAGATGACTTTTTTCTTTTTCTTTTCCAAGACTAGGTTTCTCTGTCTAACAGTCCTGGCTGTCCTGAAACTCACTCTTTAGACCAAACTGGCCTTGAACTCACAGAGACTCACCTGCCTCTGCCTTCCAAGAGCAGGGGCTTAAAGCATGTGCGCTACCATGCCCACCCCTTAAAAATGGAAGTGGTAGCATACACCTTTAACCCCAGCTCTTGGGGAGCAGAGGTAAAGGAATCTATGTGAGTTGAGGCCAGCTTAGTCTATATAGCAAGTTCCAAGCCAGACAGAGCTACTTAGTGAGACCCTGTTTCAAAAAGAAAAAAAAATATTAAACTTCGGAAAGTTCCAAAATAGTCCTCTTTGGGGCTGGAGAGATGGCTCAGAGGTTAAGAGCATTGCCTGCTCTTCCAAAGGTCCTGAGTTCAATTCCCGCCAACCACATGGTGGCTCACAACCATCTGTAAAGAGGTCTGGTGCCCTCTTCTGGCCTGCAGGCACACACACAGACAGAATATTGTATACATAATAAATAAATAAATAAAATAAATATTTAAAAAATAGTCCTCTTTGATTAATAATAAACTTACTGACATGTAACACATTTTTTAGAGGAAATGATTATTTTCCAAGTCTTATACCAAGAACAGGTATTTTCTGTTCTCTCTCATGTGTGAGCGTATATGTATATGTGCATTTGTGTTGTGTGTGGGCATGTACATGCCACTGGGCACTTGCAGAGGTTAGAGAACAGTTTGCAGGCGTCTTGTGGGTCCCAGTGATTAAACTCAGTTGTCAGGCTTTGTAGCAAGCATCTTTACATAACATCTTACTGGCCCCACTCTCTTATTTTGTGATAGTAACTACGGCTGAATAGTAAGTCTGATCATTGTAGTTTGAAGTCTCTTAAGCTTCCTTTAAATTAATGGTTTAGAGAGAACACGTAATCACACAGCTGCCTTTTCTCAAGGCAGCCATTGCTCTGCAAGACCAACACTTCATGCAGACTTTCTGTGTGAGACATGGGTCAGATGTTTCCTACACAGGGCCAGAGAGTAAATGCTTTAGACTAAGGACCACTGGATTCAGCTGAGCGTGACAACCACTCACCTTCATTACTGAAGAATGAAGTGAAGGTGGCCTCAGATGACATAACAAAGATTCCCACAAACAGGGAACAGGCCAGATTCTCCCAGGAAGCTGTAGCAGTTTGTCAGCCTGATCCAGTACATGGGAAGATAAACATGGGAAGATAACAGCTGGGTGTGGAGTGGTGCACACCTGTAGTTTTGGCTACTAGGAAGTAGAGTCAGAAAGTAAGGGGCCAGCCCTGTGCAACATCGCGGTAACCCAGTAACCACCAAGGTAGCATGGGTTGCTTTTGTGTCACTGACAGAATACACAGCAGAAACAACCTAAGGACAGGTGTATTTTTGCTCATGGTTTCAGAGGGCTTCAGTCTCTTAGTTATGTATAATCCATATTATCAACTTCGTTTCTTTCTGGATTTTTCTACTTGGCTTCAGCCTACTATTTCCTGTTGTGTTTTTTTCCACCAGCAATAGTTTTTTCCTTGGCCCTTTCCTTTCCATTTTTCCTCCAATGAACCTGGGTTGACAGCTTCATTGACAAACACAGCAGCTAGTCTGTCAGCTCTATGGTCTACTTGGTGGTTCAGCTAAATAGGACTTTGTGTAGTATTCAACTCTGATGACCCCTAGCTGCTTCTGGAACTTCTTGAAGATATTAAATAATAGTCTAAGATTTCTTAGATTTGATTCTTATTTACACATCTAATTTTCCTTTTTATTCATGTTCTGTGGGTTACGTCTTCTGTGTGTAGTTCAACTCTCGCCACCAGTGACTCCCAGCTTTTGTCTGGGCCAAATGTTCCCAATCCCCGTCACACATTTCAACATAGATGTCCAGTGGCTCTTTCAAGGTTGTCACAAAAATAGCTTATAGCTTATATATCCCTTCAAAACAACTTTCCTCCATTTTCAATAAATAGTTGACTGCCCTCCGGGGTGAGATCTGAAATTGCCCGGGAAGTCTGTTCTCTTTCCCTCTAATGTCTATTCCTCTGCCTCTACCTATAAGTCTGTTTTACTTGCTGTTTCTTTCTGCTCCTCATCTCCCACCAACCTTTCCTGAATTCTCATTAGTTCACTTCTACCACACCTCATCGTGTCTGAGCTTCATAGCTTCCTCTTTTATCCTCTCAGCCTGACTTGCCATGCAAGGGTGAGTTTCCCTTATCCTGTGCCTGTGTGTACCTTGGAGATTGTACTTAGTAGTACAGTATACTGTGTTGTTTTGTAAAAGTCAAATTATCTTGGTATTTGCCTGCTAGAGGCCCCCATTCCTTCCTTGTCTCTAAAATGAAATCCAGCTCTTCACTGAAGTTATATTGTGGCTCCTCCTTGGCCATATGCAACTCCTCAACCTAAGCAAGACACACATCTATCCTCATATACTTAACCCCCACACCACCACAGCTCTTCAGAGATGTACAGTCCTGAAGAATTCATGCCATATGTGTGTTTAAAAGGCTTTTCTCAAGGGAGGGGAACTGGCTTACAAGTTAAGAATGCATACCGCTTTTCCAGAAGACCTAAGCTCAGTTCCCAGCATGCATGTCAGGTGACTCACAACCACCCACTCAAGCTTCAGAAAGATCTGATGCCTTTAGCCTCTGAGGGCACCCACACACATGCATATCCCCAAACACAGACATACATGAGCACATAACTAAAATCATAAAAATGTTTTTAAAGCCTTCTAAGACTGGAGAGATGGTTAGGAGCACACACATACTGCTCTTTCAGAGGACCCTAGTTAGATTCCTGTCACCCATGTTGGTTGGCTCACAACCCCCTGTAACTCCAGCTCTCAGGTATCCGACACCTTGGCCTCCACGGGAACTTGCACTCATGTGCACTGCCAGACATACGTACATACATACATACAGACAGACACACACACACACACCCTGCAGATAACCCAGGAAATTCACTGATGGAGATGCAGAGACAAACCCACCCTGCTCGTCATTCAAAGTCTACAATGCTTCCATCAGAGCCCAGCATTTCTCCATTTCACAAATAAGATTTTTAAACAGATCACCCCAAAAGCTCCCAGAACCTAAACTTACAGATATTAACAGTTGTTCTTTATTATGAATAGACCAATATATATACATATATATATAATATTTATTATTATTATTATTATATAATTATTTCTTAGTTCACATCTTCTTGAAGTTCCAGCCATCTTCCCTATCCTGCCAAGATATTTTTTCCCAATATTTATTTTATTGCAATTCTCATCCTTCAAGAACACTTTCTTGGGGCCTGGAGAGATGGCTCAGTGGTTAAAGGCACTGGATGCTCCTCCAGAGGACCCAGGTTTAATTCCAAGCACCCACATGGCAGCTTACAACTGTAACTCCTGTTCCAGGGGATCCGACACCCTCACACAGACATAGATGCAGGTAAAACACCAATGCACGTAAAATAAACAAATTATTTTTTTTTTTTAAAAAGAAAGCTTTCCTGGCTTTTTCCAGATGTACCTCCTAAGACTTCCCTCTCTATTAAACTGGAGGCCTACTGCTCCGTTGGGTTGTTAGATTGGATGTAAATAGTGAAATGTATTACATAGCTTTTCTGTCTTACTGTCTAAGGCCCGATCAGAACAAAACATTGTATGGTGTCCTTGGAGAGCTTGATGAGTGTAGTGGATGAATGTCCTGGGATCCTTTGCTCATTCACTATTTTGCTTCTGCTAGTATGCTTCATAACAGTGTACTTGTTAGCATGCTTTAAAATTCAGATCCGAGAGAAGTATACTTTTATAAACTGTGTTATAAAAATACATTTCTGTTTTTTCCTCCAAGCAGTGAATTAGATTAGCATCTTCATGTTTGAGACATTGCACTTGGAGTGACAGGAGTCTTAACTCGCCTGGTGTTTGTCATTTTAAAACATGGCATCTGTAGCAGCAAATAGGGGAAAAAATCAGACAGGAACAGTTTCCTAGTTTGCTTTGCATTGGTGTTATAAGACACCAGGACCGGATGCAGCTCAGGGAGGAAAGGGTTCATTTCAGCCACAGGTTACAGTTCATCATGAAAGGATGTCAGGACAGGAACTCCACCAGGAACCTAGAGTCAGAAGCTGAAGCAGGGGTTGTCAAGGAGTGCTGCTCACTGGCTTGCCTGCTCAGTTTGCTTTTTAAAACAGCTCATGAGCACCTGCCCAGGGATGGTGCTGCCCACAGTGGGCTGGGTCCTCCCACAGCCAGTGTTGACGAGGAAATGCTCCCAAGGCTTTCCCACAGGCCAATCTTATGGAGACATTTTCTCAGTTGAGGTTCCCTCTGCCCAGATGACCTGAGTCTGTGTCAAGTTGACAAAAGACTAACCAGCACAAAACAGAAGAGAATTCACTTGAAAACAAGAGCTCAAGAGTAAATGGATATATTGGTTAAAATATATACACGTGATGTGTTCATATGTAAGAATGGTACAGTTAATGTTTTTCAGATAACTCTTGTCTAAGTAATTTTGAAGTCATGCTTTAGTCGAGTTTGAGGTGAATTTTATATATACAATAGTTACTGGATCTCTTCTGTTTTCATAGATTTGATCCAGGCTACCAATGAGACCAATGTCAATATTCCGCAGATGGCCGACACCCTCTTTGAGAGGGCGACAAACAGTAGCTGGGTGGTGGTGTTTAAAGCTTTAGTGACCACACACCATCTCATGGTGCATGGAAATGAGGTAACCAAATACACAACTGTTTCTTGGTAGAGGTGGGGGTAGTAAAATATGATGGTCGTTTAAGACCCTTGAATTTTCACTAATGAGGAGGAAAGAAGAACTAAATGTTTCGTGCACATTTTGAGTACAATTTCAACCTTGGATTTAGCTATCCTTAAAACTGTATTTCGAGTTGGATACAGAATGATACAGAAGCCTTTAAATGTATATTCTATATGAATGTATTAGCACATAAAAATGTTAAAAGAAAGGATCAGGAGGTCTGCTTCCTAGGGGAAGTATTCCTTTGTGTCTTCAAATGAAAATTGCCTTAATGGAATGTCTGCTTTTGAAAAACAGTGATAAAATTAAATTACTTCTTTTATATGCAATTCCTAAGGAAGCCTATTGAATTGTCCTTGTTTCTGGCGTATGCAGAAGTAAAAGGTCACAGAATTGAATTGTGATTCAGTGGCTATTTCTCCGGAGTTCTAAAAGCAACTTCTCCCGTAGACAAAGTTAGCAGCATAGGATGCTTCCTAACTAAGTGAGCACAATAAAGCATTGTAGACATAAACAAATACTGCTTTAGCATCAGAAATCACTTAAGGGTATGATGTGAAAATATGGACATTTAATCCTAACTTTTGTTTTTCAGAGATTTATTCAGTATTTGGCCTCTAGAAATACGCTATTCAACCTCAGCAACTTTCTGGATAAAAGTGGATCCCACGGTGAGAAAATAAAATCTAGGGGTGGGCATTAATCCAAAGTCATTGTTACGGATAGTTCCATTGGTTACTTAAGAACAGAATATGAAAGTAACTATTAAATTAATTATTTCATTGTCAACAGTTGAGCATATAAACTACATATTAATTTTATTTTGTCACTTGGAGTGTTTACTTTAAAAGGTGAACCCTGGTGATTCTGTCCCACGGCTTGCTTATAAAAGTTCATGCAATGAGGGAACTAAAGGGGTCAACCAAATGAAAAAGAAAAAACTTCCCCTGGTTCATTCATGCTGTTTGCTTGCTATTACATACATGTAAGAGTAGATAGACCCATACGAGATGGCTGTGTGGCACAGCCTGTGTGAAATAGGCTGGTATTTGTAACAGTGACCACAAGTGCTGCCAACTAAGGGAAAAATTGCTTTTAAAACTCCAGAAAAATAGCTATTGAGTCACAATTCAATTCTGTGACCTTTTACTTCTGCATACGCCAGAAACAACGAAAATTCAATAGACTTCTCTAGGAATTGCATATAAGAGAAGTAATTAAATTTAATCAATTTTTTTTTAAAAAAAAAGAGGATCAGAAAAGACTTTGTACAAGACAGAGTAATCACCATGTCAAATGGCCAGGGTACCCCACACGGAAGACTCTTGGCCTGCAAGCAGGATGGTAAATAAGACTTGCCGTCACATGTTGAGTTCCGCCTCAGAGGCAATCATGACAACCCCTGTCTATTTTGAGGAGCTAAAAATAATTCCTAGTATGCAGAGTGCAATGGAAGGCATTGTTCACGGCCCCGTCTCCTCTCTCTCCCAGGTTACGATATGTCTACGTTCATAAGGCGCTACAGCAGATACCTGAATGAAAAGGCATTCTCCTACAGACAGATGGCTTTTGACTTTGCCAGAGTGAAGAAAGGGTATGGCTCTCTCGCTCTCCCGCTTCTTATTTATTTAAGCACAGCAAATCCTCAAGGCATACATGACTTATTTAACTAAGCTTACATGCCAACTAACCTTGATCCTGAAAGGTCCAGTTCACAGTCACCAACAGCTGAGTGAGTTAGTATGATAGAAGTTTCCCTGGAGCTGTGTAGTACTTTGTGTGCGCATGCATGGAAATCTCAAATGCTCCCCACACCCAGGCATTATGTGGATGCGAATGTTTGTTAAAACTGTTTAATATTCTTTTTTAAAATTTCTTTGGTAATTCCTTTTTATATTTGATTTTTTTTTATGTGCATCAGTGTTTTGCCTGCTTATAAAGGTTGTGCATTGCCATGTGGGTGCTAAGAATTAAACCAGGGTTCTCTGGAAGAGTAGCCAGTGTTCTTAACCTTTGAGCCATCTCTCTAGCCCTTCAACATTCTTAATGTAAATGTCTTTAACTTAAGGAGAGAATTGACAAGATTCGTTTCAATGTGTAGTGGTGTTAGATGAAAATAGTTACTTCTATGAATTAAGTTTTGTTTTTGTTTCTATTTTTTGAGACAGGATTACTCTGTGTAGCCATGGCTGTCCTGGAACTTTCTTTGTAGACTAGACTGGCCTTAAACTCAGAGATTTGCCTACCTCTGCCTCCTGGGTGCTAGAATTAAAGGTATGCACCACTGTTGCCTGACTATTTATATAGATTTTAATTGAGGTAAAAATGAACTTGTGTATATGGTGATTTAGTTTTGAAAGGTAATGCTTTCCAAGGAAATATACATACCATAATTTAATTATTGATATTATTTACTGACTAAGAAAGCCTCAACAAAGTAGAAAAATTGAGTTTTAATATACCGTTACCATTTATTTACCTCTAAATAGATGATTTCATCTGGGTTGAAGTGTTCAGCCAGAAATTCATGCAGATCTTTGGTCTGTCCCTAAGTAAAAGTAATGATAAAGTTTTGTAAAGGTTTACTGTTTTAGTTTGAAGACTCCGTAGAGGAACGAGAGAGGTGGCTCAGCATCTAAGACAGTGGTTCTCAACTTTCCTAATGCTGTGACCCTTTAACACAATTTATCGTGTTGTGGGGACCCCCAACCAAAAGACTGTTTTCATTGCTACTCTATAACTGCAATTTTGCTACTGTTAGGAATTGTAACATAAGTATCTGACGTACAGGATACATGTTATAGGACCCCTGTAAAGGGTTGTTTGGCTCCCCGCCTCCCAAGGATTACGACCCACGGGTTGAGAACCCCGATTTAACGGCATGTGCTGCTCTTCCAGAGGACCTAAGCAAATAGCCACCACCTCTTAACATCTGATAATGATCTCAGGAGATTTACAAAGAAAATGAGGAGCACAGTTCAGAGCAAAGACATGGCCTTGTAGCTGCAATATGTACAAGGATGTGCACTTCTGTTTGTCTGTGTTGCAGGGCTGATGGTGTCATGAGGACAATGGTTCCTGAAAAGCTCCTGAAGAGCATGCCAATCCTGCAGGGCCAGATCGATGCGCTGCTGGAGTTCGATGTATGTTTCTTAGCTGAAATGTTTCTTGCATAATTGGTCTTTGCCTTTCTTTTGAGGGGACTACAGGTCAGTCAGGGTCGCCATGGGGTTTGCAATAGAGCACCTCCATGTAGATGAGTTACAGGATTATTTCATTCCTGCTCTTAGGCCCCCAGATTTTTCCAGACTCTACAAACTGTTTCCTAAGGTCATAGAAAGAGATGAGTAGGGTATTCTCAGAGCCTTCTGTTTGGAGGAGAATGTAGTTTGTTGTGCTTAGAGGTGTACCTCAGCTAAGTAACTGTGCTTTCCTACCAGAAACCGTCTGATGTGGACACTTAAGTGACATGTCCACCAGAGAGAAGGGTTTGGGGTTATCATAGATCACAGATCTTTTCTGGCAAAGTCAAGAAGTATTATTTGTTCGTTACAAACATACCTGTTGGAGCTGGAGGGATGGCCCCGTGGTTAAGAAAGTAGCTGCTCTTATAGAGAAGTGAGTTTGATTCACTGTACCCACATGGCAGCTCACAACCACTATAGCTCCAGTTCCGGGGATCAGATGCCCTTTTCTGACCTCCATGAGTACCAGGCCTACAAGTGTTACATAGTCATATGCACAGGCAAAATAGTCATATATATAAAGTAAAAATAAAAAAATAATTTTTAGAAAACATACCTGAATTTGGCCATAGTGATAGATAAATTAATGCATATGTGTGTTAAGTTGTGGAGAACCAAATACAACTAAAGTGTATCCACGTGAACCTAGGGAACTGAGAATGTAGTCAGTTGTGTCCTTCATATCCTGCCTGTGACGTGATTAACTACAGTTGTGAGCTCTTTACTACATTTGGGAGAAACTGGGTCAATGCCATATGGGATCCCCCTCTTTTACTTCTTACAACTGCATGTAAATGTATAATTAACTCAAAAATAGCAGTTAAGAGTACCTGACTCATGAGAATAAGATATTTTGACATGTAGGAAAGTTCTGAGCTCTCATTGTCAGGTCGTCTGTGATTTGATAGTTGTCTGAAACACTTTCCTCAAATACTTCCAGCTTAAAGTCTTTGTTAAGATTCCATGACTTAGGCTATAATTGAGCCCTCCTCATAACAACCGAGTCTTGTGAAATTTTAAGTAGAAATTGCAAACCATCACATTGATTTTTGACAGACTTTACAGTACGATCTTTATTGGACAGTTAATCTTCATGTATTTTGTTTCTTTTAATCTATCTATTTTTAACTTTCTTCTCCCTTACTAAGGGTTCTAGCTTAGATAACTGAAGCATATGAGACCAGTCCTTCAGTATTGCTAGGCTTACTAAATCACCCAACATTTTAAAAAATATGAGTGAATTTCTTAGTGGTCATTCATGACATTTTATTATGATTTGAGAAAATACTAACTTGCTGTACAGCTAAAGTTAAATGCTCGTTTTTCTAGGTGCATCCCAATGAACTAACAAACGGTGTCATAAATGCTGCATTTATGCTTCTTTTCAAAGATCTTATCAAACTTTTCGCTTGCTACAATGATGGCGTCATTAACTTACTTGGTAAGTGACACTGCTGTGACATACTGGGCCTGATGGGGTTGTGATAAGGCCGACAGATTCTATGGGATGAATCCATTGTTTCGCTTCAGCTCAGCAGAAGCCTTGTTGTGTGGGGTGCAGTGATAAAGAGTAACTCTCGGTGGGTGTTGCTGCATGGCTGAGAGTACAAGGTAGGAGGCTGATGATCTCCCTACTGAAAGGACCTGTCCCACTGAGGACCAGCAGTGAGGAGGGACACACCAGCTAAGACAGGAATCCTGTGCTGTTGGGCCTCCTCAGTCTCCATTCTGATGGCATTGCCTCCCCTACAGTGTTCTCTCATCCTCACTGGTAAAAGCTTGTTGGTAGTGGGTGCCCCTTGATTTTCATGTGGGAAGAATTGATTCGTGATATTTATCTATGTTGAAAGGTCCGTTCACTCTCTTCACCAGGTCGATCCTGATCTCCTTGTCATCAGTATTCAGCTTAATTTTGCCAACTCTCTATCAGCCAACCCAATAGGCCGTTGCTCCCCATGGTTTGGTGGTGTCCCCTAAGTTTTGCTACAAGAGGAAAGGTGGATAGTGCCCTAACAAAGGCTTGGCTATGAAAATTTCATTCTCTTATCCAGGTCACCCCTTGGCAGAGATATTATACACTGTTACTTGCAGGTAGTACCAAACTGGAATTTTCTTCTTCCTCTGTTAGCTGATCATGAGGAATTCCCCAAGGCCACAGATAGGATTTAAGGATAAATGAAGAAATGGTTATGCCCAAGAGAGACTTGGTGCTCTAGAAATGGGCCTTTTGTTCCTACAACTTGTCCATTTATTTGTGACCATAATAAACTTGTCTGTTTATTATGGATCCTAGAGTATCCTTGTGTTTGACCAACTTTAGAGCTTGGTAGATTACACAGTACCCACTCTGTGTCTGAGGACCACTTGATTCCCACTGGTCAGGATCTTGGTCTCTAGAAGTAAACCAACAACAGCTCCTCTTAAGGGCATCGCTGCTGTCTGAAGAAGGCACAGCTCCACTGCCATGCATCTGGGACTGTGCTGGAGTGTGACAGAGGGATTTCACAGAACGTTAAATCTGTCACACACTGTAGAGTACCCCTAGATTTTTCTGAAACTAAGGCTCTGGTGGCTTAAGTTTGGTGCAGTTGTGGAACTTCCTGTTGCCTGAGCTCTCTCTTATCTGTTATTGGGTGGGATGCTCTTCTTACAGCAACACGCACAATGTTCTGTGTGTTTCCTGCAAATCAAAGCTTAGCAGACTTTGGACTGTTTTGTTGCAGGGAGCTCCAGCTGCAAAATGTACCCTTGACATAGAGAGTTCTCTAAACTACACAGACTTTTGGACACACAGAAACCTTTTTAAGATGGCTTGTCCTGTTTCCCCTTTCAGCAGTTATGTCATTTATCCAAACATCTCTGATACCTGAAGCTCATGCTCAGTAGGTACCACCATCCTGGTGTCATCAGAGCAATGCCCTATGGGATTGTGACAACCACGACAGATTGATATCCTTAAAATGAGACACTGATGGACACTCGCACCTCTGCCTGCTGACAGCAGACTTCTGATGGTCTCTGTTCACTGGGGTAGACATAAATGCATTTTCTACTTCAGTAGCCACCTCCTGGGTGCCAAGAATTGTGCTGATTCTCCTCTGGTGAAAGAGGACACATTTGAGCCGGGCGTGGTGGCACACGCCTTTAATCCCAGCACTCGGGAGGCAGAGGCAGGCGGATCTCTGTGAGTTCGAGACCAGCCTGGTCTACAGAGCTAGTTCCAGGGCAGGCTCCAAAGCCACAGAGAAACCCTGTCTCGAAAAACCAAAAAAAAAAAAAAAAGAGGACACATTTGAATCTCTGTGAGGAGGGGGCTCATTGCTTTTAAGCTTACCATAGTTAAACTCTAAACCATTTTTTTTTTTTGCACAAACCAAATATGTAGGTTACCCAGAGATAAAGTAGAATTATTATCCCTGTGTCTTCACAGGGGTCAGTGACATGTGGCAAGTTTGTTAGTGTCAAAGTATATCTCTTTTCAGGAAACAAAGGAAATACGCACAGGTCATTCTATACATTCCCTGGATCTAACTCCTGGTCATAAAGCTTCCGTTCAAACTGGAAGAACAAATCACATCAGTCCTCCTGGGGCAGCAAAATCTTAGCATCAGTGTTCCTTAAAATCTAAGAGGAAAAGCCCACTCCCATTTTCCAATCCATGTGTAAAGAGCTGAGAATTGACATTGTCCTAGCACATGAACAGGCTGGAAAACTAACTCTCTGGATTCACAAGGGAGGTTAGGCACAAGGCAGTTGGGAGGCTGTTGGGTATACCTGGCTAAATCCTGGCTAACCAGGTAGAAACTCTAAAGTGAAAACTGCCCTGGGAACTGGGGCAGAGGGATGAAAACATGACAAACACGTTGCTGGAGGTGGACTACAGACAAGTGTGAGGGTTGTGACCAGACCACACTTGTTCTGCTTCTAGGAGCTGAAACTAGTTCTCTGTGCCCCTGATGGAACAGGGTAAAGAAAACTCGAGTGCTCTCGAGTTGATGATTGGCTTTCATCCTGATAAACTCAAGTTAAATCTGACGAAATTAGGTGAAAATGTGAGTTAACGAAGACCATACTTTACCAAATTCATGTCTGTCACCTAAACACCTATTCTAAAAGCTCAGAGAAGAGCACCTGAATGTCCCCCCAAACTACAGGGCATAATAATTTGTGAACTCAAAAAAAACTAAAAAATAGGGGAAAGATATGAGCCACCACCACCTCGCTCTGTTTCTCTTTGAGACTGGATCAATCTATTGTAGCCCAGGGTGACCTCGAACTCACAGAGATTCGTTGGCCTCTGCCTCCGTAGTGCTGGGAATAAAGGTGTGTGCCACCACTGTCTGACCTCTATGGCTAACTAGTGGCTTGCTCCACACTCTGATCCTCAAGCAAGCTTTATTTGTTATAGCACAAACAAAAGTACTTCCACAGCTTCAATAGAAGGGAGTGTTTAGAACATCCCGTGTCTTAAGGAGCTTCCCTCTAAGATGGACAGTTTTACGTTGAAGGAAAAATGCTACACAGGGCCAGTCAGACAAAAATTGAGTCAAGACACCTTACCAGCAAAGGCATATAAATGTGAAATGAACATATGAAAAGGCACCACCTACTGTGACATCAAGTGATGAAAATCAAAACAACAAGCCAATCTAAAAACGTCACCTGTGATTCCAGTTGTATGTCATTCTGGAAATTAAAACTAAGGAAAAACTTAGGGAAGTTCAGTGGGGAGTAGAAGGAAAAAAAGCATAGGACAGGGGATTTAGGGCAGTATACTGTTGTGTGACACCTGAATGGTGGATTTCTTGACATCAGAGTCACCAGTAACACCAGCTGTGAACCTTGGGTGGTGACATGATGGGACGTCATAGCTTTGTCAACTGTAACTAATGCAAAATTCACACAGAAGTTGACCATTTATACCTGGTGGCAAATCTCTACATTATCCGTTCATTTTTGCAAAAAAAAAAAAAAAGCTTCAAAAATTGAGTTGTGGTTTTGTTTGTGTTAAGTACATATATATATGTGTTTTAACGTCCAGGCATGCCCTCTTCCCAACTGTGCTTGATCTGTAACTGTCACTGTACTGATGACTAGATAAAGTATGTTTAGTAGAGTTTAAGGACTCCACTCAAGATTCTATGGAGTCCTCATTAGAACTTAGAGTTCCTTGTTTTTTACTGCTGAGTAGTACTCTAATATGTATATATTCCATACTTTCTTCATCCATTCTTCAATTGAAGGGCATCTAGGTTGTTTCCAGGTTCTGGCTATTACAAACAATGCTGCTATGAACATAGTGGAGCATATACTTTTGTTGTATGGTAAGGCCTCTCTTGGGTATATTCCCAAGAGTGGTATTGCTGGGTCCAGGGGTAGGTTGATCCCGAATTTCCTGAGAAACCTCCACACTGCTTTCCAGAGTGGTTGCACAAGTTTGCATTCCCACCAGCAATGGATGAGTGTACCCCTTTCTCCACAACCTCTCCAGCAAAGGCTATCATTGGTGTTTTTGATTTTAGCCATTCTGACAGGTGTAAGATGGTATCTTAAAGTTGTCTTGATTTGCATTTCCCTGATCGCTAAGGAAGTTGAGCATGACCTTAGGTGTCTTTTGGCCATTTAAACTTCTTCTGTTGAGAGATCTCTGTTCAGCTCAGTGCCCCATTTTATAATAGATAGAAATAGAAAACACTATCCTGAGTGAGGTAAGCCAGACCCCAAAAGAGGAACATGGGATGTACTCACTCATATTTGGTTTCTAGCCATAAATAAAGGACATTGAGCCTATAATTCAGGTTCTTAGAGAAGCTAAATAAGAAGGAGAACCCAAAGAAAAACAAACAGGCATCCTCCTGAATTTTAACCTTCATGAGGCAATGAAAGGAGACAGAGACAGAGACAGAGACCCACATTGGAGCACCGGACTGAAATCTCAAGGTCCAAATCAGGAGCAGAAGGAGAGAGAGCACGAGCAAGGAACTCAGGACAGCGAGGGGTGCACCCACACACTGAGACAATGGGGATGTTCTATCGGGAACTCACCAAGGCCAGCTGGCCTGGGTCTGAAAAAGCCTGGGATAAAACTGGTCTCGCTGAACATAGCGGACAATGAGGACTACTGAGAACTCAAGAACAATGATAATGGGTTTTTGATCCTACTGCACGTATTGGCTTTGTGGGAGCCTAGGCAGTTTGGATGCTCACCTTACTAGACCTGGATGGAGGTGAGTGGTCCTTGGACTTCCCACAGGGCAGGGAACCCTGATTGCTCTTTGGGCTGACGAGGGAGGGGGACTTGATGGGGGGGGGGGGAAAAGGGGAGGAGGTGGTGGGTAAGAGACAGAAATCTTTAATAAAAATATAAAAATAAATAAAAAAAAGAAAAGAACTTAGAGTTCCTAATTCCATAGGTCTGAGAGGGGGCCTGAGACTCTGCATTCTCAGTAAGCTCCTGAGAGGTGCATTCCTGCCAGCTAGAGTAGTTCTCGGTAACTTCTGCATTAAGCTGCACCCAGATGCTTAGGCTTAAATCCCTAGCCTTTGACGTGTTTGCCCAAGTTGATAAATGGCTAATCATATTGCAAACCTAATTTACTGTTCTTTCTTTCCTGCCCAGCAGCTTTAGGAGTCCATTCCAATTTTCCAATTTGTTATCAATTAGGATTGATGGGTTCATGGGTTGAGGTGTGGGGTGGAGTGGAGTACCCAGTTAGATTTATATTTCAGATCAACATACTTCCTAAAGTCTTATTTTATGTGTATGGATGTTCCAGTTAGATTTATATTTCAGATCAACATACTTCCTAACGTTTTATTTAATGTGTGTAGGTGTTTTGCCTGCATGTATGCTTTTGCACCATCAACGGTGCCCACAGGGTCAGAAGAGGGCATTGATCCCCTGCAATTGGAATTCAGAGAGTTGTGAGCCACTATATGGGTGCTGGGAATTAAGCTCAGGTCCTCTGGAAGAGCAGCAACTGTCTTAACTGCTGAGCCATCTCTCCACGAATCCACTTTTAGAATTAATAAGCTATGAAATACTTGCAATAAAATGTATTTTTGTGTAGCTATAGCTAAATTTGTTATCTTGATTTTTGTTTGGCAGATTCCAGTTCACAAAAATTTGTGAGATTTTGGCCTTCTTTTGGCATGTACATTCCCCCTCCTGATTCGGACTCTGTACGTGTCTGTCTCTTGGAAATCTCTAGCCTAGATTTTCCCCCTTGCAATCTTCCCCTTGCAGCCATAGGGTGCCAGAGCTGGAAGTCAGCCTGACTAACCCTGTGAGTTGCTTAACTCCAGCATAGGTGAGGCACTTCTGCACACAGCCTCCGTCTTCTCTGGGAAGTCATGGCGTTTCTGCAGCAAGACAGCTGGGAAGAGGGCTTGGGAGGTTCAAGCAAAATGACACCCTCCTCCCACCAGCTGGAATATTTTCTTCCTGTCTGAACAGGCTGGTCTTAACCTTCCTTAGACCTCAGTGTCTTACCCTTAATCAACTAGAATTACTGGATTCTAAATCACATTTTGGGTCATAAAGCACCTGGCAAGGGAGGGCTGTGGAAACAAAGGGACTGTCTATGAGGAAAATCTTATTTTCCCAGGAAGCCTCCAGTGATGCGGGGCTGTCTTGGAGTACCACAGTTTGACCTGGTCTTAAGCCCGACATCAAGTCTTGTGTTTTCCTTCTCTTTCTTAAACTCCTTAATGGAAGTGAGAGCAGCCACTTTGTCGTCTTATTAGCCTTTCTCCCACTGTGATGGACTAGTCCATGGCTTGATAAGATTCATTCTAGAAGAACATAGGAAGCTTAATACAGTCTATGAGGATCCCAGCCTTCTGTGGGCGGAGATGGTCATCACCTGCAATTCTAACCTGCTTGTAAACCTGATCCCTAACTGGCTATGTCACAGTTTAACAGGAGTCGACTTCTTGGCATCTCTTCAGGTACCAAATACTGTGACTTCAATGCAAAACAAAAATAGAAAAAGAAAACAGACACTGCTTTACATTTTCTATCTAGGGAGGAATTTATATAGGTTGGGAGCTTCTATAATTAATGGAGGCCTCCAGACATGGGCTCTGGGCTCTGTCTCCTGGAGGAACGGCTAGTATTAAGAGCCATGTTTACAGGATCTGCTTCTCTGCGGCCTCCTATTCAGGTTACTTTACAAACAAGACAAGAAGCTGCTACCCTGCCCCAACCACCCCAAGCTTCTTCACAGCACTGGGAAACTGGTAAGCAGACACTTGAAGCTATAATCCAGGATTAAGGGTCACATGACTGTTGCTTTAATCATTACTCCTCTAAATCCAGGAAGCTGGGCAGTGGGTAGTAGGATGCTGCAGGCAGTAATCCAGCTGCTTGGGCTTCTGCCTGTCAGCGGTAGACTGAAGAGCCGCAGAAAGGCAGGGAAGACAGCACGTGCCTCAGGGTTATCTTCTAGCTCAGTTGGTGTGCAGAGCCGAGTCTGGATGGGGCCGGTCACATCAAGCACATCGTTCTGGGAGGACAGGGAGGTGTTTGCCTTCTTTGGGGACAGATTCTTGCCCTAAATAGAAAGTTCAAAACCAAATAAACTTTCATTTCAGGTGAGAGATGTTATCATCGTTAAAGCAGATTTACAGATTTTTCCATTAATTTCTTACAGGTCACTCTTACTCACAGATGTGAGCTTTTTCCTAGGGCTTACGAGCCACAAATGGATTCTGTCTATTCTGACCCTTCCTGTGAATGTCAGTTGTTACTGTGTGTAGCTTCATAAACCCAGATGCTGGATTCTTTCCTGACCCTACACAGTCACTGAAACTGAACTCTTCAGCTCTTTGCTCCTAATTCTCTTTTCTCTTTCAACCATCCATCTTTTCAACCTGCAACCCCAGTTCTCTTTATTGTCATCTTCCTGGGCTCTGCAGCCTGTCAGGAATGACATCTTATTAATTCTTTCTTATCCTCCCTTACTTAGCCTTATTCTTACTTCTTCATCAAGCAATGGATTTGGTACCTGCAGTTCACTTAGCCGTCAGACAAGTTCAGCCGTGTAATTCCTCCCACTGTTGCCCTGACAGCGGCTGTTTTACTTTACTGTGTGTTGATTTCATACATAGATTGTATCAAGAAGGCAATTTCTGTTTAGATTAAAATAATAGCTTATTTGAGTCATTTTAATTTTTAATTTGATAACACCAGCTTGCTGGCTAAATTAGGAGAGGAAAAAGTTTCAGGACCATTGAACTGTTTTGTATTAAGGGCTTTGGGGAAGTGGCCCAAGCGTCCTCTTTGTTCTGCTGTGTGGCCTTCATCAGCATGGCCAGAACTGCTCCTCTTCAAGTAACAGTCTAACTAGCAGATAGGCACACAAAATAGGGATCCTGATTGTTTTGAGGAAAGTATGTGTTTTGCTTATAAGAGTCACCCTTATGAAAATGTGTATTGGTTGAAATCAAAGACTTCATGACCAACTTTGTGTGTAAATTGGAAACAGTTTGGATGCTCTCTTAGTCCAGGTTTCCAATGCTTTGATGAAACACCATGACCAAAAGCACGTTGGGGAGGAAAAGGTTTATTTCCCTTACAGTTCCATATCACTGCTCATCCTTAAAGGCGGTCAGGGCAGGAACTCAAATAGGAGACAGGAGCTGATTGAGGCAGATGCGATGGAGGAATGCTGCTTACAGGTTTGATACACTGTATCTTGCTCAGCCTGCTTCCTTACAGACCCCAGAATCGCCCACCCATAGGTGGCCCCACCCATAATAATAATAGACTGAGCCCTCCCACATCAATCACTAATTAAGAAAATGCCCTACAGGCTTGCCTACAGCCGAATCATATACAGGTTGATTTTATGGAGGCATTTTCTTAAGGAAGGTTCCCTCCTCTCAGATGACTGTGGTTAGTGTCATCTTGACATAAGAACTAGTTGGGACAGGCGCTACAAAACTTGAACTGATTATCACAGTGGAACTCTGACATCCAAGTGAGACGTCTTTCTCTGACTAAGGGCCTAGTTATAGTCTAGGTGGGAATCTGTCCCAAAGTCGATGCTGAAACATTGTATCACAGTTTTGCAGCTGTCAACTTTGATCATCTCGGATACTGAAAAACATGTTATCTTCAGTGGGGAAGGAAAAAGGTTTCTTCCAGAAAAACGGGATTTTCTCTGGACCCTTCCTGTGACTCCAGGGGATGGCGAAGCCTCATATATTTGCTCCAGCAGTAGAACACTCTATGTGGCCTTTCTGTGTCATTCCTAGTACACTATTAGAGGAACGGCTATGGATTATAGCCTGGAGAGAGAGTGACTAAAGGCCTTTTGTTATTGAATCCCTACTTACCAAGAGGCAAAAAACAGAAAAATGCAAGAGACAAAGAAAATTGCTTCACTATTGATATATTAATTCAAAGGGAAAATTGATATTTCTCAATTGGACTTCTTTTCTCATGGAGCTTCTGAAGATCAGATAGGAAGAAATAAGTTAGATGACAGTAAAGAGAAATAATTTAAGAAATTTGAACAAAATGGTCTGGAGTAAAGGGAATACAGAAAGAAGTATAATTTTCAGAATAAATCCCAATTTTCCATTTTTTATAGTACAAAAGGTTTCTCCCATTGTAACAGCATGATGCTTGCAGTAACATTAGAAAACAGGCTAGGGTAGATAAGAAATGGATGTTCAGATTTGACCTCTGAACATTTTTAGCTTATTCTTGATGATTTCATAATATCCCCATGGGTCCCCTCTTCTTTCCAATAGGTTCCATGTCTCTTTTTTATGACCTACTGGGTTTGACGAGGCTTGTTTACATGATGAGCATGGGTGGGGACCGTTGACAAGAGTGTGGTCAGCTTGCCAGCTGGCCTTTCTAAAATAACAAGAACAATAAACAAATAAAATAGGACTGATCTTGTCAAATCATGGCATGAAGAAGACAATCTTTGTTTCCTTGAGCCTTTGGCTTGACTTAAACGCACTACAATTAAGGCCTGTGCTAAAAGTAAAATTACTAAAGGCTACCACCAGAAGGTAATGAGTAGATATCCCAGGTAATTAGTTCTTCGCCTAATTATATTTTTCAAACTTTTCTTAAGAAAACTAAAAATACTTCAGAGGTAGTCAAATTACAAGCTGAATGACATGAAGAATTCTCATGTGAGAGAATAGAGAAGTAGCGTGACGTTAGCCATATACAGATTTAAAGTGACACACTTGTAAAGCAACTGTCAGGCTATCTGTTGCTCATATCTATTATAGAAGGCTGCTTGCTGCATTGCCTTTTGCAGTGTCCACTGGTAATTATGGACCGAATGAAATGGTGAATGGCTGGCAAAGGCTCTGAGAAAGTTATGGTTTTCCTTTAAACATATATAAAAGAGACATTGCCATACAGTAATCAAAACAAAGAACCCTAATGACTGAGTTCTAGACGGGGGGCGGGGGTGAACGCCAAAAGAGAATAACAAGGTGATTGCTGTCTGCCAGTAAAGTTAAGAAAAAGATTAGGCTCACAAAGCAGAAAGTCCTGAAAGGTTTGGTGAGCCAAATGACTTTGTAAAACACACTGTAATATTTGGCAGAAATAGTTTATGACCAGTCTACACATCAACTGGTATGAGTAGAATTATAAGGAATTCTTCAGTTCTGGAATATTTAATAAAGTATAGGTATATAATGTGTTGATTATTGCTTTGCGTGAGTAAGTAAGAAAATAATAACCCTAGGACTGGGATGTCACCCAGTACAGAGCTCTCTCCTGGCATGGCTTCAGTCTCCAGCATCCAAGAGAGAGAGCGGGTAAGAAGAAGAGAAGAGAGGAGAGAAACAAAAGAATAAGGATGCTGTGGAATGCAGCCATAGCTTTGAGTTGAGGTTATCATTAGGAATGGTTTTAAAACAAATCCAGAAGCATGGAGATCATGAATTAACCTGTTGTACTGGTTCTTCTATGCTCCTGACTCCATTCCTTTGTTGCTGAAATTACTTTGTGGGAGACAGATGATGGCCATACGCCTTTCTTCAGCCACTCTGCTTCTCTCTTTCGGTCCGATTTTAACGTGTACCTGCCTATGCTTTGATTCAGGCCTTAAGCTTTAAGGAATGAATGCTTAAGAGTAAAACAGGATACTCTTTTCAAATTGCTTATCACTTATCTCTTGTAGAAAAGTTTTTTGAGATGAAGAAAGGACAATGTAAAGACGCGCTAGAAATTTACAAACGATTTCTAACTAGAATGACGCGAGTGTCCGAATTTCTCAAGGTTGCAGAGGTAAGTGGTCCAGACTTGGTTGCTAAGGTAATCGGAACTAGTGCGCAGCATCAGGTCCGGATGGATAAGACATCTAGCACGTGTCCAGGATATATGAGGATGAGAGGTCAGGTTAGAATTTCCTCCCCACCTGTCAGTCAGAGCAGTGTTCTGCACTCCTGCCTCCCACTCAGATGCAGTCAAACAAAATGTTCATGGGCTATGAGATCATTGCTGGTCTACAGGTTGGCCCAGGCCCCCATGCCACCTAATGACCATTTTGTTGTTGTTTTCTTGTAAGAGAGTGCTGTATTTTGAACCCTACCTTTGGCTTTAGAAAAATCTATCTATTGTTTATAAAGTATAAATCATGAGTCCTGATCTCCCTTACCCTGTCAATGACTTAATCATAATGAAAATGCTAAAATATAAATTTTATGGAGATTACACATTGTTTCTTAAGGATATGCATTACATTTAATCATAACTGCAAAACACAGTGTTGCTGAGATTATCTATAAATTGGAGTTTTGGTTTGTTTGTTTTTTCTCTTGTCAAATCGAGGACTTAACTTGTGCTAATACTGGAAGTGATGATGCTAACGTAGCCCCCTGTGGGATGGCCAGTGGGTTTTGTGTCACATGTTGACTGACTGACTCATAGAGCCTGGGATGCAGTGTGAGAGGCTCCAGGTTTGACAGAGAACATGAACATTTTGTTTGACTGCATCTGAGTGGGAGGCAGGAGTGCAGAACACTTCCCTAAACGACACTGGACAGTGTGCAGTGTGTGCACATACCTCCCTAAAGGACACTTGCATTGTGCAGTGTGTGCACATACCTCCCTAAACGACACTGGACAGTGTGCAGTGTGCGCGCATACCTCCCTAAACAACACTGGACAGTGTGCAATGTGTGCACATACTGTCTAAAACAGCAAACAAAATGGGCCCCAAGAACTTCAGGAGAAAAGAATTGCTGACACAGATTCTTGTTGTTTACGTAAGTTTGTGTTTGTGTCCCTTTGTGCCTCATGTTAAACTTATGCCAGTGAAGAAGAGATACATAGAGAAAGTGTCAGTCTAAGAGTCTGTCTTTAAATAACGGAATAATAAATGTATTTTGTGAACATTTATAAGGCTTTTTATGGAATGGATCCTAATTCTATAAAAGTGTTTTACTAGAATAAGCACCTGAAGTTCAGTGGGATAACTATAATAATTTGATTTTCTTTTATGTTTAAGTAGTGTTTCTTACCATTTGAATACACCAAAGATAGTATAGAATGATTTGGTTATGATCAGTCAATACAGAAAATTTTCAGTACGTGTACAGATCTTAGGTGTGTCCCCAGCAGCACTCATACATCATATGTGCTCTTACTTGATGGCTAATCTATAGTTAGAACCATTTTCCTGAGGAGTCTAAGGAAGGCTTTCATAACATCATTTTAAGTGTACCTCAGCAATAGAGTGCAGTGTGGTTTGGGTGAGGCCCTGTGTTAGATTTCTGGTACCATAGATGCTAAGCAATAAACTAAGAATGCATATTGGCTGCTTAGAAAGTATAACTGAGCTGTCCAGCATACACGAAAGTCCCCAGCCTTCTGATAGGAATTGCTTGAAGAACAGAAAACTCACCATGTCTTAGGCTCTTCAGCCTACTTAATTTATTTGAGCCCCAATTTTATTAATAAAAAATTACATATTAAACTATAAACAAAATCAATTATAAAGTTGTAGTCTAAGAATCAGAAGAAACTTTAATATTAGTTAATAAATGATCCATTAAGTAAATTATGAGACAAGGAAGTTCTGTGCAGTGCTTCTGAAAAGCAGGACATTCTGTATGCTAACATGGACACACCCCTAAGCTTAATGAACAATTAAGTGCAATACAAAATAGAAAAGTGCAGAGAAAATGAAATCATGAAATTGTAGGAAGGTGGGCAGACTTGGAAAATACAATATTAAGTGAGGTGACCCGAACTGAGAAAGAAAAGAGACTGTGAAAATCCAGCCTGTATTACATACACATGTATGAATACATGAACAGTTCCAAGTGTGGGTATAGTGTAACACCAAGAGAAGGTGACATTAGATGACAGAGAAGGAAAGAGTGCAGGCAAGGGGACACATGAGTCATGAAGGAGAATATAAAGCCAGTCAGTGTGCGTGTGTGTGCGTGTGTGTGTGCGTGTGTTGGATACGTGAATGAAGATACGATCAACAGTGAAAGTGTAAAATCCTAAACTTAGCCCTGCCGCTGCTTTGGAATGGCTGTTCTAACTGTGTGCAAGTTCCCTGGGGTGTTTAGTCTGGGACTGGGTGAAAAGAAAAATTAAGCCTAGTGTACCTTATATGCTGCTATTGGTGGAAGAAAATGAAATACTTAGTATTTCAAATTTCCTTGATTCTATATAAACTCTAGAAAAGTGGTTTTCAGCCTTCTTAATGCTCTGATCCTTTAATAAAGTTCCTTATGTTGTGGCCACCCCTAACCATAAAGTTATTTCATAGCTACCTCATAACTGAAATTTTGAAACTGTACTAATCATGTATAAATATCTGATATGTGACCCCCCCCAGAGGGGTCACGACCCACAGGTTGAGAACTGCTGCTCTGGAAGACTGTCTAAGAAACTGGCAAAGTGATTCTGTCTGTGAAAGAGGATAGAAGCTACTCCCTGAGCAAAAGATTAAAATAAAATAACCTAAAATAACCATTCCCCAAGGATTCCGTGGACAGAATTATTTAAATTTGGTTTGAATGGTTTCATAATTCCTTGGCTTCTGTGAAACATACAGGGTACATTTAAAATTTACGCCTCAGGATGTTTTCATTTATTTTTGTATTCTCGTAAAATTCTATAAACTTGTTATAACTAAGAGTTAGTTTAACTATATTAATGAGTTTATTATCTTATTATATTGAGTGGGAGACTATGCTTAAAGTAAGCTTAATACTCAGAGTAGTAATTGATTTACACCAAGAATAGGCTGTAGTTTTAACAAATCCAAGAGTGATTTTACATTAAATGCCAAAAAGTCATAGAAACCCAATTAGTAATTTTATTTGTTTTTTTTTTAACCCACAGCAAGTTGGTATAGACAAAGGTGACATTCCGGATCTCACGCAGGTAAGTGTCTGGAGGGTCTACCAGTAGACAAGACATTGATAAGTAATAGGTTGCCACGAATGGCCATACTTTGTAAATATTTCATAGATTTTGAGTTTAAGCAAGCCAGTTTTCTCAGAAATTATTCAACCTTACTAATTTTTTTCTAATTATTGATTATTTCTGGAGAGAAAAGGAAGATTTCCCTGTCCGTCAGCTGTCGCTTCTTTAAGGGCATCTGAACATCCTAGTTGGGCTCATTGCTTCATGACATGAACCAATGAGAGCAGTGACTGTGTCTGTGACAGGGCTCGGGGTCTCAGAAGTGACTTCTGGCCATCAGAGCACGTGACCGTTCTTTGCTGTCCTTGTTCTCCAGAGGGAGAAACCCTGGTGTCCAGGTTTTGCATTCCCCCTTGCTCCCCTACGAAGATGCAAAGATGAAGACTTCCTGTATAAATTCTCTCAGTGGTGCCAATAGAGGTGTGATTTTTTTCTGGGCCCAGTTTTAAAATGACAGTGAGGTCTGGGCCTCCTTACCAGCCACATCAGCTGTCACATGTACGGCTCCCAGAGAGAACAGATGCCAAGTTGAAAATGGTCTTCAGTATAATTGACAGGAGCGGGTGTGGTTCTAATACCCTGTGATGGTAAATTTCAGCCTCATGTGTGTTTTTTACTAGAAGCAGTATTGTGGGGGTTCTTTTGGGGGGTTAACCACCAGCACCCAGATTAATTACAAAAGCTTGGCCTTAGCTTAGGCTTGTTACCAACCATCTCTTATAACTCAGATTAACCTGTTTCTATTAATCTACATTCTGCCATGTGGCTTTTCATTTCTCCTTCATTCTGTATGTCCGACTCCCCTCGTGTCTCTCTGACAGCTCTCTCAGGCACCTACATTCTTCCTGAGTTCCTCTCTCTGCCCAGAAGTGCTGCCTAATCGCTCCTGCCTAGCTATCTGCCATTCCGCTCTTTATTAAACCAATCAGGTGCCTTAGGCAGGCAAGGTAAATCAGTGAGACATCTTTACACAGTTTGCTCAAATATCCCGCAACACACACGGGTCATGAGTCACGTGAATGTTGTATCTTTTTTAACTTAGTCATTATAGTAGAAAAGAATGAAACCCCCCTCTTGGTTTGAAAGGCTGTTTTAATTCCTTGTGTGTATGTATGGAGCCTGCACATGTGTACCACATGCGTGTAGGAGTCTACAGAGGCCAGAAGAGGGGGTCAGATACCTTGAGATTGGAGCTAGAGTCAACTGTGAGTCACCATGTGAATGCTAGGGACTGAACCAGGGTCTTCTACAAGATCAGCAAGTGCTTTAACACTGATCTGTCTCTCCACTCCTATTCCCCACTTTTAAATACTATCACGTTATCTATTATTAATTTGCCATCTTTATAATTTCTTGAAATATTTGCATATTTAAAATAATATGTAAATACTACTTTTACTGAAAATGAGGGCAGTTGAAGATGAAGGCTTTCTCTTTTTATATTACTAAAATATAAAATTTCAATAATTCTTACAAATTAAGCTCATTGAATAATTCAGAACATAATGGCAGTATATTCTTTAGTTAAGAGGAGACAGAACCCATGCATAGATGAAATATTAGTTAAAAAATTTCTTTGGGTTCTCCTTCTTATTTAGCTTCTCTAAGAACCTGAATTATAGGCTCAATGTCCTTTATTTCCCACAGGGCAGGGAACACTGACTGCTCTTTGGGCTGACGAGGGAGGGGGACTTGATTGGGCGAGGGGGAGGGAAAGGGGAGGCGGCAGTGGGGAAGAGACAGAAATCTTTAATAAAATAAAATAAAATAAAAATTTCTACTCCTTTTAGTGTTAGCTATTGAAGTGTATACCTGAATAAGGTGCTGATATTTTTTTAGCATGGGTAAATATTAAATATGCATGAATTATTTTTTAAGAATATTTTTGTTGAAGTAGATTTACTTTGTAACATCATAAGAAAATTGATGCTTTCATTTTTTCACCTATAGCAAAAAAACTACATTGCATTTTTTCCTAGCTATTCCAGATAAATAATACATGTTATAAAAGATGGACATTACATGTTTAGTTCAATGAAGAGTTTTTAGAAATGGCAAGTTTTCTTTTACACTATACATAACCCTCACTGTGGGATAAATACAAACTAGCTATTTAGTTCAGGGGAGCCTGACAGGTAAGAACAGGCCCTCGCTGTCTCCTTTTGGGCAGTCTAGACACTATGAGAGAGCCAAGGGACTATATAAATACCTCTGTTGGTTTTCAATTTTGAAAATGATAGCAGATCATTGAAAGAAGGGGTACATCCTTGGGTTTTATTTTTAATGATACCATAGTATTCATTGCAACTTATGTAATTGCTCAAGAAGTCTACAGACACATTTAAAGTTGTACAGTATATGTGTCAGAACTTGTAAAGCCAACTTGACTCCTCTCCTGAGCCTAAGGTAGTCTATAATAGAGTCATTAGAATCCAGAATGTTCTGTCCTGTTTTCCTTATTGCTAAGAGCAGCATAAATGCCAGTATAAATTACCACCCCATTAAAAACTCCTCTAGCTGAACTCTATGCACATTTAAATTTAAATGGGAGAGTGCTGCATGCTTCTGGAATTTCTTAATTAGTAGGTTGATTGTGTTTTCCTAGTGATTGTGAGCCACATACACATCTCCATAAATTATCTTTTAGAGCCCCTTCTGCGGGCTAAGGGGGATCTCACACTGAGCTACAGATTTAGGACCTCCCAGTCCCCCAACAGTACAGACAGGTTCAAGCTGAAATATGAGACTTTCTGAAGTGAAAACCTGTAGAGAGTGTTAAATCAGGATTAATCCAGAGATGAATCTGCGGTACAAGGTGGTGTGACTCCATTAGCTCCTTTTAAATGAAGGTCTCATCACTGCCAGGCTCCTTCATAGCTTCTAGAGCTACTTCATCTAGCCACAGAGTGAACAAAAATGTCTTTCTGGAAAGAATTACATAGGGGCTGAAAGGGTGGCCTGGGTTAAGAGTGCCTGCCACTCTTGCAGAGGACCGAGTTCTTTCCCAGACCCAAGTCAAGTGGCTCACAGGGCCTATAACTGCAACCCCAAGGAATCCAGCATCCTCTTTTGACCTCTGTGTGTTGACCTCATGAACAAACTCACTCGACATGAATTATTTTCTTTTCTTTTTTTAAATTGAAATTAATTTTTTCATACAATATTTCTTATCAGTTTCCCCATACAATATTTCTTATCCCCTCCCCTAACTCCTAGATATGTCTACCCTCCTCACCCACCCAAATCCATATCTTCTTTCTCTCTGTATCTTTAGAAAACGGGCAGGCAAACAAACCAGAATAAAGAAAAAACACAAACACATATACACACCAAATTAAAAAAAAAACCAAAAATGCAAAAACAATTTTTCCTTTGCAAAGTAAATAGGAATTAAGTTGAAAAAATGATGGTGAGCTGACTTCCTTTTGAATAAAAGGGAATTAAAACTTCTCAAAAAAAGGGGAGCAACAGGATTTAACACACACTCTCCACTTCAGTGGTGAACAGTAAACACGAGTGTGTATATAGCATCAATACACTTAGATGATTCATGACCATCAGTTACATTTCCAAAAGACACTTAAGGTAGTGTTTTGAGGGAGACGAGAGTATGAACTCCCAACTGGAATATTTCTACTCAGCACTTAGAGTGGTTTCTGAGATCTAATCCAGATGTGAATTACCTTTATGTATTTTTTAAACTTGGTTTTCATGTTTTACGACCTAAAGCATATAAATGGCAGATGAATGGTTTTTATTTTAAACTCTGGGCGTCATGGAAGATGCCGAGATGAATCTATTTATGATTCATATTATCTTGAATGAATTTATTTCAACCAAATAATTCTCACAATAGCATTTTCTCTTTGGAGTGTGTGCCCAAATTTTAAACTCTGTGTATGAAGAAACTCTTAGGGTTTGGTGCCCGGAGTTTTGGTTGACCTGAAAACTGCTGGCAGAGAGAAGTCTCATTCTAAAGCGTGTGCCATTGGTGATGCTCTGACACATTTGCTGTTACCTGTCAGCTGTCACGAGCCAGTTCCTGTTCATTGACCTATTCACTTGGCCATTCTTCTGAAATGAGAAAGAAAAGATGCTACCGACTCTCAGTGTTCCCTTAAGTTTCTGTTACTGTGGCAGAGGCATTCTGAAAGTTTGCCTGATTTGAGGTTCAGGACGCCACCCGCCCTCCCAGAGGAGGCCATCTTTATGCGGTGCCTACTGTGTGAGGAGCTGGTCCTCCACCAGCAGTGAAAAGGGCGTGCATCATGTACTCCTGGACATTTCTATCAAAGGACTTTTT
Source organism: Neodon shergylaensis (assembly GCA_025134845.1). Classification (NCBI taxonomy): domain Eukaryota; kingdom Metazoa; phylum Chordata; class Mammalia; order Rodentia; family Cricetidae; genus Neodon; species Neodon shergylaensis. The sequence goes on from JABTXL010000266.1 coordinate 1,546,535, forward strand.
TTTTTCCAAAGAAGAACTTTTCTTGGATCACATGTCCTTATGAGAAATATAAACGTTAAGGCACTTTGAAAATCCCTAGGATAAAAGGCTCAAGCTTAATTATATGTAGAGTAACTCCCTGGAGCAAGTCGGCTTGGGCATCATCCTGACATGTCTCAGCTGTTGTGCTCTCTACCTCAGCATTCAGATTTTTCAGTTATTAAAAAATTTCCCACCAGACCTGGTGGGCCCACACTTGCAGTCCAAGTACTCGAGAGGCAGAAGAAGGGAAATCTCTCTGAGTTCGAGGCCAGCCAGGCTCCATAGTAAGATCCTGTCTCCAAAAAGAAGAGCTGAGGAACAGAAATGTCCTGGGGAGAATGAATATAATCTGTCCTTCTGATGTTTGGTTTTAATCTCCGTACTAACAGGCCGGAGACTGTGGGTCCTATGGAGTCTTTGCTAGCAGTGTTTTGTTCTGCATTTTAAATTAATAGCGTTTGCTTTTCCTATGTAAACTTCTTAATTTGCACTTAGCAAAAGAATCATACTGTGTTTACATTTCATTTCACATGCAGAGGACACGGGTCTTACGATAAAGAGAGATTCTGTGACTTGATACTTGTTTCCCAACATAATTTATATGGGAATAAAGAAAAATGGAGTTTGTTCTTTCTTCATTGTCATCATTAACATCAATAGTTGAAAAGAATGTGAAGTTACCAGATAGAAGTTTATCTAACAAGGTTTAGCTCAGTTATATTTTCTGCTTAAAGTTCCAATGCATATTTATTTAATGAGCATTTCCTTATAATATATAATCTAATGTATAGAAGAAAATTTCCATTAACCATGTTAAAAATTCATTTTTTGAAACTTATAAGTTTATTTTCAATGGACTTTGCTGGACATTGTTGAATAAATCTGTCTTCACTTGAACTGTCTTTGAAATTCCACCTTGTATCATTTTATAAACTTCTTAGATTCCTTGACAGCTTTTCACTCTGAAGTCTAAGTTTGTTTGACAATGTTGATATGGCATCCATTTCCATCCCACTTTTATAATTCGAATCAAGTCAATATGCTTATTTACATACTAACTTTTATATTTTATATTTATATGATTTTACTTAATTTGCATTTATAATCATATAATTACATATGATAATCACATAAATGTTTAAGATTTGAATTTATTATAAAAATGAAAATTAATATTAAATTCCTAAACCTTAAAAATTAAAAAATTTTAATAAGAATCCAATTTAGTTATTAAGTATATTAGAATATAGAATTATGGGAATTTGTCAACTTTTTTGTGCTTTAGCAGTTAGCATGGTTAGTGCAAATTCCTTCAAATTTAATTTCCCATTGGAAAACAAGCATCAGGTTGTACCAATAGTTATAGGCAGGTATTTTATCATACTGCTTTTTTTCTGAATACTGTTGAGGTCTAGTTTGACTAAAAGAAAAAGCATAATCAATTTCTAATGCTTGAAGACTAGATTGGGCAAATATTTGCAGAAATCATTATCTCCCCCTTTGACTGTGTAATAAAATACCATTTTTATTGCCTGAAATACAACTTATAGAAACACGAAGAATTTTTAAGGATTGAAATATATCAAATCTGTTGATAAACACTTCTATTTGCTGGTTACTTCATTTTATATATATACAAGTTAAATACCAAATAATTAGAAAATCTTAATTGCCACTCTGTATTAAGGTTATAACCTTTTGCTACTTATCCCTCTTTAAAAAATGTGGTAATCATATTTCCTAATATTTCAATCAGGCATGCATAAATTTTTAAAGTATTTTCAAATTTCTATAAATCTATATTTGGGCACATATGTTTTGGATTTGGGTGTAAATAAGCATCTTTTCACTATGGTTCTGTGTGAAGTGGTAGTGAACTCGATCTTAGTCCACCTAAGCAGTAACAGTAAACACCCATCCAGTACAGTAAACACCCTACACTGGAACCCTGTTGTAATGTCATTGAGTATGCAGTGGAGGTAAGTCTATTTAAGGTGGACCTATCTGAGATATCACAGAATTTAAATACCTAGATATCAAAGGACCTGGGATGAAATCATCTCACACAGATATGAGGATGCTTACATAGGCCTCCACTATACAGGGTTACAGTGATGTTAAAGTGTGCTTGCTTTGAAAGAGAACAACACAGACATTTCTTTTTATTTCTTATTGTAGGCTCCCAGCAGTCTTATGGAGACCCTTGAACAGCATCTAAATACCTTAGAAGGAAAGAAACCTGGAAACAAGTACGCATTGCTTGTATATCATAAATAAGATGAAAAACACCAAGTGGTTCTTGATGAGAATGAGAGTTCTCAGGGGGACACCTCCTCCAGTGCAGCTTCAGGGTGTGCTTAGCTGCCAGTCTCCAGGGTTCCCTCGGGCACCCTACCCATCCTCTTCTATCAGGTGACACCTAACCTCAGCCTGTCTGCACTGATGCAGCCCAGTAATCAGTGGCACACAGCAAGTTGACTGGACTTGCCCTTAGAAGTCACTCTTGAAAACTTAAGGCTGTTGTGGTTGGTTGTGACTAAAACAAGCAGAATTTCACAAGCGTCCTTGAGTACCGAGACATTCCCGACTGCAGTATGAGAAAAGAGAAGCCTTCGAGTGTGGTTTTCAGGGCCACGCTTCCTTGAGCGTCAGGCACACCATGCTGCTGATGCTTTACTCCAGAATCATCATTCGGTAGCAGGAACAGCAGGCAGGCGATGATTCATGCAGTTTTGCTGGTTCTGAGGACTTCCTGCTTGGGTACTTAGTTTTTGGCTGCTTTCTTCATTGTGTACAAAATAATGCCCAGGTTCCTGTCTTCCCCACCTCTGTAGCGGACATCAGACTTGTCTGTGCACAAGGCCTGCTCCTTTCCAGCCTTCATCCCTTGTTCCCACTGTATTTCTTCAGCCTTGGCCCTGCCTGTCTCCTGGTGTAGATCCTGTGTCTCCTGGGAAGACCCTCTGCAACCCCACCTATATATGAAGCCTTCCTTCCTTAGGCATGAGCTTCCCTGTATTGTGGCTTTTTATCCACATGGGTTATTCCAAGAGAATTTTGGTTCTAGATGCCAGGGACTGTTTTACAGTTTATTATGTGAACAATGAAAGCAGGCTCTCTTCCACAGTCAGCTTGAAGTCTGTCATTAGTGGTCCTAACTTCAGGTAGAGTTCACTTAGCTCATCTGATAGCTCAGGAATTAGTTGTTGCAGGGCTAACGGCTGGCCATAGATTTGGGGTTGTCTGTGTGTTTTTATTTTTGCCAGTTATAGAGCTGTGAAAATTTAACTCTTCTGTGATCCCTCCCTGGGCATCCTCTCGGAGCCTAGGCTTATGTCTTGATGTCACATTTTTTGCCAATTATTTAGTGGCTGAAGGACCTTGCCTATGCATATTCCCTCAGTCTGTCTGTCCCTGTTGAGTGCCTTATGTGTACTGCAAGCTGCTTCTCAAGCCTTTGCTCTCTCAGGCAGCACTGCCGACCTCACTATGTTTCTTACTGAAATGTCCAGTGCAGCCTACACCAGAGCCTTTTTCCCCCAACTACAGCCTCTTAAGCCTGCCTTTGACTCTGAACTTGCCCCTGTATGGCCAATTTGAGGAAAATTTACCCATAGGCATTTTTAGAAATAGGAACTAAACTCTATATGTAGTCCATAGTCAAACTCATTCAGCTTAGAATAACTTTTCTTGCTTCTTTAAAATCACTTTATGCTTGCCAGATTCCTTTCAGTAATTGGCTGAAAACACATTTTAATCAGTCTTTTCTTGATCTGGTTTTAAGAAAGAACAAGGTGTAATAGTTAACTCATTTCTCCTTTGTGTATTTGTGCTTCCATGGGAACTTAAGTGAAGGGTGAGTACTGTGCTAAGTGGCTTTGCATTTGGTAACCAAAACCACTTACTATTCTATATTTGGTATCTGAAAATTTGAAAATTGATTAGTGTCCATCTTCTGCACCTATGTTTCTGTTATAATTTTTTACTCCTAAGGTGTCTGGAAAGAATGGTTTTGCTTCCTTTGGGTCTTGTTGTATCATAATTAACAGTATCTCTTAGGTGTTTAAGTAACTGTCTTTTAGGAAAGATATTTCATTATTTCATTTAATAAGTAAGTGAAAGATTGTCTTCCAGTACACTGTAGAAAGCCAAGGCAATTTTACAAGGAGCGTAGATTGCTTGTTTGAGGTTATTTTTTTTTTTTTGCCATCCCATAGCGATACAAAACTCTTCTAACCCCTTGTGTATGTATATGCCATTGCAAATGTCTGCTGTGATAAGCCTAAGCCAGGTGTGGTGGCAGACCTTTTCACAGTGGAGTTCCCTCTTCCCAGATAATTCTATCTGGTGTCATTGACAAAAATCCAACTAGGACACACTATGCATGAAATTATAAAAATGAATATTAGTTTGTAGTAAATGCTGTTGTCTGTACTCAAAAATTGGTAGCATTTTCTCTCTTTTAAGTGTCAGTGGTGCAGTAGGATGGAATATCAGGCAAAATATTCTCCAAAAGCAGCTGTTTATGACCTATGGGGAAAGAACACATGTCCATCCCATGTATGTTTTCTTTAGGGCAGGGTTGAATGTGGACCAGGGACAAGCTCTGGGTAGCAGACCTTGGGTGTAGATTTCAGTAAGTGATTAATGGCCCCATCGAAACACCTCTGAATATGTCATAGCAAAGGCCAGATAGGGCCAATGGGAACAGAGGTCACTCATGTTGACAGCTTAATTCCAAATAAGATAATTTAGTTACATCTTATTTGTTTATTCGTGTGTGTGTGTGTGTGTGTGTGTGTGTGTGTGTGTGTGTGTGTGTGTGTGT